>CM074722.1:501603141-501905641 GCA_037306005.1 Rhinophrynus dorsalis | reverse complement strand
ATGAGATAGATAGATAGATAGATAGATAGATAGATAGATAGATAGATAGATGGTAATCATTGCCGACATTGAAATTCCTTTTTTTGATTTGAAACGTATTACAAAACACATATACAGAAATTATGAGGTGACAGCTTCCCTTTAAGGAAAGTGATCTAACATTCCAACTAATATTTAACATGCAACTGGTTAAGAGTTTTCCCTTTAACCATTTGAGTGCCAGAGGGGTACGCAACGCGTACCCCTCTGGCACTCAAAGGGTTTAAATAGCTGGCCATCATCCCACGTTCCTGTTGTTTTGGCACATACCTGGAGTTGCAAAGGGCTGAGTCCAGAGGCAGCGGCAGCTGCCATTGTTGATGGAATGAATTGGACGGGGTAGTTATCACCTGTCGGGGAGAACAATGGGCACAGGTTTAGACATTGATCTGAGTGCAAGTGCAAACATAGCCCAGCGGCTGCCTAACATGTACACCTATGTACGTATGTACCGAGCCAACATCTGCTCAATAACAAAAGGCTTTGTTGGGAGAAGATGGAACAGGGAACATGTGTCACTTACTAAACTGGGGTGTGAACCTTTACATCTGGTCTTTAAAGGGATAGTAATACTTAATATGAAAAAATATATATATATATATATATATTTTTTTTTTTTTTTTTTTTTTTTTTAAGGTTTTTACCCCCTGAGCAAAACAGGGAGCTTCCACTGTTGAAAGGTGTTTTATTCAAAAGTTATCACAGCCCAGATATGATTATATTTTTTAGGTGCAATATCACAGTGGCCTGAAAATGTACAGTGACGCTGTTGCTTCACCATCCTATGGAAGTTTATGGTCATCTGACCAGAGCTGTCCATTGGATAGTGTAGCAACAGCGCCACTTTTAATATTTCAGGCCACTGTGATACTGCGCCTAAAAAATTCAAGTTTGATTTGTAATAACTTTTGAAAACAAACACCTTTCAGCAGTGGAAATACCCTTGTTTTATTCACAGGTATAAACAGCAAATATACATGCTAATTAGTTTATGTGTAAATAATGAATCTAGGCAGAGGCCACACACTAGGCTCACAGCATAGCGATGGGCAAGTTTGGCCTGAAAACAAACTAATTAGCATAACGTACAGGGAATTAGCATACAATGCCAGACTATGCCACAAAAATGTGAAGGTAACATTCTTAAAGGGATAGTAATACTTCGTTTTATCTTTATTTTATTTTGTAGGCATTAAAAAAACATGAAGAACGATATAAGTCTTATCTCTTTATGGTTTGAGAGATATTCACAAGCAAAGTTTCCCCTCCCGCCCCTTTTACCTAGTGTAAGCCATCTCTTCCCAGATGTGGAATGCAGTCCATAGACCAGAGAGATAACAGCAGGGGACAATCTTCTTCCTATGAGAACAATGAAAGTCCTGCCCCCCTTGACAAGCTTTTCAGGTTTTTCCCTTATCTTAATTGAAGATTGTCCCTCTCTGCAGTCTACCTGGGCACCTCCCTTCTGATCTGACTGAACAGTGTTACATCAGTAAAAGGGACGGGAGGGGGATACTTTGTCACTGAATTACTCTTGTACTACAACTCTGACAGAATTGAAATAACACTCTCTAAACTCCAAATTCTATGATGATTAATTAGAGCTGCTTTTATTATGAAACATTACTATCCCTTTAAAATCTATTTCTTTGCAATGCTTTGCGTACCCGTCCGGCACTCAAAGGGTTAATTCTCTGCAAAAGAAAGTAAACTTGTCTTAGGGTAACCGGTCAACGTATTAGTTTGATTTAACAAGTGTAAACGTATAACATAGAAAAGAATATATTTTTTCTTTTATTGGTTACTGCATAAAGTGGTACCCAACCAAACCAACATTAATGCTAAGTTAAAAAGAAGTGTGTTCCTAATCCAGACAGCCGCTTTGCATTTTATCCATAATACCTCATCAGGCCATTGAGCACAGTATGCATTAACACACAGTCCACTAACAATTGGCTTCTGATTGCCTATGAAGATCTGCTACAATGCCTTCACTAACACTATATTGTGCCGGTTTCCTATGGAGCAATATTCAAAATATCTGATCTTATTTTCTTCTTTCCATGAGGTTGATTTTGGCCCGCTGTATATTTTTATTCTATTTTTTTCTCCAGAAATCTAAACAAATCTATCTAATCCTGCAAAAACGGTTGCTTTTTTTTTTTAAATGGTTAAATTATTTTTTCCTCCTTTCTCTTAACGCTTCCACGGAACGATCTTCTTAAAGAATATTATAATCGAAGTTAAACAATGTTCCTTCCGTCTCATATCTCGCCGTTTAAAATAAATAATATACGGTGAAAAGAAAATGCCGAATTAATGATGTGCTTTAAGGAGAAAGAAAATAACCATTTAAAGGACCAGCGTGAACGGACGCCCTGCGTATTTTAGGTATTTTCTTTCTTTAAATATCATGAATAATTCATTTTGAATATTGCAATTTTTTTGTTGTAAATTTAAGAGCACTTACTGTATTTGTCCACAGTCAAATTTAAAACTGGTTTTGATAAAAGATAAAAACAAAACAGAATTGTATCAGTTTTTTGGATAAACCTTTTATAAAGTTCTTTTTTTCTACTGTGCTAACAAGAGTATTTATTAACCCTACAAGAACTGGTGAGGTACACAATGCATTACTTCTTTCCTTAAAGCATGATATAGACAATTATTTTCTGTTAAAATACAAAACAATTACTGATTAACCTCTTAACGATCCTTGACGTTGAAATCCTGGGGTCTCAGAGCCGCAGCAAAAAAAAATTAATGTCCTTTGGTCCTTAATGGCCGCCCATAAGCCATATATCAGGAGATTAAGGGGTTAACACTGATATGAACGATAGTCTACAGTGGAACTAAATCTCAGCACTACATTTTACACCTCCATATACACTCTGGTGACAGAGGCATAACTAGAAGACCCCGGGCCATGGGCCCCCTGACCACATTGCCCCCCCAATGCCCCCAATCTCCACATTGACCCCCGTCTCCATATTGCCTCCAATCCCCACATTGCTTCCAATCTCCACATTGCCCCCAATCTCCACATTGCCCCCACATTGCTCCTAAGCGCCACATTTCTCCCAGTCTCCTACCTCCTTGGTGGTCTAGTGGCATGCCAGGCGAGGTCTGTGCCTCCTTTTGCACAGACCTCAGAGGCTGGAGCTCCCGCGCGGTAGTCTCTTCAGTAATGCAGTGCGCCGGGAGGTGATGTCATCGCCCAGATCTGCATTACTAGAGTGCAGAAGAGGCCAGCACAGCTGCTAGAGGTCTGTGCTGAAGAAGGCACAGACCTCAGCTTGTTGTTACTTGCGGTGGAGGGGGGGTCGCAGGGGGCGGCCCAGCCCCGGGAGTGACAGGCCCGGTCGCAGGTGCGACCCCTGCAACCCTTATTGTTACTTCACTCTCTTTTGATCAAACTTATGGGTAGCCCAGGTCTGTAGACACCTGTATAAGATATTCCCTAAACCTTTCATCGCCATCATTGCTCGTGTAGTTATAGACGGGAAAAGGGGAATGAAACACAATCAAGGTGTACTTCCCGCTTGTGACTGGAGGCACCGGAGGTGACAGAAAACCGGACATTCCCTTTATCCATCTTTTTGGACGTGTACAGGATACGCAAGATCTATTTTTTACTTAATTTTGATGTGATATCACATTTTGCAGTTTATGGGACTACTTTATTTTTAAACGTTATTCACCATTTGTGCATATTTTATTATGTTTTTGCTTGTGTATGCTATTATTATTTTTTATACTATTTTTTATACTATATTGGTATAAAGAACGCTAGTGATCTCTTTCTTTTGTGTTCTTTTTAGAAATGTTTCACAAAAACAGCAGCTCCAATTAATCTTCATAGTATTTGGTCCATGGAGAATGTTATTTCACTACTGTCAGAGTTGTAGTTCAAGAGTAATTGAATGATAAAGTATCCTCCTCCTGTCCCTTTTACCTAGTGTAAGCCACCTCCCCTCAGATGTGGAATCTGGTCACTTGACCGGACAGGTCACAGCAAAGGACAATCTTCTTACTGTGATCATAAGGGAAAACCCTGTCCCCATTGACAGGTTTTTCTTATGATCACTGAAGGTTGTCCCTCTCTGTGATCCATCCGGACAGTCTTGCTGCTCTGAGGTGAGCAGTGTTACATCAGTAAAGGGGGCAGGAGGGGGATACTTTATCATTCAATTACGCTTGTACTACAACTCTGACAGTATTGAAATAACATTCTCCATGTCCCAAATACTATGAAGATTAATTGGAGCTGCTTTTATTGTGAAACATTACTATCCCTTTAAAAAAATAAATAAATATATATATATATATATGCAAAGAGCTGGTCAGAGATGCTCAACTAGGAACGGTCCTGCTATAGATTTTACTAGGCTCTATAGAAAAAGTGTCCTACCCAAGGTGCAATGTTTTATATATATATATATATATATATATTGTTTTATATATATATATATATATATATATATATATATATATATATATATATATAGATACATACACACACTAAATTGCCACCCCTGATTCACTGCCCATCACTGATCTCCACCCCCTGCAGCCCCCGGGCAGGGCAGATGACGAACCAGAAACAGTTCGAATTTTATATATATAAACTAGTGTAAAAGCCCATGTACACAGGTCAAGGTCCAGGTAATGTTAACCCTCTGAGTGCCAAAGGCGTACCCCTCTGGCACCCAAAGGGTTAAGAGGCCACTACCTCACTGCTCCATGCGATACAGTCTTGCGTTGCCTCACTCACACAATGCAGTCATGCACAATAGAGACTGCACGAACGCGGGCAGTCTCTACTGCGCATGACGGCTTCTGACAAACATCTTAGTGAATTATTATATAGGATGTGTGTGTGTGAAATGAGTGTACTCTCTGTAAGGAATATATGTTCGCTATCTTTACAACAACCATAAATACTTTATGTTTGTGCTTTGGTTTTCTCAGTCTTTCCACGGGATATTGCATGTCCCAACACAATCCCAGCTATTGTAACAAAGCAATAAAGTGAACTTATGTTACTGTGAATTCTCTTTCATGATTGCACCATAAATACATGAAAATTGACTGTGTACACACCCTGGCCAGTAACCATATTATATATAGTATATTGTTCAGAAAGGAATTTAGAGATAAATATGCTTTTAGAGGTGAACTTACCCTTCCTCATAATAATAATAACCCTATTTATCTTACTATGATCAAAAAATCCTAATGGCTCCTACGATTTTTTCCTTGTGCCTTTGTTCAGGAGATGACATCTTCAATCAGTTCTGGATATCATTTCCTTGGAGATGGGCATGACAGTTGTTGGCAGTTTGAGGCCCTGTGGTCCTACCACGAACTGTCATGTCTGCCTACGTGGGCAGCATATCCGGGGACGATTAAAGATGTTTTCTCTCTCTTGATTCAGGGCACAATGGCAAAATTCATGATTTTCTGGCTGTTATAAGGTAATATTATTAGGAATGTTACTGTTTTTTTAAGTACCAAAGGGGCATTAAATGCAAGTTCTTATCTAATTCAAAGTACTTCTTTAATAAAGAACCCACAAGAGTGATTTAAAGGCGTAAAGGCGATACCATAGATCAGAGATGTCCAACTTCAGTCCTGAAGGGCCACTAACAGACCAGGATGTAAGCCTGATTAAAGCGGAAGTACCACCATAGTTAAAGTCGCCCTGCAATAATTAGGCAGATGGAGACTAGCTTAATAATAGTTATTTTACCTCTCAGAACTGTACGATTCTTAATCTTCCGAAACTGGAAGCCAGGCATCAACGCAGATATCTTGTCTGAGCGCCTGCGCTGTCAGTCCCGTCTCCCTTGAGAAGTACTGAACTGAGCCGAAAGGCGCCGAAAGGGACTGATGGCACAGGCGGGCAGACGGCATTAACCTGGCCATCAGTCTCTGAAGATTAACCCTTTGAGTGCCAGTGGGGTACATAACGCATTGCTCTGCAATGCATTGTGTATGCCTCTGGCACTCAAAGGGTTAAGGATTTCTTTAGAATCTGCTCGTTCTGAGTGGTAAGATAACTATTATTAACCCTTTGAGTGCCAGAGGGGGTACGGAACGCATTGCAAAGCAGTCAAAGGGTTAAGCTAGTCGCCACCTGCTTAATTATTGCAGGGCGACTTTAAGTATGGTGGTAATTCAGCTGTAAGCATAGGTTTATCAACCAAAATGGGTGAGCCACTGATTAACTCCCCTGTGCTTAATGAGGGAAATCCCTAAATCCTGTCCTGCTTTGCAATGCGTTTCGCACCCCTCTGCTGCTTAAAGGGTTAACTAGGCTCATGCACTTGGCCTGCTTCAGTTTAAAAAAAAAATACCAGCAACTGTCATTTCCTACCTCCATGGACCTGACACCAACAACTGAATAAAGATATTATCTCTTGAACAAAGACAAAAGGACAACATTCATAGAGGTCATTAGGCTTTTCTGGCCATAGTAAAGCAAGTGGCGGCATTATAATTTAATAAATGAATCAAGCTTCTCTTGTAACATTCTACATAAAATAAAAGGTTAACGACTTCACAGCACCAGTAACAATAAAATAATAAAACAATATATAAATGTTAAATGATTATCCCCCCAGGCAATGGCTCCACACATCTGCTGTACTCTGCTTTTTTTTAGAAATACCTTAAAGTTGTTATATTGCTAAGGGTTTTTTCTTTTTTTTCAAGTTAATTTATTAGCATTTGGCCGCACCCAAACGTTTTATCTTTGCTACTCGCAGGCAGCTTCATTCCTGCAAATTATGATAACTTATTTTTCTTCTGTTAAAGGGATAGTAATGTCTTATTATTAACTATATGGTATATACAATTAAAAGAGAGTACTTGCACTTATTCATATCTCTCAGACCGTTATGGTTTGAGAGATATAGAAAAATAAAGTTCTCTGGTACCTCCCCTTTCTGTTTGACGAGCTGTAAAGTTGTCAGAAGCAGATTCTGGTCGCTTGACCAAACGCGGCTCTTCAGCAGCGCCGATATAACAATATCGAAAGATAAATACTTAATTTGGAACGTTCTACGAAGTGTGCCTGGCTTGTAAGCACATTTTCCAATGAAGTACCTATTTCTAAATAGCGTGATTTCAGCTCTGCTGAAGAGCCTCTGTCTGGTCAAATGACTGGAATCTGCAGCTGTCAGCTAGATGGCAGACTTGAGTAAAACAGCCAGGAAAAGGTAACTTTAGCAAGTTATATCTCTCAAACCATAAAGATTTGAGAGCTAACATTGATGTTAATCTTTTTTTAATGTCTACAATATTAAATCAACTTAAAATTTAAAATTAACCATTACAATCCCTTTAATTGTTTTTTTATATATCAAATACAAGGCAAACTATTTAACCCCTAGGCACACAAGGAGGTCTCTGATGTATTGTTTTTAAAGGGGAAATTTCACTGTCCATAAAGTCGCCCTCCAATAATCTGGCATACGGCGAGTAGCTTCATAACAGTGCTATTACCTCTCATAATTACCCGGTTCTGACGTAATCCTTAGTCTTCGGAGAATGATGGCCAGGCATCTTGCTTTAGTGCCGTCTGCACTTCTGGTGCCTTAAGGTACTATGAAACGCCTCCTAGAGGAGTCCGGGACTTACAGCGCAGGCGCGCAGATGTCATTAAGATAAGATGTCTGCGCTGATGCCTGGCTTACGATCTTCTTCAGAACCGGGTACCTAGGAGAGCTAATAGCACTATTATGAAGCTAGTCGGCATATGTTTAACTAGTTGAACAGTACGTTACACGGGCCACAGTGCCACTGCCACCTGGTCGCGGGGCAGTCACGCGCAGTAGAGATTGCCGGCGCCGCAGCTGATACAGAGCTGGACGCTCCTTTGGAGCGCCCAGCTCTGTATCAGCCGCGTCGTGGCCAGTTTCTACTGCGCATGACTGCAGCACGTGCAGCAGTGTCTACTGCGCATGTCGTGGCGTTACACACGATTTAGCAAATTATTATATAGGATTATTGGAGGGCGACTTTATAGAGAGTGAAAGTTCCGCTTTAACCTCTCAGATTACAGAAAGGATTCCAGGCTCTCTAGAATTCAAGAAAAGGAGGTAGCAGCCCCTTTAAATCAATGGGAATTTGGGGAAATTTTATTTTGTGCTGTATATTGCTGGCTTGCTTCAAAAAATATGGTCAATAGTCATAACTGGAAACCATCATAGCCCAAGTCACCAAACGACCACTAAGGTTGGGAAATGGGAGTCTCCAAAAGATGAGATCCATGTCATAGACAATAGACTTCACAGCAGTGTGCAGAGTCACTCAGCTGCTGCAAGAGCAAATAGGGTACTAGCCTGCATAAAAAGAGGTGTAGGTGTACTGTATACTAATATTATCCTACCTCTGTATAAATCCTTGGTTAGACCTCATCTAGAACATAGAGTACAGTTTTAGGCATGAGCTCTTAAAAAAGAAATTGTTGAACTGTAAATGGTGCAGAGACGCGCAACAAAACTGATAAAGGGATTGGAGGATATGAGTTATAAAGAGAGACTAGCCAAACTGGGTTTGTTTACTTTAGAGAAGAGACGTCTAAGGGGTGATATGATTACCATTTACACTATATTCAAGATCAATACAAAGAACTATCCAATTAGTTATACAAAGAGCTGAGCTAAGAAAAGAGAAGTCATCCATTAAGACTAGAGGAAAGGCAATTTTGACTAAAACAAAGGCAGGGATTATTTACAGTAAGGGCGATAAAGCTATGGAATTCTTTGCTCCAGGATGTTGTACTTTCAGATATGCAACTGCTTTCAAAAAAGCAATAGATTATTACCTAGCAGAGAACAATACTGCAAATTATGACATATACGGATTCAATGCAGATAGGATGTTGATCCAGGGAAATATCTGTCTGCCATTTGGAGTCAGGAAGGAATTTTTTTTACCCACTTGGGGCTAAATTGGAAATGGCTTCAGGGGGCTTTTTTGGGACTTCCTCTGGATCAACACGGGTGTTTTTGGCATGGGCTGGACATGATGGACACATGTCTTTTTTCAGCCTCATCAGCTAGGTTACTTAACCCCTTAAGGACCGGCCGCGCACATGTTACAGTCACTTAAGGACCACAGACCTTTTTTTTTTTGGCGCATCTGATTCCAGACTCCCCAAACGACGTGCAGCCGAGCGGGCAGTCTGGAATTCCATGATGGTCCAGGACCGTCATGGGTCCTTAAAGGGACAGTAATGTTTCATAATAAAAGAAGCTCTCATTAATCATCATAGTATTTGGACTTTGGAGAGTGTTATTTCACTACTGTCAGAGTTGTAGTTCAAGAGTAATTCAATGATAAAGTATCCTCCTCCGCCCCTTTTACTGATGTAACACTGTTAAGCCAGATCATAAGGGAGGTGCCCAGGTAGACTGCAGAGAGGGACAATCTTCAATTAATATAATGGAAAAACCTGAAAAACTTGTCAAGGGGGGCAGGGATTTCATTGTTCTCATAGGAAGAAGATTGTCCCCTGCTGTTATCTGTCTGGTCTATGGACTGCATTCCACATCTGAGAAGTGATGGCTTACACTAGGTAAAAGGGGCGGGAGGGGAAACTTTGCTTGTGAATATCTCTCAAACCATAAAGATTTGAGAGATAAGACTTATATCATTCTTCATGTTTTTTTAATGCCTACAGAATAAAATAAAGATAAAATGAAGTATTACTATCCCTTTAAAAGGACTTTGCACACTTCTGGTTTTTAAAGTGTTAACCTCATTCAATGAATTGAAGATTTCTCTATCATTCAAGAGACTAAAAGCCCTATTTAAATCAATATAACATTTTATTTTTCCCCTCTGGTGCAGATGATTTATTCAAAAATTGCTCCAGTTCTTGGTCAATCAGACTCTTTAAGTGCTGAAAGTGAGTGCTACTCGTTCATTAAAAACTTCTCTGGCCCTCAAAGAACCTTGTATTATAGTTTTTTTTTTAAACAAATGACAGAAAAAGTGACTAATGTCCTGCAATGTGATTATACAAGGGAAATATTTAGCACCAGTGTTGGAAGCGATTAAAAAGAACAGAGCAAGGCTGTTCCGGTCAAATAATGATCACAGCAAAAAGGTTTGTCTTGGGCGCCTAATTGTCAAGGTCATTATCTTTACTACGATAAGCCTACTCAGGAGGCATTTAATGTGGTCGTAAAGAGAGAAATATGGTTTTTTAATTTGATTCTACAGGACCGGCTTTAAATTGTTATAGCTCTTATTACCAATGTGTTGCTACAGGGACAAGCAGACTCTTCCCAATTGAGGCTGATCATTGTCTTAACACAACAGAAGGCTACAGAATCTCAAAATCTCAACAACTATAGAAAATACACTTTCGTACTAGGACGCACTGAAAACAGCAGCAGAAGAATAGATGTCGTTCTGTTCATGTGCAGCAAAACGATGGAAGGCAGAGGAGAATAATGGCTTAAATGTATTATTAATAAAATGTACAAGTAATGTATTATTAAATGAATTATTAACATAGAGCTTTGTTGGAGTGCTGGTTGCTATTATGTTTTATACGTATTTGTCTAGCCTTTGTAACAATTTGTTAAATGGTTTGATAAAGGTGCCTTTGAGCGTCGTGCGGTTAAGAAATGCTGCAAGGCTTGCAGGACTGCACTCATGTACATAATAAGTAGCCAAGGACATGTTTTCAGTACAAATAAAGAGTTGGCATATGTGAATTTAAAAAGTTTTCTTCAGCAACAATAACTCAATCATGGCAAAAAAAAAAGAGCATTGACAGCACAAGAAATACAATATTATATTTTAAAGGGATAGTAATGTTTCACAATAAAAGCAGCTCCAATTAATCTTCGTAGTATTTGGGCCATGGAGAGTGTTATTTGAATACTGTCAGAGTTGTAGTTCAAGAGTAATTGAATGATAAAGTATCCCCTCCCTCCCCTTTTACTGATGTAACACTGCTCAGCCAGAGCAGCAAGAATATCCGGATGGATCACAGAGAGGGACAATCTTCAGTGATCATAAGGATAAACCTGAAAAACCTGTCAAGGGGGCGGGGTTTTCCTTATGATCACAGTAAGAAGATTGTCCCTTGCTGTGACCTGTCCGGTCAAGAGACCAGATTCCACATCTGAGGGGAAGTGGCTTATACAAGGTAAAAGGGACGGGAGGGGGATACTTTATCATTCAATTACTCTTGTACTACAACTCTGACAGTACTGATATAACACTCTCCATGGCCCAAATACTAAAAGTAATCTGAGCTGCTATTTTTTGGAAACGTTACTATCCCTTTAAGTTCGATCAAAACTATATATATAGTGTGTGTATGTGTATTGCTAGGTTTGTGTGTTTTATATGTATGTAAATGAGTGTGTGTGTGTAATGTTTTATGAACATGTGGATTTTTTTTGTATCAATTTTGTATTTGTGTTTTTTTTTGTGTATCTGTGTGTGTACGGGAGTGTATGTGTTTACATATATATATGTCTATGTCTAAAGGTGTATGAATGTGCGTTTGTGTGTTTCGTGTTCTGAGTTAAGTTTATGAGGTGTTTAATTCTAATGATTGTCAGAGGAGTGTGACTATCAGGGGAGGGCTGGCTGGGGGGCAGGGGGGCAATTACCCCCTGGGCTGGCCATGTGTCTGGGCTGGTGGGCCAGTGCCTCACTCAATCTCCCACTTGCTGCTGTAAATGGAGCTACACTACTGATACCACAGAACTAATGAAATGAATCTATAAGCAAGTGATACCGCAGAGCTACAATCCAGAGCTGCACTAGTAGCATAATCCATTTCCCTTGCAAGCTCTATGGTATCACTATTCTTTCTTTACTTAACCATTTGAGTGCCAGAGGGGTACACAATGCATTGAAAAAGCAATGTGTTGTGTACCCCTCTGGCACTCACAGGGGTTAAATTGCAAGCACTGTAGTATCACTAATGTAGCCCCATTTCAACAGTAAGCTCTGTGGTATCACTTGCTTTAAAGGGATAGTAATACTTCGTTTTAACTTTATTTTATTTTGTAGGCATTAAAAAAACACGAAGAACGATATAAGTCTTATCTCTCAAACCTTTATGGTTTGAGAGATATTCACAAGCAAAGTTTCCCCTCCCCGCCCCTTTTACCTAGTGTAAGCCATCTCTTCTCAGATGTGGAATCCAGTCCATAGACCAGACAGATAACAGCAGGGGACAATCTTCTTCCTATGAGAACAATGAAAGCCCTGCCCCCCTTGACAAGCTTTTCAGGTTTTTCTGTTATCTTAATTGAAGATTGTCCCTCTCTGTAGTCTACCTGGGCACCTCCCTTCTGCTTTGGCTGAGCAGTGTTACATCAGTAAAAGGGGTGGGAGGGGGATACTTTGCTTGTGAATCTCTCTTAAACCATAAAGGTTTGAGAGATAAGACTTATATCATTATTCATGTTTTTTTAATGCCTACAAAATAAAATAAAGTTAAAACGAAGTATTACTATCCCTTTAATTCACAGCATTAAGGACAATTTTAAAAGTAAGGAAACAGGGGAGGGCTGGGACAATGGGCTTGGACAATAGTAGACATGGGCCACTTAATTGTATTTGCCCCCTGGGCTGTATGTTGCCAGCCCTCCCCTTGTGACTATGCTGCATTTATATGGAGAATAGAATTAATTGAATGAATATGTAATACACATAGAAATAATTGTGTATCATATGGGGTATGAAAACAATAGTCTGGATCCTATCTCATATGGAACATGTATAATGTGCATAATGAAGCATGCGTTCTGGTGACCATTGCTGATGAAGAGTGACCCTGATTTCAGAACCACAGTTTGCTCTCGCCACGCGCTATAATCGGGAACTGGCTCTCAGCCAAACACCAGCGAAAAGGTTACGCCATCAGCAGGTTCTCTAACCCCATCTTGGCATTGACCCAGCTGACATGTTAGAGCATTCTTCACAAATCTGTATCAGGAATTAAAGTCCTTGCGTGAGTGGCTTTCCTTCGTTTCACTGTGCGGCCTGGATCATGGGTCACGACAAGTCATCTGTCTATCATATGCCTTCAGGGCTCTAATGAGCCAGGCTGGAGAGCCAAACCTGGACGGCAGGTGAAAGGTCACTGAGGCAGCTATCCAAACACGAGCTCTATGATGTCATACACAGGCGCACCCAGTGAGTATGAAGGAGAACTGTTCTACCTTTTATGACATTTTTGGGAACTTTATGCAAACCAGCTGCAGCACACAGGGCAAATTAACCCCTTACCGCCCAAGGGCATACATGTACATCCCGAGCGGATGTCCCAGGTGGACAGAGGACGTACATATACGTCCCGGAAGTCGTTTTATGTAATGTAAAAAAAAGTTTGGCGGGCGTTAAGTGCCGGCTGCGTGCGCACGCGTCCGGTTAACAAGGGGTTAAATATTGCATTGATTTAAATGGGTCTTTTAACCTCCTTGAATGCTAAAGAGGTCTCCAAAGCAACCTCTCTAGCATTCAAGGGGTTAAAAACTTTAAATTAAATAGACAGAAAATTTAGGAATGAAATGACTCTCCCGGAATAAGTGAAGGAATTTATGGAATTATGCAGAGTCCAGTTAAAGTGGAACTTTCACATATTAATAAATCTCCCTTCAATCATTAAACATGGCGACGAGCTTGAAAATACGTGTATTACCTGTCAAAAGTGCCAGATTCTAAAGAAACCTTTAACCCCTTGAGTGCAAGAGGGGTATGCAATGCATTGCTTTGCAATGCGTTGCATACCCCTCTGGCACTCAAAGGGTTAATCTTCGGAGACTCAGGGCCAGGTTAGTGCAGTCTGCTCACCTGCTACGTTAGTGCCTTCCGGGTACCTTGTGGCACACTGCAATGCCTCTTAGAGGAGACCGGGAGTGACAGTGCAGGCGCACAGACAAGATGTCTGATCTGTTGTCTGTCTTCCGATCTCCGAAGAGTAAATATTTTTTTAGAATCTGGCACTTTTCATGGGTAAGACATGTATTATCAAGCTAGTCGCCATATGTTTAGTGAAGGGAGATTTATTAATATGTGAGTCCACTTTAAGGGGTTAACGTGGGGGATTGGCAGGTAAGTATCTAACTAAAACAAAGGCAGGGATTATTTACAGTAAGGGAGGTAAAGCTATGGAATACTTTCAGATATGCAACTGCTTTCAAAAAAGCAATAGATGCCTACCTATCACAGAACAATATTGAAAATTATGACATATACGGATTCAATGCAGATAGGATGTTGATTCAGGGAAATATCTGACTGCCATTTGGAGTCAGGAAGGAATTTTTTTACCCACTTGGGGCTAAATTGGAAATGGCTTCAGAGGGCTTTGTTTGGCCTTCCTCTGGATGAACATTGGTGTTTTTGGCATGGGCTGGACATGATGGACGCATGTCTTTTTTCAGCCTCATCAACTAGGTTACTGTAGTGATTGAAGGAAGATTTATAAATATGTAAAGTCCGCTTTAAGGGGTTAACGTGGGGGATTGGCAGGTAAGTATCTTGTGTGCGAGACATGGGTTTTGGCAGAAATTTGGATTCTAAATCACTAGTTTCTGCACGATTTCTCTCAGCCAATTTTGGCAAGCCTACCGGTCCTGCGCTGTTCCACCAATTCCCCCTGCAGGACAGCTATCGGGATTTTGGAGAGTGGCGGGATGGCTGACAAAGATGAACTCCAGTTGTGCATGCAAGAGACGGAGACAGCTGAAGATGGAGGCAAACGGCTGAAGAGATGCCCCTGGGATGCCCCTTCAATATTGAAGAGTTTCACAAATGCTTTTGATACCCCTCTGTCACTCAAAGGGTTAACGTATGTCTATAGGCAGCGAAATGCCTGTCAATTTTTTTTAAATTCTAATTAACAAGTATCAAATGTTATTTAGACTGACATTTCACCGCTGGTAGCAAAAAAAGAATTAATACTTTTATAAGAGCGCTCATTGTTTGGGATTGAACCAATTTCAGCATTTGCCTGAGAACATGACAATATATGGAAGTGTCATTGTACTATAGCAATCCATTAGCGCGGAACATCTGCAGAGCTGTCAGCGGCAAAATGAGAAGCCATTTACATATTCACTTATTAATCCATTTACAGATTTGCTACGAATCTGCACATGTCAAAAAAGATTTCCAACAAGAATAGGTGTTTGTTTACCGTTATGTTGTTAGCTTATTTTTTTTTCCAATTAAACTTTTTTTTTTTTTCTTTTTCCAGGGGAGTATTGGAAGCGTTAATTTCTTTCTAATTTAACCCACTGAGTGACAGAGAGATATCGAACGCATTGCATTAAAATGCTTTTGGATACCTCTTTTGGCACTCATAGAATTAACTCCTTAAGGACGGTCAATTGCGCACACGGCCGTCACTTAAGGACCATGGACCTTTTTTTTTTTTTTTTTTTTTTAATTGCGCACGCTGCCGTCACTTAAGGACCACGGACCTTTTTTTTTTTTTTTTTTTTTTTTTTGAGCAAATCTACCCATGACTTGCCAGGGGTTAAAGTGGACCTGTCACCTGAAGACAAGTTTGCTTGTTTTACAGAGAATTAAAATCTGTCTATAGGCTGTTTTAGCCATTTTCCTGTAATAGAAATTGTTTCTTTAGAAATTTGTTGGTGGGGCAGTCTGGTGCTTTATGTTATCAGTAGAAGAAGTCAGAGATGCTCGACTAGACTCATGAGATTGCAAGGGTATGTAAAAGGTCACTGGGACTGTGTCCTCACACCCAGGGTGAAACCTCTTATAGCTTTCAAATGCCAAACACAGAGAAGAAATATTCTGAAGCATATCATACAGGTCCTGCCAAATGACAGTCCAGCCACGAAATGCCAGATAATTCGTCTCTGAACAAGGGAAGCAGCTAACCCCAGACGTATGTTTCGGCCTTCTTGGGCCTCGTCGGTGAGGTGCAGCTGATCCCTTTAGGCACTTGTGAGCAAGGGGTCCACGTCTGGATTCCCCCATTGAGCATCTCTGACTTCTTCAACTTCTATGCTTTATGTTATCAGACAGACAGACAGACAGACGGTTTGTCGATATGGTGGTGAACTGCACCTGGATCCACTGTGTGTTATACACTAAGGTGTCTTCTCCATCTAATCCGTGCAATTACACCACAAATCAGGGACAGATTTCCCAAAAGGCAGAGAAGGAAACTGCTTAGAGGTGCATACTTTGAGGGGCTGACCCCACCCACCTTATGTGTCTACTCATGTCCACTTCTGCACAAGTCAATGGCACTTGAAGGGTTTTTATACAAGACAACACCGTAAGGGTGCTTCAGTGGACCGACTAGATCCAAACAGCCCACTCAATCATAATGAAATCCATAAAAAGATTCTTCATTGGTACAAAGTTTAAAAACATCCAGTTTATGAACAAATGACACCCATGTATTCAGATAGTACTACTTGAAACAAACCGCCTTACGCATTTCGTGATTCTCTCACTTATTCCTAGGACAACAAGCTCCCTTTATCAAGTCAAAAAGAATGCTTTAGAGTAAATACAGGGAACGTCACTCTCAAAAGCTTGTCCCCAAAAACTGAGTGTTAGTCCAATAAAAAAGGTATTGTTACATACTGTGATACTCATTCATTTTGTATAGATAGATAGAAATAGATAGATAGATAGATAGATAGATAGATAGATAGATAGATAGATATGAGATAGATAGATAAATAGATAGATAGATAGATATGCTACAGACAGACAAACAGAAAGATAGATAGATAGATAAATAGATAGATAGATATAATACAGATAGATAGATAGATAGATAGATAGATATATAGATATGAGGTAGATAGATAGACAGATATGAGATAGATTAGACAGATGTAAGATAGATAATTAGATAGATAGATAGATAGATAGATAGATAGATAGATAGATAGATAGAATAATGCTTGCAATTCACTGTCATGTGATGTTATTTGCTATAATAAATTCTGTACTTATTTGGCCTAATATAATGTAATATTTATGGAGGCTTGTTTGATCACAGCTCATTACTAAATCAAGGGGATCCCATGCTGATATTCTGGTCTAATTCCAGCTCTGTAAGGTTTTTGATCACTTTATAGAAATTACATTCTTTTGACTCACACAATATTTTGTGAAAAATAATCTCCTTCACATCATAATCTGCAGGAAAATACTCTCAAAGGGACCCCATCATCTAAAAAATAAAACTATTGTGATTTTGAAAGCACGTTCAAAATCGCCTACATGTTGTATACGCCATTTTTATTTGGAAAACTCATTTTAGAATCATAAGCAAATTAAGGCAAACCTCACCCATTCGCTGGCACTTAACCCTGTCAGTGTTAGGAAGTTGTGCAATGCATTGCTGAGCAGTGTCAGTGAGTGGGAGGTAATATAAGGATAAGACAGGTAGTCAGTGCTAGGGGAGGTGGGTAATGCATTGATGAGCAGTGTCAGTGAGTGGAGGAGGTAATGTAGGGATAAGACAGGAAGTCAGTGCTAGGGGAGGTAGGTAATGCAATACTGAGCAGTGTCAGTGGGGGGTTAATGTAGGGAGAAGATAGGAAGTCAGTGCTACGGGAGATGGGTAATACATTGCTGAGCAGTGTCAGTGAGTGGGGGAGATAATGTAGGGATAAGACAGGAAGTCAGTGGTAGGGGAGGTGGGTAATGCAGTGCTGAGCAGTGTCAGTGAGTGGGGAGGTAATGTAGGGATAAGACAGGAAGTCAGTGCTAGGGGAGGTGGGTAATGCATTACTGAGCAGTGTCAGTGAGTGGGGGAGGTAATGTAGGGATAAGACAGGACGTCAGTGCTAGGGGAGGTGGGTAATGCATTGCTGAGCAGTGTCAGTGAGTGGTGAAGTAATGTAGGGATAAGACAGGAAGTCAGTGCTAGGGGAGGTGGGTAATGCATTGCTGAGCAGTATCAGTGATGGGGGAGGTAATGTAGGGAAAAGAGAGGTAGTCAGTGCTAGGGGAGGTGGGTAATGCATTGCTGAGCAGTGTCAGTGAGTGGGGGAGGTAATGTAGGGATAAGACAGGAAGTCAGTGCTAGGGGAGGTGTGTAATGCATTGCTGAGCAGTGTCAGTGAGTGGGGAGGTAATGTAGGGATAAGACAGGAAGTCAGTGCTAGGGGAGGTGGGTAATGCATTGCTGAGCAGTGTCAGTGAGTGGTGAAGTAATGTAGGGATAAGACAGGAAGTCAGTGCTAGGGGAGGTGGGTAATGCATTGCTGAGCAGTATCAGTGATGGGGGAGGTAATATAGGGAAAAGAGAGGTAGTCAGTGCTAGGGGAGGTGGGTAATGCATTGCTGAGCAGTGTCAGTGAGTGGGGGAGGTAATATAGGGAAAAGAGAGGTAGTCAGTGCTAGGGGAGGTGGGTAATGCATTGCTGAGCAGTGTCAGTGAGTGGGGGAGGTAATGTAGGGATAAGACAGTAAGTCAGTGCTAGGGGAGGCGGGCAATGCATTACTGAGTAGTGTCAGTGAGTGGGGGAGGTAATGTAGACATAAGACAGGAAGTCAGTACTAGGGGAGGTGTGTAATGCATTGTTGTGCAGTGTCAGTGAGTGGGAGATGTAATATAGCGTTAAGACAAGGAGTGTCTGCATGGCATGCTTTAGTTGGCATCATCTATACATCTAAATAAGTCACGATCTAGTTTTTTAGATAATAAAATGACTAATACAATAGAGGGACAATTTTAAAAATGTCTTTCAAAATCACCAAAGCTGTTTTTTAGTGACAAGATCCCTTTTACTCAATGGAGTGTTGTGTGCTCATTGCTAGGGTCACACAATGCCATGTTCTTACACCTACAGTAGCTTCAACCTTTAACCCCTTAACGACCGACCGATCGGCGTGGCGCGGTCAGTAAAGGACCATGGTCAGTTCTGGACTCCCCGAATGGAGTGAAGCCGTGGGGGGAGCCCGGAATTCCATGACGGTCATAATATGTCATGGGTCGTTCAGTCAGATCGACCCATGACGTACTATGAGCGTCAAGGGTCGTTAAGGGGTTAAAGACATGAGAGATGTGGAATGCAGAGTTTCACAATATGTTGCAGAACCCTCTAGTCTTTAAACAGTTAACAGAATACTGGGCGTGATGTTCTAAGAAGAAATAGACTAATTCTGGTGTACACCAAAGACAGGGTAAGGAGCAAATAAGAGTTTATTTTTATTTATATTTTTAAAAATCCCCTGTTGAGTTAAATGGGACGTTTAACCCTTTGAGTGCCAGAGGGTACGCAATGCGTTGCGTACCCCTCTGTCACTCAAAGGGTTAAACCCATTGAATACTATAGATGTCTCCATTACATTGTTATTCCCTAAATCCCAGTAGCAGTATTATTAGCGAATCAAGAGGAACACGTTGGGGAAGTTGTAATCTTTTTTATGCGAATCACCACTTGACACATCCCAGGTAACTTGTTACAAACCTGAATGTGAAATGAGGCAGTTGTTATTAAATCACCGCGCGGCGGAAGTAAAGTTTCCTCTTTTCGGTTTGTTAATTAAATTTCGCTGAATTTTTATGTTTTTTTTCTTTACGCTAATTAAGGGTGAGAATTTCTGCACGCATCAAAAAAAGAAAGAATAATCGCTGTTTGGTGAGAGGAGGAGAAGTGGAAAGATTTCAGCAAAAGTTAGGGGTCAGCAAATGAGCCGCTTGGATGTCTGAGAAGTCTCTAGAGCGTTAGAGAGATGTCTCTAGCCTCCAAGGGGTTAAACAGGGACTCGCCAAACAGCCGACAGTAGCAATTGTAGCATAAGTACAGTTAACCTTTTGAGTGCTAAAGGGGTGTGTTTAACCCTTTTACTGCCAGAAAGGTACGGAACGAATTGCTTTGCAATGCGTTCCATACCCCTCTGGCACTCAAAGGGTTAAAGCAATGCATATTAAAGGAGCAATAAACTTTTTTTATGAAAACATTTATATTATAGAGCTTTTTCTGCTGAGCAAAACAAGGGCGATTCCACCACTGTCAGTTGTTTTATTCAACATTTATAAAAGTTCAAATAATCAGGAAGTTAATTTACTGCGCGTTTACTTCCTGATAGTTCTAACTGACAGGAAGTGAATTTACTATGTTTACTTCCTGATAGTTCTGACAGGAAGTGAATTTACTGTGTTTACTTCCTGATAGTTCTAACTGACAGGAAGTGACTCAGCAGTTTCTATCACAATCTATGGAGAACTGTTTGTCACTGACTTTCCTCTACATTAGAATGTAACAGAATAACTCATGGGAATCGAACCACTAGATGGCACTGCTATGTAAAAAAAACACAGGTTTAAACTGTAATAACTCTAAAAATATGCATCTCTCAGCACTGGCGGTACACTTATTTTACTTATTAGGAAATTCCCTACAATATATATTTTCATTAAAAAAGTTTAATACTCCTTTAACAACTAATAATAACACCCACTTATCGTAACCCTTGCGCAACGCATCCTCTTGTACTTAAAGGGTTAATCTGAACAGAAAATCATCACGACCATTAAGAATCAATTTTGTATTGGTTGGTTCTCAGAATTTCTTCTTTAACCCCTTAAGGAACCTTGATGGTCCTGGCATGCCATGGGTCAGCGAGCCATAAGGACCAATGACGTGCGAGAGCCCTGAAAAGGATTTGCCAGAAAAAAAAAAAGTCTGTGGTCCTTAAGTGCCAGTCCTTAAGGGGTTAAGTAGTACTGGATAGAATGTCCGTGGAGGCGGACATGACCCTTTGTTTCAAGACTCCAGGACCCACTGATGTCTTTCTTCCTCGTTTCCTAACCAGACTTCAGTGGGTGGAATTTGGAATTAAGACAAATTGAATGTCCACCTCATTGAATATGCTATCCAATAGAAAGGAGAACCAAACCAGATAATAACGATTCTTAGGGGCCCGCTTTCAGATCTCGGTGGACTGTGAATGACGTGAAAGAAAGGGGCAGGAGAGGGAAACGTTTAACTCGATTTACAGGAACAATAGAAAGAAAAGGACATTGAAAACGATACTATGTATTATTTAAAATTAAATTGAGCAATCCCATGTAAATTTATATTTTGACATTACTATCTACTTAACCCATTAATAACCCTTGACGTAACAGGACCGTCTCGCCGCTTCCGTCACTTAAGGACTTGTGATGTTTCTAGCGCATCATGCAGTTCAGGGGTTGCTGCGTGACCGCGTGCTGCTCGTTGGCCCCAGAATCCGTTAAGCATAAAAAAACTATTTTCATATGCTGCATTGCAATGCCGCACCCCTCTGGCACTCAAAGGGTTAAAAAAGAGACAAACTCATTAAGTGGTCAACATCTGCACACTTACCTGGCTTGTAGGTTAGTCCTGGGGGAAAGAGGAATCCCTGGTGGGCGGCAGCGGCTGCTGCCAACGTCCGCTGGTCATGTGGGAAGATTGGGATCATGAGCGGAGGCATGTGTCCCTGGACCTGCTGAACAGAAACAGCCTCTGATCAGACAACGTACAAATCTGTCTTAGCTGGTTTTGCTTTAGCAATTGCTGTGTTCCTGACCCACGGACAGATTTACATCTAAGACGCCTATAGGAAAACTGTACTTCCCATAACTCCATACCTCCCAACATTTCAAATTGCCAAAGAGGGACACTTGTGTTTTAGGGGGTGTTGCTGGGGGCGTGGCTGATGGGCAGGTCATTTTTCAGGCTGTTTCATAACCTTTTGACATCTCCTTGTGTAATGTAATAAATGACTTATAACAGAACCAAAGTATTTTATTTACACAGACTAATTTATAAACACACATAGACTGACGTTTAAACAAACAATAATGTGAATTTTATTGCTGTGGAGCAATGTGATACACTTATATACACACCATGCAATCTGATCTCCTAAAAAGAGGGACATCAGGGTGCAAAAGAGGGACAGAGGGATTTGGGTCTAAAAGAGGGACTGTCCCTCCTAAAGAGGGACACTTGGGAGGTATGTAACTCTCACCCATGATAAGAAATAACCAACAGTCTCTTAAACACAAAGACATTGGGGGAGATTCACTAAGTGGTGATAAAGAGGTGATAACGAGGAGATGATTTCTCCAGTTTATCACTTCTCCAATTCCTATGTTACTCTATGGAGCCTATGCCCTAAGATGTATTCAGCTTTGGAGATCTTAGTGAATAGTCTCTATATAATAACATAGGAATTGGAGAAGTGATAAACTGGACACGTTAAAGGAGCAGTAAACTTTTTTGATGAAAACACATATTTTATAGAGCATTTCCTGCTGAATAAAACAAGGTCACTCCCATCGCTGTCAGATGTTTTATTCAAAATTTATATCTGTTTAAATAATCAGGAGGTGAATTTACTGTGTTTACTTCCTGATAGTTCTAACTGACAGGAAGTGAATTTACTGTGTTTACTTCCTGATAGTTCTATCTGACAGGAAGTGAATTTACTGTGATTACTTCCTGATAGTTCTAACTGACAGGAAGTGAATTTACCGTGTTTACTTACTGATAGTTCTAACTGACAGGAAGTGAATTTACTGTGTTTACTTCCTGGTAGTTCCAACTGACAGGAAGTGAATTTACTGTGTTTACTTCCTGATAGTTCTAACAGACAGGAAGTGAATTTACTGTGATTACTTCCTGGTAGTTCTAACTGACAGGAAGTGAATTTACTGTGTTTACTTCCTGATAGTTCTAACTGACAGGAAGTGACTCAGCAGTTTCTATCACATTCTATGGAGAACTGTATGTCTCTGACTTTTCTGACTTTCCTCTCCATTAGAATCTAACAGGAAATCTAATTAGAATTTGAACACTAGAGGGCACTGCTAATGTAAAAAAAAATGGGTTTAAACTGTAATAACTCTTGAAATATAAATCTCTCGGCAGTGGGAGTACCCTTATTTTACTCAATAGAAAAATCCCTACAATATATATTTTTTCATAAAAAAAGTTTACTGCTTCTTTAACTCCACATTATCACCTCTTTATCACCACTTAGGGAATCTCCCCCATCATATTTCTATTATAATTAATAGTATTATTATTATTATTATTATTATTATTATTATTATTATTATTAAACTGGCCAAATTAGAATATAAACATGACATTATAACAATATATACACTTCTTAATAAACTGACCAAATTCATTTATAAACTGGACATTACAGCAATATATAAAATTATTAATAACATTATCACATTCGATTATAAACTGGATATTACAGCAATATATAAACGTAATATAATATGTAAATAAACTTGCTAAATTAAAAAACGCACATTGTGCAGATTTGTGATATTTGCATATTTGATTATAAACCGGACGTTACAACAGAATATAAACTGGTGAATAAACTGGTTAATTTAGTATATAACATGGATATTACACACAATATAAACTAGTAAATAAAAGTACCATTATTAGTATACAACCTGGACCTTAAAGCAATATATAAACTGGCAAATAAACTCAAATAAATAAACTCACCAAATCACTATATAAATTTGGCATTACAGCAGTATATAAACGAGTAAATAAACTGGTCAAATTAGTTTAAAACCTGGATATTAGATGTCTCACACTCTAGTGCGAGCAAGTAAATGGTGCGTTACCCATATTGCAGGGATGAAAAGGGCAACATGAGCAGAAAATGGCGAGATTCTCATGTCACGTTCATTTAAGCTCCTGCATGACTTAACCCTTTGAGTGCCGGAGGGATACGCATTGCGTTCCGTACCCCTCCGGCACTCAAAGGGCTAATGCAGCTCCCCATCTATTCCACTGCAATGCACAACATGACTGAGCTATCGGTTGATCAACTGGGTTAAAATAACTCTGCCATAGGTATGAACTGAAAGTGAAGGGTTACAGTGTTTGCAGTGGCACTCAAAGGGTTAAAGTGTAGATGTTTTGATGCTGACGAGTCTCACGAGTGTGAGACATTTTGACAGTGAACCTTTGCTGGTACAGGGGGCCTGGGATTGTGCTATAATGTCCCTCGTAATTATAGTTTCATCTTAAATAAGCTTGTGATGGAATGGTTGTCACCCAGAGAATGAAATGTGTCTGTTTTCAGTGATCGCCATTGTCTTAACATGTGTTCCCATTCTTGAAACATTAATGTCCCCTGTGTGTGCATGCATTAGAGAGTGTTGGCCATTTACCAGGATTGAATGGGTTAGTTAGTATGTATGATGTACAGAGGGATGGTGCCATCCAGTCTAGCTAACCACAGAGATTATGTTATGAGATAGCCAGTGTTGGTCAGATAGAGGGGGGTAGGGCAAATCTGTGTGTGGAATATGTGTATCTTCCCCCTCACATCAGGCTAAGCAGAACAGACCTGGTAGATGGTACCTGTGACATCAGATCCTGTAGGGGGTGCGTAGAAAAAAGCCTAAGAGAAGTGAGAGAGGAAGAGTTGAAAAATGTAGAACCAGAAGAGAAGGCCTCTCCATAATGGTGGGAGGCCTAGGGTCCATGGGCATTCTAGAGGAGTACTGGGGAAACTGGGGCTGGTGAGTGCCCTCACCGGAAGAGTTAGTGTGAGTTTGAACTGTAGTGGCCAGGTCCCCTTTTCAGTTGTGGGCTGTAAGTCAAGGCGGCTACAGCCAAAGAAAGTACCATGATGTTCCCACCACAAGGATGGTGACCAGGAAGCTAAACTTCAGTGACTATGGCCCAAGACTAAATAAAGTGGCCGGGGATAATCTCTTAGGATGCTGTTCCCAACTCCTCTGTCAAGACTAAAAGATACAAGGAACGTTCACGTAATCCAGCACCATGTGTAGTGGGCAGGGTGCCCACTCTTGCCTCTAGTGGTGACTGTGTGTAGGCTCCAGTATAAAGCTAAAATGGACTGTGAGTATTATATGTAACCCCTGGCAATCTGTGCAACCAAGAAGAGAACAGCAGAAGTGTTTAGTTTTTATGTTTTACCCGTTTGCTTGCCTGTAATTGTTGTCCCATGTTTGTGCGCTGTGACCTCTCTAATAAATGCAATTTATTATCTTTTTGTCTGGCTGGATATATAGCTTAATCCTCGGTCTACCAATCAGTAACCCCTGTACCCCCGTCACAAGCAACACATAGAACTCTAAACATTTATGAATGATGCTACTAATACCTTTTGATTTACTCAATGGTAATTTTTTTTCATAATACAATTTAATTTGTTTTATCTAGTGTAAGTTAGTTATATATAATATAGATCTCCTTTAAAAAGATCTGGGCTTCCATTTCCACGTTTGGCCTAAGAAAGGAACTGTATAAAGCACCCTGGTCACTCCTGAATGTTGACCTTATGATTTTCCCAAATATCCCTTCAAACCCACGTTCCATTTCTGAACACAGTGATGCAAAACATCATTACTAACGATTGTGCCTGGTACCTTCTTAATTGACCCAAAAAGCGGATCTCTAGGGGGCATCTTTAGATGCAGGGCGACAGAGGTCAAGCAAAAAATAAACACTTTAAAGTATTTCTCTGAATTCGTTTCTCAAGAAAATCAAAATATTATTATAAAAAAAAAAAAAGCTCTTTGTGCAATCACCGCCGTGTTGCTGGGGCGTGAAAGGAACTTGCTTTGGACAGCGATTTTCCTGTTTTTTAGCTGAGCCAGACAGGTTTGGTTCTACAATATAACTTAAGACTGGAATGAGATGCAATGACATATCAAAGCTGCAGCTACGCAGTGAGGTCATTTGTGTGTGTGTATGTGTGTGTGTGTGTGTATCAAATGCTGTAGATTACAAATGAATGAGTATCACAGTACGTAATAATACCTTTTTATTGGATTAACACTCAATATGAGGAACAAGTTTTACTATGGTACAATGCCTTAACCCTTTGAATGCCTGAGGGGTACGCAACGCATTGCAAAGCAATGCATTGCGTACCCCTCTGGCACTCAAAGGGTTAATCTAGGCTAAAAAAAAAAAAAAAATCCTAAGGCCATTATGAATCAATTCTACATTGATTGGTTCTCTAAAATGAATGTTTAAACCCTTTGAGTCCCAGAAAGGTATCTAGTGCATTGTGCTGCAATGTATGAGATCCCTCTCTCTGGTACTCAATGGGTTAAATATTTTTTTTATTATTATTTTTTTTACAAGACTGCGAGACCCCACATCCCTCCCATTAAATGATTCCTGCGACGTCCTAGCAATGAGAGTATCAGTATCTTGTACTGAACAGATAAAGCCATACTATCTATCTATATATATATTTATTTATTTTTTTATTTTTTTTTACATGTACAATATTGAAAGAGCACTTTCAGGGCTTTGAGATGTTGAAATTAAAAGTAAAAATGTATTATATCAAAGTTTCAGTTATAGCATCATAACCTTCCTCAATTTGCATATTTACATGATTTTAGCTGAGAGAGTAGCACCCAGGCACCATCCTAAAGTGAGAGTGCTTCCCTATTTGGATATATATATATCAACTTATGGCCTGAAGGCCAAGTCAAATCAAGTGGTCCATTTCTACTAATTTTGAAGCCTGCTGTCCCAGCCTGTACTCTTTTGTGAATTTTAAAATTGCCATTAATGTTGAGAAATAGGGCAAGTGTTACCTGGAAGCTTATAACTGAAATGAAAATACAATGGTGCTATAACAGAGCTTACAATGAATGTGAATCTACACTAGTGATACCACATAGCTTATAACAGAAATGGGGCTACACTAGTGATACCGCAGAGCTAACAATTGTAACAAAGTCACATTAGTGATACCACAGAGGTTACAATTTAAATAATGCTACACTAGTGATACCATGGAGCTCACAAGGGAATATGTGATTTGGTAATGCTACTAAGTGCTAATTTGAAGTGTAGTTCTGAGTCATCAGTAATGTAGATCTATCTCAGTTGTAAGCTCTGTGGTATCACTAGTGTAAATCCATCTCAGTTGTAAGCTTTGTGCTATCAGTAGTGTAATCCATCTCAGTTGTAAGCTCTGTGCTATCAGTAATGTAAATCCATCTCAGTTGTAAGCTCTGTGCTATCAGTAATGTAAATCCATCTCAGTTGTAAGCTCTGTGCTATCAGTAGTGTAATCCATCTCAGTTGTAAGCTCTGTGCTATCAGTAATGTAAATCCATCTCAGTTGTAAGCTCTGTGCTATCAGTAATGTAAATCCATCTCAGTTGTAAGCTCTGTGCTATCACTAGTGTAGATCCATCTCAGCTGTAAGCTCCGTGCTATCAGTAGTGTAGATCCATTTCAGTTGTAAGCTCTGTGCTATCACTAGTGTAGATCCATTTCAGTTGTAAGCTCTGTGCTATCAGTAATGTAAATCCATCTCAGTTGTAATCTCAGTGGTATCACTAGTGTAGATCCACCTCAGTTGTAAGCTCTGTGGTATCACTAGTGTAGATCCATCTCAGTTGTAAGCTCTGCGCTATCAGTAGTGTAAATCAATCTCAGTTGTAAACTCTTTGCTATCACCAGTGTAAACCAATCTCAGTTGTAAGCTCTGTGGTATCACTAGTGTAGATCCATTTCAGTTGTAAGCTCTGTGCTATCAGTAATGTAGCTCCTTTTATAGCAGCAAGTGGGAAATTAAGTGAAGCAGTAGTCCATCAACCCAGACGTATGACCGGCCCAGGAGGCAATTGCTCTGGTGTCCCCCAGGACAGCCTTCCCCTGCGGGTTCACAAAATAAAAGGTTAAGTCTCCATGCCAGACAGCAGAAGATGGAGTTATGTAAGAAAAATAGGTATGGCCAAATGAAAGACTAGGAGTTCCTAGGAATCCTTGCCTACGGTGATCCTGAAATGTTAATCTGGCCCTGGATCAATGACCAAATTATTGCTCACAAGATGGAGCCCACAATAATCCAAGAACAACTGCACATCACAGCCAAAACTTCCCACTGCCTTCAAGGCCTTTTTTTTTTTTTTTTGCAAAGGTTCTTGTACATTTTCGGCTACATGCCCAGAAATTTTAATTGCTAGGATGTTCGTCAGGTCTTTCTGCAACACAAGACAGCAGCAGATGCACCAGAAGCTCTTCGACTTTTTGTCTCTGTTTCTCTGTAAAAATAGAGTATTGTTGCTCAGACGCTCAGCCGCCCCTCCCGTCCTCTCCTCTGTGCTAAGATCGAGATGGTGCCACTTTCTGCCATCTGCCCTGGAGCTTCATTAAACATAAATGAACGGACTCGCTGGCCTGGTATCTTGTGAGGAACAGGTGCTATTGTTTATCCCATAAGATTTGTCCTCAAGATCTGACTTCGAATACTTTAGAAAGAGCATCTGTAGCAGTCAGTCAGTGAGTTCCTTGGCACAGACTGCGCTATGTGCCAATATGGAAGCCCTTAGCACTCTGGGGAGACTTTAGCCTTCCTTTCATGAACACTGGTTAACGTTTCCTATCATGAACAGTAAGTGCCTGCATTTGTGCCAAACACCATTAAAGGGAAAATATACCCTAAAAGTAAGTGGCACTTCATTTGTTTATCAAAAGAACCTACCTAGTTAGGTGTTCTTCAGACAGCAGTCAGACATTTCTATTCAATGACGTGTTGGCATTTGATCTCAGTTTTAGTCTCCTGCTACTTTCAATTTCAATCTGTTTTAATCTGCTAACAGATATGGCCCCTTATGACCCAAACAAGTCTATTGCACCCATTATTTGCTGTTAGATGTGATCTAGAGCAGGGCTCAAAATTTCCACTCACCACTAGTCAATAGCGAGTGAAAATTTAGCCCTGGCAAGTAGAAATTCAGCCCTGGTGGTTATGTTATGTATTGCAGTGGCGAGTAACTTTTCAGGTCTGGCTAACAGCAAAGGACTTTACATTTTAAACTTCTGTTACACACAGTAATTATATAGATACGCCTTACTGCTGTGTGATGGACTCCTACCTAGGTAAGTGCTTCTGTTACACACAGTAATTATATATATACACCTGACTGCTGTGTGATGGACTCCTACCTAGGTAAGTACTTCTGTTACACACAGTAATTATATAGATACACCTGACTGCTGTATGATGGACTCCTACCTAGGTAAGTGCTTCTGTTACACACAGTAATTATATATATAGATACACCTGACTGCTGTGTGATGGACTCCTACCTAGGTAAGTACTTCTGTTACACACAGTAATTATATAGATACGCCTGACTGCTGTGTGATGGACTCCTACCTAGGTAAGTGCTTCTGTTACACACAGTAATTATATATATAGATACGCCTGGCTGCTGTGTGATGGACTCCTACCTAGGTAAGTGCTTCTGTTACACACAGTAATTATATAGATACACCTGACTGCTGTATGATAGACTCCTACCTAGGTAAGTGCTTCTGTTACACACAGTAATTATATAGATACACCTGACTGCTGTATGATGGACTCCTACCTAGGTAAGTGCTTCTGTTACACACAGTAATTATATATATAGATACACCTGACTGCTGTGTGATGGACTCCTACCTAGGTAAGTCCTTCTGCTACACACAGCAATTATATAGATACACCTGACTGCTGTGTGATGGACTCCTACCTAGGTAAGTGCTTCTGTTACACACAGCAATTATATAGATACACCTGACTGCTGTGTGATGGACTCCTACCTAGGTAAGTCCTTCTGTTACACACAGCAATTATATAGATACACCTGACTGCTGTGTGATGGACTCCTACCTAGGTAAGTGCTTCTGTTACACACAGTAATTATACAGATACACCTGACTGCTGTGTGATGGACTCCTACCTAGGTAAGTCCTTCTGCTACACACAGCAATTATATAGATACACCTGACTGCTGTGTGATGGACTCCTACCTACGTAAGTGCTTCTGTTACACACAGTAATTATATAGATACACCTGACTGCTGTGTGATGGAATCCTACCTAGGTAAGTGCTTCTGTTACACGCAGTAATAATATAGATACGCCTGACTGCTGTGTGATGGAATCCTACCTAGGTAAGTGCTTCTGTTACACGCAGTAATTATATAGATAAACGTGACTGCTGCACGATGGACTCCTAACTAATACTTCCTAATAGTACCCTTGCACACAGTTTACTAATTATGCCCAAAAATTCCTGATGATCCCTATGAATTTTGCCCTTGTTCCTTGGTTCAAGAGATAACATTGTCAGTCATTCCTGGATGTCGTTCACGGAGGAGGACATGACGATTGCTGGCAGTTTCTCTTTAAACTGAAGTGGGTAGAGTACATGAACCTAGTTAACTCATTATGGTATCACAGGGATGTGCATTGTATTGCAAAGCAATGTGTTGCACAGCCCTCTGGTCATTAAAGGGTTAGTCACAGTGTGCTATAGGTGGAGTTAGCCAATAATTGTCATGTCCCCCTCCATGAACTTACCATTGAGGATTGATTGTTTGTCTGTGTGTTTGTGTGTATATGTGTGTGTGTGTGTGTGTGTGTGTGTGTGTGTGTGTGTGTGTGTTTGTGTGTATATGTGTTTGTGTGTGTGTGCTTGTTTGTGTGTATATGTGTGTGTGTGTTTGTGGGGGGTAGTATTACAGGCATCACTTTTCCTTTAAATTGAAATTGTTTCCAGGCTCTATAAATAAGAATATATCAGGCCCAGATGTATGAGTCACGCTATACTTGTCTTTAACGCACACGAGAGATTTATGTGGCTGAGCTCATGTAAACATTGTCATTCATTCAGATCCATCGATTTGCCATCACTCTTTCTTTTCCCTATTTCTGGTTCAGAACAGCAGGTGCTTTGGGAACAGACTGATGCAAACTGGTGGATGGTTATACAGTACCGGTATGTGCTGCACATCGTGGGTTTACACTCAAAAGAAAAAGATAAAACTGCTGAACTAGCACTCATATAAATTAAAGAGACATGTAGGGGGTGTTTAAAGGGATAGTAATGTTTCACAATAAAAGCAGCTCCAGATAATCTTCATAGTATTTGGGCCATGGAGACTGTTATTTCATTACTGTGAGAGTTGTAGTACAAGAGTAATTGAATGATAAAGTATCCCCCTCCCGCCCCTTTTACCTAGTGTAAGCCGCCTCCCCTCAGATGTGGAATCTGGTCTCTTGACAGGACAGATCACAGCAAGGGACAATCTTCTTACTGTGATCATAAGGAAAACCCTGCCCCCATTGACAGGTTTTTCCTTATGATCACTGAAGATTGTCCCTTTCTGTGATTCATCTGGACAGTCTTGCTGCTCTGATGTGAGCAGTGTTACATCAGTAAAAGGGGTGGGAGGGGGATACTTTATCATTCAATTACTCTTGTACTACAACTCTGACAGTACTCAAATAACACTCTCCACGGCCCAAATACTATGAAGATTAATTGGAGCTTCTTTTATTGTGAAATATTACTATCCCTTTAAAAAGGGATACGGTGCAGGGAAATAAAATCTAACTTTTAATTAATCATGCTAAAAAGGTAAGAGAGCAGCAGCAATATTTTATTATGAAAAAAATAAAAAAAATATTAAAAAATATGAAAAATAAAAATAAACATATATTATAGGGTTTTACCCATTGAGAGAACGATTGCAATCCTACTGCTGGAAAGATGCTTGCTTCAATGCATTGCGTACCCTTCCGGCACACAAAGAGTTAACAATCCAGCAACCATAACAAGAACATGTTCCTCTCAACGCTTCAACAATGCTTTATGTCTAAGTGGAATAAAACCTGTTAGACGATTACTTTATTAGGTATGAAAAATGTTAGCAAAACGAGACGAAATTGTCTAGTTGTACACTTTGAAAAGAATCACAGAAGCGGAAGCTTTTCCCTGTGTAGAAATTAATAAAATATGTTTTTGCAAAGGTGACTATAAACTCATCGGGACCTCTGCGTCTCCCACTATTCCGGACCGTACAAATGCATAATCTTGTCAATTAAGTATTATTGTTGGATCTGGTAGTATGTTAGAATCACTTTAAAGTGCAACTAAGGAAAATTCATGTGTGTTTATTACTCCTGAAGGAACTATTAGTGGGTATTTTATTCAGATTCGTGTTGTAAAATCTGCATAAACTCAGCATATTGTTATCCCCATGTGTACATTTGTTTGGTTAAAGCAGAACAGCAAATCTCAATTCGTGCAAGTTCTGGGAAAGTGTCGAGAATTGAAACAGTCCTAATTTTAATCAGATACAAACAGTTATCGCTAAAGGATTGAAGGGTTGACTATTATGCAAATTGTCACAGTGAGTGGTCACCGAGATATTACACAAGGCTGAGCAAGTCAATTATTTCTGATCTTGCCATAGACTAGTGAAGATATATGGCTCTAATTCACAACTCGTTCAATTTATCTAGAAAGATGGAGCAAATTAGGGCCTAATGATAGTTGTTTTTGGAGCACGTCTCTCGTTAGCCAAGCATGCAATAGTTTTTGTGAGGTCGGTATATATATATATATATATATATACACGGGCCAAGGTCCAGGTGATGTTAATGTGTTGCGTACCCCTCTGGCACTCAAAGGGTTAAGAGGCCGGTCCTGCTCTGTGTCCTGCTGCCGATGCAGTCATGCACTGTAGAGAAAGCACAGAATGCTCCCAGCACAGAACTCCAAGCATGCTCCCAGCATTCCGTACTCCCAGCACAGAACTCCCAGCATTCCATGCTCCCAGCACAGAACTCCCAGCATTCCTGCACCTCCCAGCATTCCGTGCATTCGGGCAGTCTCTACTGCACATGACGGCTTCTGACAAACATCCTAGCGAATTATTATATAGGATATATATATATATATATATATATATATATATATATATATATATATTTTTTTTTTTTTTTTTAAATTGTGGGCTTCAATGTTCAAGTTAACTTCTTCACCTTTAAGATTTAGGAATGGTGACAAAACACAAGTAGCTTTTGGGTACATATTACAACTATCCCAATGGATGTAGTAAAGGTCGGAGATTGGAGACATTATAATATCCGAAGGGCTAGTAGAGTGATCTTGTGCTAAAGGGGGCCTGTCACTTTAAGACAAGTTTATTTTGCTGAAACTTTTGAATGCCAGAGGGGTATGCAATGCATTATGGCACTCAAACAGTTCAAAGGGAATTATAATCTGCCTATATGTCGCTCTAGCTATTTTTCTGTAAAATAAATATTTTTTGAGAAATTAATCTTTAGCTGCTTGTGGCACATTCTGGCATTTTAGGCAAATTCCATCCACTGTATGCTAATTTGTTTAAGGTCAAACACACACCTCACTGTTCTTTTAGAAATGCCCCGAGTTTGTGGGCTCGGTCTAGATTCATTCATAGCACAGGGTGTGGTTATATTGGTATTAGTATAAAGTGCCAGACTGTGCCATCAGCATACCTGGGAACTTTTGCTTCTTAAGCCTGCAGAGAGGGCTCATCTGGTGCGCATGGAGGCTATAAATGACGCTACAAAAGGGGTGGGTTTTCAATGTGAATGAGGCGTGGCTTATCAATCTATCTCATAGAGTAGGCAGGAAGTGGTAGGAACTGGGAGGGAAGGATGAGATGTGGACAGGAAGTGGGAGCAACAGGGTGGGAAGGAGGAGAAGTGGGATGAAAGTGAGAGTAACAGTTGGGAAGGAGAAGATGTGGATGGGAAGTGGGAGGAACAGGTTGGAAAGGAGGAAAAGTAGGTGGGAAGTAGGAGGAACAGGATGGGAAGGAGGAGAAGTGGGTGGGAAGTAGAAGGAACAGGATGGGAAGGAGGAGAAGTGGGTGGGAAGTAGGAGGAACAGGGTGGGATGGAGGAGACGTGGCTGGGATGTGGGAGAAACAGGGTGAGTTGGAGGAGAAGTAGGAGGAACAGGGTGGGAAGGAAGAGAAGTGGGCAGGAAGTGGGAGGAACAGGGTGGGAAGGAAGAGAAGTGGTTGGGAAGTAGGAGAAACAGGGTGGGAAGGAGGAGAAGTGGGTGGGAACTAGGAGGAACAGGATGGGAAGGAGGAGAAGTGGGTGGGAAGTAGGAGGAACAGGGTGAGAAGGAGGAGAAGTGGGTGGGAAGTATGAGGAACAGGGTGGGAAGGAGGAGACGTGGGTGGTAAGTAGGAGGAACAGGCTGGGAAGGAGAAGATGTGGGTGGGAAGTGGTAGGAACAGGGTGGGAAGGAGGAGAAGTGGGTGGGATGTAGGAAGAACAGGATGGGAAGGAGGAGAAGTGGGTGGGAAGTAGGAGGAACAGGGTGGGAAGGAGGAGAAGTGGGTGGGAAGTGGGAGGAACAGGGTGGGAAGGAGGAGAAGTGGGTGGGAAGTAGGAGGAACAGGGTGGGAAGGAGGAGAAGTGGGTGGGAAGTGGGAGGAACAGGGTGGGAAGGAGGAGAAGTGGGTGGGAAGTAGGAAGAACAGGATGGGAAGGAGGAGAAGTGGGTGGGAAGTAGGAGGAACAGGGTGGGAAGGAGGAGAAATGGGTGGGAAGTAGGAGGAACAGGCTGGGAAGGAGAAGATGTGGGTGGGAAGTGGTAGGAACAGGGTGGGAAGGAGGAGAAGTGGGTGGGATGTAGGAAGAAAAGGATGGGAAGGAGGAGAAGTGGGTGGGAAGTAGGAGGAACAGGGTGGGAAGGAGGAGAAGTGGGTGGGAAGTGGGAGGAACAGGGTGGGAAGGAGGAGAAGTGGGTGGGAAGTAGGAGGAACAGGGTGGGAAGGAGGAGAAGTGGGTGGGAAGTGGGAGGAACAGGGTGGGAAGGAGGAGAAGTGGGTGGGAAGTAGGAGGAACAGGGTGGGAAGGAGGAGAAGTGGGTGGGAAGTGGGAGGAACAGGGTGGGAAGGAGGAGAAGTGGGTGGGAAGTAGGAAGAACAGGATGGGAAGGAGGAGAAGTGGGTGGGAAGTAGGAGGAACAGGGTGGGAAGGAGGAGAAGTAGGTGGGAAGGAGGAGAAGTGGGTGGGAAGTAGGAGGAACAGGATGGGAAGTAGGAGAAGTGGGTGGGAAATAGGAGGAACAGGGTGGGATGGAGGAGACGTGGCTGGGATGTGGGAGAAACAGGGTGAGTTGTAGAAGAAGTGGGAGGAACAAGGTGGGAAGGAGAAGAAGTGGGCAGAGTTTCATAAGAATCTCCCCACTAAAGGAGAATTAGCCTCTGTCCTCGGAGACCCGGTAATTAAGTTTAATAGACTTAGTCTCCGAGGCAGATCGGGAGAGTTCCCAGGTATGGTCATCAGCAAATACAAGTTCATTGCTCAGAAACGTTTTATATTACAAGCACATGTCAATCACAACATATAGGCAGTTTTACTTCTCTTTATTAAAAGTAACTAAACATTTTAAGGTGACAGGTCCACTTTAAGAATGGTTAGTAATTAACACAAAAGCTTCCAGACTGCGTCCAGGTGAAAACATTTTCAGTCTTGTAAATACAAAGATTCTGAGAACAATGACGTAGTCTGGATAGGGCTGCCACCCAGCCGGTATTTTACCGGCAGGCCGGTAAAAAATTGGCTTCTGTCCAATGTTAAGTCTATGGAGGGAATGCCATGGCCGGTATTTTTTTGGAGAAAAGGTGGCAACCCTAAGTCTGGAACAATGGGAGAAAATATTCGCCCAGTGTCAGTCTCCTGTGACCTTGAGGAAATCACTTCTATATGTGCAAAAAGCCATTGAGTATTTGCTTAAAGTGTTAGCAATGTCCGAAAAAAGTTTTTTTGCATATAGAAGAGCTTAAAAAGCTGAGCTAAATGCAAAGAAGTATCTCTCAAACCACTATGGTTTAAGAGATACGGGCGTTTAAAGTTTGATGTTTCCTACTGACAGCTGTAAAGCTGTCCGCAGGAGATTTGTGTCGGTCGACACGGTGGCGCTTGAGAAGTGCCGAGATCTCGTTACTTACACGGAATCCCTTCATTGGAATGGTCTAAAACGTGTGCCTGAACATCAAGCACACATTTTAGACCATTCCAACGAAGGGATTCCTTGTAAGTAACGAGATCTCGGCACTTCTCAAGCGACACCGTGTCGACCGACACAAATCGACGTGTGGACAGTGCTCCTCCCTCCTGATGCCTATCTTTGTTTAAGCCCCTGCCTCTTCTCTCAGAGGCAGGCTTTCAAGAGAGCCATGAACAAATTCACCGTGCAGTAAACACTTTGATTGGGGAGAGCAGAGACGGTGGTGGGTGGAGAGACCAGTACACAGAGGAAGGCCAGTTGTACATTTACACGCGGCAATATCAACAGAGAAATTTTATTAACGCATAACTTCGATAAAAAAAACAAAACTACGATGTAAAGCCAGTTTGAAGAGCAGAAATAAATGGACCATACTTGATTGAAGGAAATAGTTCCACTTTAAGGATCAGACATTTTTTAAATTATATTGAAACTGTAATCTCCTGTTGTACTCGCCAGATGTCACTGTTGCCTTCACTTTCTATGGAGTGCTTTAGTCTACGACTCAAATTCCCCCATAGAGGACAACAGAAAAATAAGATATCCTCTCGGTCATATGACATCATACTATTGAGGAAATTTGATTTAGCTCAGCTTAGTCCATACCGCCTCCCATATAGCATCGGCATAATTAATTCATACCCTTTAAAGGGAAAGTAACAACTCTTAATAATAACCCCTACTTACAGAAAATTCTAATGTCCTGTATGAGCTTTATCCTTACTCTTTGATTCAGAAGTTAACGTTGTCAGTAAATCTTGGATGCCATGTGTATGGGAGCGAACATCACAGCTGCCAGTAGGGCTATAGGACACAATCTCCTCCCAGTCTACCTGGTAATATTAACCCTTTAAAGGGATAGTAACACTTCGTTTTAACTTTATTTTATTTTGTAGGCATTAAAAAAACATGAAGAATGATATAAGTCTTATCTCTCAAACCTTTATGGTTTATGAGATATTCACAAGCAAAGTTCCCCTCCCGCCCCTTTTACCTAGTGTAAACCATCTCTTCTCAGATGTGAGTCTGGTTGTATGACAGGACAGATAACAGAAGGGGACAATTTTCTTTGTATGAAAACAATGAAAGCCCTTCCCCCCTTGACAAGTTTTTCAGCTTTTTCCATTATCTTAATTGAAGATTGTCCCTCTCTGCAGTCTACCTGGGCATCTCCCTTCTGATCTGGTTGAACAGGGGGGGGATACTTTGTTTGTGAATACCTCTTAAACCATAAAGGTTTCAGAGATAAGACTTATATCATTCTTCATGTTTTTTTAATGCCTACAAAATAAAATAAAGTTAAAATGAAGTATTACTATCCCTTTAAGGAACAGAAGGTTTGCTGCAGTTTGAAAAAAAAAAAAAAAAACTGCCAGCAACTGTCATGGCCACCTCCATGGATTGATTGAAGATGTTATCGCTTGAGAAAAAGCACACGAAAAATGCCATAAGGGCCATTAGGATTTTCTTACCATATCGTGCATTTGTAGTTGGTTATTCCTCTATCTAAAGATGAGCAATTCTGTAGAAAACTAATTGCACAATACTGGGGACATGAAAAATACAATTAACCCTTCAAGGACCCATGACATGCCAGGACCACCATGAGTAAACTTGCCATAAGGACCAGTGATGGTCCTGGAATGTCATGGAGTCCAGGGCTCCCCGTGTCGCCGCACGTCGTTCGATTAAAATAAAAAAGCTCTGTGGTCCTTAGCTGTGCATGCCAGTCCTTAAGAGGTTAATTTAAATATGTCTTTCATCACAGGGGACAAATTAAAATGTGCCAATGATAGTTTGAATCAAATGGATCTAGCATTCGAGGGGTTAAGAGACCCATTTCAATCAAAGTAGCACTGACAAATTTTAATTTGTCCCCTATGGTGAATTCCACCTCTTCCGCTTCACGAAGACCCAATATAGCAATGACTTAACTGGTTAATACAAACATTCGTATTTAATAAGACTCTCGGAGCTTCAGTGATCCCTACAATGCATTAGGGTGAATCATGTTCAAACCTTATAGAGTCTGGAGGACAGAAGCAACAATGAAAGCTTCTCCCCCACCTACTCGTGTACTAGAGTGCTCCTATCCAGCACTTCACTCTGCGCACTCATAGCCATTCGGGTCTTGCAGATTTTGTAAAACCAACTTGAAAATTTCAGGCTAATTAACCAGGAAACATATTTTGCCATCAGCGAATTGGTGCAGGATACACCGACTGGATGCTGTGTAGGTTCAGTGAAAACAAAAGACGAGAGTTAATGTTATACTTAAGGTCCAATATCCAAAAGGAAAATAGAATAATTCTGCTGCAGACCAACTGCACAAAAGAGATTCCCTTTTAATTATACAGATATACCTGACTGCTGTATGATGGACTCCTACCTAGGTAAGTGCTTCTGTTACACACAGTAATTATATACATACACCTGACTGCTGTATGATGGACTCCTACCTAGGTAAGTGCTTCTGTTACACACAGTAATCATATAGATACGCCTGACTGCTGTATGATGGACTCCTACCTAGGTAAGTGCTTCTGTTACACGCAGTAATTATATAGATATACACCTGACTGCTGTATGATGGACTCCTACCTAGGTAAGTGCTTCTGTTACACACAGTAATTATATACATACACCTGACTGCTGTGTGATGGACTCCTACCTAGGTAAGTGCTTCTGTTACACACAGTAATTATATACATACACCTGACTGCTGTGTGATGGACTCCTACCTAGGTAAGTGCTTCTGTTATACACAGTAATTATATACATACACCTGACTGCTGTGTGATGGACTCCTACCTAGGTAAGTGCTTCTGTTACACACAGTAATTATATACATACACCTGACTGCTGTGTGATGGACTCCTACCTAGGTAAGTGCTTCTGTTACACACAGTAATTATATAGATACACCTGACTGCTGTATGATGGACTCCTACCTAGGTAAGTGCTTCTGTTACACACAGTAATTATATAGATACACCTGACTGCTGTATGATGGACTCCTACCTAGGTAAGTGCTTCTGTTACACACAGTAATTATATAGATACACCTGACTGCTGTATGATGGACTCCTACCTAGGTAAGTGCTTCTGTTACACACAGTAATTATATAGATACACCTGACTGCTGTACGATGGACTCCTACCTAGGTAAGTGCTTCTGTTACACACAGTAATTATATAGATACACCTGACTGCTGTACGATGGACTCCTACCTAGGTAAGTGCTTCTGTTACACACAGTAATTATATAGATACACCTGACTGCTGTACGATGGACTCCAACCTAGGTAAGTGCTTCTGTTACACACAGTAATTATATAGATACACCTGACTGCTGTACGATGGACTCCTACCTAGGTAAGTGCTTCTGTTACACACAGTAATTATATAGATACACCTGACTGCTGTACGATGGACTCCTACCTAGGTAAGCGCTTCTGTTACACACAGTAATTATATAGATACACCTGACTGCTGTACGATGGACTCCTACCTAGGTAAGCGCTTCTGTTACACACAGTAATTATATAGATACACCTGACTGCTGTGTGATGGACTCCTACCTAGGTAAGTGCTTCTGTTACACACAGTAATTATATAGATACACCTGACTGCTGTATGATGGACTCCTACCTAGGTAAGTGCTTCTGTTACACACAGTAATTATATAGATACACCTGACTGCTGTATGATGGACTCCTATCTAGGTAAGTGCTTCTGTTACACACAGTAATTATATAGATACACCTGACTGCTGTATGATGGACTCCTACCTAGGTAAGTACTTCTGTTACACACAGTAATGATATAGATATACACCTGACTGCTGTGTGATGGACTCCTACCTAGGTAAGTGCTTCTGTTACACACAGTAATTATATAGATACACCTGACTGCTGTGTGATGGACTCCTACCTAGGTAAGTGCTTCTGTTACACAGTAATTATACAGATATACCTGACTGCTATATGATGGACTCCTATCTAGGTAAGTGCTTCTGTTACACACAGTAATTATATAGATACGCCTGACTGCTGTATGATGGACTCCTACCTAGGTAAGTCCTTCTGTTACACACAGTAATTATATAGATACGCCTGACTGCTGTGTGATGGACTCCTACCTAGGTAAGTGCTTCTGGTACACACAGTAATTATATAGATACGCTTGACTGCTGTATGATGGACTCCTACCTAGGTAAGTACTTCTGTTACACACAGTAATGATATACATACACCTGACTGCTGTGTGATGGACTCCTACCTAGGTAAGTGCTTCTGTTACACACAGTAATTATATAGATACACCTGACTGCTGTATGATGGACTCCTACCTAGGTAAGTGCTTCTGTTACACACAGTGATTATACAGATACACCTGACTGCTGTATGATGGACTCCTACCTAGGTAAGTGCTTCTGTTACACACAGTAATTATATAGATACACCTGACTGCTGTATGATGGACTCCTACCTAGGTAAGTACTTCTGTTACACAGTAATTATACAGATACACCTGACTGCTATATGATGGACTCCTACCTAGGTAAGTGCTTCTGTTACACACAGTCATTATACAGATACACCTGACTGCTGCATGATGGACTCCTACGTAGGTAAGTGCTTCTGTTACACACAGTCATTATACAGATACACCTGACTGCTGCGTGATGGACTCCTACCTAGGTAAGTGCTTCTGTTACACACAGTAATTATACAGATACACCTGACTGCTGCGTGATGGACTCCTACCTAGGTAAGTGCTTCTGTTACACACAGTAATTATACAGATACACCTGACTGCTGCGTGATGGACTCCTACCTAGGTAAGTGCTTCTGTTACACACAGTAATTATACAGATACACCTGACTGCTGCGTGATGGACTCCTACCTAGGTAAGTGCTTCTGTTACACACAGTAATTATACAGATACACCTGACTGCTGCGTGATGGACTCCTACCTAGGTAAGTGCTTCTGTTACACACAGTAATTATACAGATACACCTGACTGCTGCGTGATGGACTCCTACCTAGGTAAGTGCTTCTGTTACACACAGTAATTATACAGATACACCTGACTGCTGCGTGATGGACTCCTACCTAGGTAAGTGCTTCTGTTACAAGCAGTAACTATATAGATATACCTGACTGCTGTATGATGGACACCTACCTAGGTAGTCTTTCTGTTATATACAGTAATTACAGTTGATATATCCTCTTTGAATCAATACCAGTCCTTGTCTACATATCAAGTAGAAATGATTTTAACCATATCCATGTCTTTTGAAGTAAAGTGATATTTAAGTACGAAAACAATGCGTACTTAAGAAGCAGGTATGTGCAAAATAAGTGTACTCCTGGTTCCATCTGTCCAATTAAAGAGAATAATTAGATGAGACTGATTGGATTTCTAATCCCTAACATACAGTAAGGCCAACAAATGAGTCTCCTTGTCTCAAGGTATAGTTTCCCTTTAAGTGCATAGAAAACCCTGATTGACTCTTCCAAAAAAAAAGAGAGCGGACTGTGACTCTAGTGACAGAACCCAAACCTCAAGTCAAATCTGCATAGAAATGATCGACCATTAACAAGGCAGCTTTGTCCAGCTGTGGATTTTTGCGGGTTTGCAGGCCGCCCTTATCTGGCGCAGGAAATGCCTGTTCCAACTGACAGGTAGGAGATTATATCTACAGCTGCCCAGACACAATCTTCTCTCTGTTAAGTAGACGTCCATTGACCAGCGCAACAGACACATCATTTGTTTGTGTTGTAGCAGCGGTCCCTGACAAAGCAGACTGTCTAGCTGAGACAAATGTAGTTAAACCAATTTATTGTATTATTTCTGCTACGTGGGGAGTAGAACAGGGAAACTAGACAAGGCACAAAGCTGGAGTTGTCTACAGAAACTAAGAAGACTTGGACTCTTGTTACTTTAGTCCTTAAAGGAGCAGTAAAGTTTTTAAGAAGGAAAAAATATATATATATTATAGTGATTTTCCTGTTGAGTAAAATAAGGGTACTCCCACTGCTGAGAGATGCATATTTAAAGAGTTATTACAGTTTAAACCTGTGTTTTTTTACATTAGCCGTGCCCTCTATTGGTCAAATTCCAGTTCGCTATTTTGTTACACATAATGGAGAAGAAAGACAGTGAATTACAGTTCTCTATAGAATGTGATAGAAACTGCTGAGTCACTTCCTGTCAGTTAGAACTATCAGGAAGTAAACACAGTAAATTCACTTCCTGTCAGTTAGAACTATCAGGAAGTAAACACAGTAAATTCACTTCCTGTCAGTTAGAACCATCAGGAAATGCAGTAAATTCACTTCCTGATTATTTCAACTGTTATGACTGTTATGAATAAAATACTGCTCCTTTAGAGGAACACAAACACGCCCCAATAATAACAAACCCAACTTAATTTAAACCTGGCAGAAAATCCTAATGGCCGCTATGAATAATATACTCTGTGTGGACTGGTTCTCAAAAATGAGTATTCAACCCCTTAAGGACTGCGTGGTCTGGGGGTGGGGTACGCTAGAGGACCTTGGCATTTCTTTTTTTACATGGAAGTGTTTTGTGATCACGGCGCAGCGTTGCGAACACAAACTTTCATGATGTGCTAGGACCGCCACCAGTCCTTAATGCCCGCACAGCAATGGTGGTCCTGGCACTTCATCAGGCATTAAAGGGTTAATTAGTACCGGACATAATGTCCACACAGACTGACGTGATTAATTCTCCACTCTCTCTCTTCTATCATTTTCTTCTCTCTCTCACACTTGTACACTCTCTTTCTCTATCTATTTTTTCTCTATCTCTATATCATTTCTCCTGTCTCTCTCTCTCTCTTTTTCTCTCTCACTCTCTCTTTTTTCTCTCTTTTTCTCTCTCTCTCTCTCTCTCTCATTTCTCCTCTCTCTATCTCTTCCTCTATGTACCTCTCTCCTTTCTCGTTCTCTATCATCTTTCTGTCTCGCCCTCTGCTCCTTTATGTCTCTTTCTCTCTCTGTCTCTACCTGTCTCTTTCCTTCTTTCTCTCCCCTCTCTCGCGCTCTCTTTTTCTCTGTTTTTTTCTCTCACGTGCCCTTTTTTTCTCTTTCTCCTCACCCCCCCCCATCATACCTAATGGCGGAATACGAGAAAGTGACGCACTCTTTTTGAAAGCCATAAATGTATGCGTTATTTGTGACTGCTCACGTTTTGATGAAGGAAACATACTGACGCCATTAATACTAAATATCACATGTTCCTAGATTAACGGCAAAGATAGCGAATGCTCCTAAATTAACGGCAAAGTTATCCAGACGTAAGAAAATGTGAGCTAACTGCTTTGCTGAATTAGGCATAATTAGGCTTTTTGCAACACGTTCACACAAAAATGAGCAAATGTTCACTAATTCTGAAAAAACAGTCGCAATTCAGTAACATTTTTGGTGCAAATCATTTTGCCATTGTATGTGCACTGTAAAAAGCGACTGCGCACGTCTCTTGCATTGCTCCCTTAATTTTGAATAATTTTGGACAGAACAGGAAAACCGTAAAGTTAAAGCCCAAAATTTAAAGGGGAACTACCACCCCGCAATAACTTTACGGGGACTGACAGCGCAGGCGCACGGACATCACTATGACGAGATGTCCGTGCTTCCTGCTACTGTGAGCCTCCGAAAAACTGGAAAATCTTTGAAACTAGGTAATATTTCTAGCGACTAGCGCTACTAAGCAGCTAGTCGCTAGATGAAGAATTAATTAATGTAAAGTTATTGCGGGGTGGTAGTTCCCCTTTAAGGGACAGGACCACAAACCAGCAAGCGGTAGGTGAAAGAAACCTGTCCCTCGAACCATAAGATCTACCTTGTTGGAAAAATTTGTGAATATCTGTTCAGAAAACTGGGCGGCGGTTCTCTGATGACATGGTGACTTATGATGGGGAAAGGACTTACATTTTCATCCTTCCAAAGGGAACTCGACCAAACGACGTCCAGGGTTTACAGACATTGTAACTGCCTTCCTGACTTCTATCAGTGTTATTCCACAAAAGGTGTTTGATATGTCGCATGAAATATAGAATCCCTTGTTAGTTCCGTAACTTAAGCTGTGCTATAATCAGTGAGAGAATTCTCTAGCACCCAAATGGTTAAAACATAGCGGGACCAACGTTTCCTTTTTTTCTCATAGTAAAATGCGGATAAAGTGAGGCGATTCTAGACCAAACTCATAGATAAGAAATAAAACGTTTCCCTAAATCTCACCGATTTAAAGGGGACTTTTAACCCTATGTATAATACAAACCTCCCAACATTTCAAATGGTCAAAGAGGGACACTAGTGTTTCAGGTTTCTGGAGGCGTGGCTTGTGGGCAGGGCATTACAGAGAATTTTTAGGTTACTTTGTGACCTATTGACACCTCTTTCTGTAACTGAATAAATGATTTAGAGCAAGACCATAGTATTTTATTTACACACAATCTTTTACAAACACATATACTGAATATTAACTAAACATGTATGTGAGTTATATTGCTGTGGAGCAATGTGATAGACTAATATACACAACACGCACTTTGATGTCGTAAAAAGAGGGACGCTAGGATAGAAAAGCGGGACAGGGGGACTTGGGTCTCAAAGAGGGATTGTCCCTCCTAAAGAGGGACACTTGGGAGGTATGTATAATAGAGCATTGCATAGCACACTCTCTGCATTTCAAGGAGTTTAAAATCATCATTTAAATAAATGTTAAAGGTAATAAATTGCCACTTTTCTAACTCCTGTGTATAAATTGTAACACCACGGCCTCCTATAAGATGTACCGGGCAGGAAAGGGTTATACGTAGCTGGAGGTACGCTCTAAAATTAACCCTCTGAGTGTCAGGGAGGTATCCAATGTGATAACTTTATCACTCAAAGGGCTAAAATTCTAACCCCACCCCTTTTTCCGTTGATTTAACTTCTACATCTTATTAACCCTTTCAGCACCAGTGGGGTACACAACGCATTGCAAAGCAATGCGTTCCGTACCCCTCTGGCACTCAAAGGGTTAATATTATTCAATATGTTTTTGAGATTTTAATTATAAACACTTTTTCTGCCCCAGTATCTCTACAGTAAAAAGCGTAACATAAATAGCAAAGCGTGTGCAGATTAAGCTACTTAATACATAGTGTTTGATACCAAATGTAAAAAAATGTAGTAAACTTGGTTTTATCCGTGGGGAATCCCTAAAATGGCATTTGTAATGAGGGGAATCCATAACTGACCTAAACAAATCCAGGATTATGTCCGGGGCCTAAACATCATTAACGGAGATGTGTACCCAAGATATATAGACCTACATGTGAACATCCAACTTCAAACTGGAACTCCATTAAATTGGATTTTGTCACAGCGTGGTGCAGAATTAATAAACAAACCCAACTGCCTGTGAATGCGCGGGACTCAAAACGGTGATCAGGCTCCCCTGATCGGAGTGCTGGTAACTCTGCCGGTGTTTTTAATGTTAACGTACTAAAAAGACGGGATTTTTAACTTAACATTCTGACTCCAATAAATAATAAAGAGCAAGTTATTCTAGATCAGGCAGGTCACACTGAAATACAGTTGAGGGCCGCATATTCAACATTTCCCTCCAAGAAGGGCCACAGCATTGGATGCTGGGGTCTGTGCGTACACATATATATATATATATATCCTTTTATATAATAATTCGCTAAAACGCGTGTAACACCGAGTCATGTGCAGTAGACACTGTTGCGCATGCTGCAGTCATGCGCAGTAGAGACTGCCTGCACCGCGGCTGATACAGAGCTGGACTCAGCCGCGGCGCAGGCAGTCTCTACTGTGCATGACTGCTCCCCGACCAGGTGGCAGCGGCACTGTGGCCCGTGTAACGGGCTCTTCAACTAGTATTTATATATATACACGGCTTATCATTTTAAGTCCTTTGCTACTAGCCAGACCTGAAAAGTTACTCGCCGCTGCAATACATAACATACCCACCAGGGCTGAATTTCTACTCGCCATTGGCTGGTGGCGAGTGGAAAATTTGAGCCGTGTATATATGTATATCCTATAACATAAAGTGGTAGAATGCGTAGCTCACTGTGAGCCGTAACTGCACACGTGCGGTAGAGAGTCTCTACTGTGCATGTGTGATTTCGCACACAGGGAGCTTCGCTGTGAGCCGTCTGGAGCTCCCCGCTAAGGATCCACACGTTCAGCGACTCTCTACTGTGCATGTCTGCAGTCATGTGCAGTAGAGACTTGCCGAACGCACTACCCCGCTCCGGACGGCTCACTGCCTGTCTCTACTCCCGGCTCCGGGGCAGCTGGGTGCATTTTAGCCCATGTATACAGGCTTTCATACTAGTATATATATATATATATATATATATATATATATATATAAAACCAAACATTTAAACTGTGCGCTCTCCCATTTTGGGCCTTTGTCAACTATCTTGGGGCCTAAATGTTAATATATTAAATTGCACTATTTTCATCAATCAAAATCCTGTGAGTGCGGTTCTTCAACTACTAACTGTATGTATACTATATGGGACCTTGACACCCAGGCCATTGACTTATTTTAGCAGGAGAGGACACAGTTTAAATGTTTGGCTAGATAGATAGATAGATAGATAGATAGATAGATAGATAGATAGATAGATATGAGATAGATAGATAAATAGATAGATAGATAGATAGATAGATATGAGATAGATAGATCGCTAGATAGATAGATAGATAGATAGATATGAGATAGATAGACCGATAGATAGATAGATAGATAGATAGATAGATAGATAGATAGATATGAGATAGATATGAGATAGATAGATAGATAGATAGATAGATAGATAGATAGATAAATAGATATCAGATAGATATGAGATAGATAGATAGATAGATAGATAGATATGAGATAGATAAATAGATATGAGATAGATATGAGATAGATAGATAGATAGATAGATAGATAGATAGATAAATAGATATCAGATAGATATGAGATAGATAGATAGATAGATAGATAGATAGATAGATATGAGATAGATAAATAGATATGAGATAGATATGAGATAGATAGATAGATAGATAGATAGATAGATAGATAGATAGATATACAGTATATGTGTGTGTGTGTGTGTGTGTATACACTACTGTTCAAAAGTTTGGGGTCACTTAGAAATGTCCTTGTTTTTGAAAGAAAAGCAAATCTTGTCCATTAAAATAACATAAAATAGATCAGAAATACAGTGTAGATATTGTTCATGGTATAAATGACTACTGTAACTGGAAACGGCCGATTTTTAATGGAATATCTACATTGGCTGCAAATTGAGGATTATTTGACAAAAGCAAAGTCTGAAGGACACAATTATTATTTAAATTAAAAATCATTATTTCTAACCTTGCCAACATCTTGACTGTGTTTTCTATTCATTTTGCAATTTATTTGATGGAAAACAAAGGAATTTCTGAAGTGACCCCAAACTTTTGAACAGTAGTGCGTATCTATATATATAAAAGAAGACTTTGTGCCTGGCAAAACACACCCAGGGGCGGCAGTAAAAAGGATTACTGCTGCCATTGGGTGATTCTGTGGGAGTGTGATTTTTGGCCTGCCCCCACTATCCAGCCCGCCCACCACTATCTAAGGCTGAAAAAAAAATGGCTGCCACACACTCCTACACCACAGACACATGCACATGCCCTCCCACACACACACTAGCAGACACATACACACATATATACTGGCACTATACAGTATAGGAGGGACAGTCCCTGTTTGACACCCAAATCCCTCTGCTCCTCTATTTAGGAGATCACATTGTGTGGTGTATATACCAGTGTATCAGATTGCTCCACATCAATAAAACCCACAGTAATGTGGGTATAAACTTCTGTATATATCTGTTAAATTAGTATGTGTAAAAAATAATTTCATCTTCTTCTAAATCATTCACTTACAGAAAGAGTAACTTAACCATTTCAATGCCAGAGGGGATGCAATGCATTGCTTACCCCCTGGCACTCAAAGGGTTAAAAATTCTCTAAAATACACCACCAGCCACGCCCCCAGTAACACCACCGAAAACATAAGTGTCCCTCTTTGGCCATATGAAATGTTGGGAGGTATGTTACTTACACTGCTCACACTGTATGTATTTATGTTCTGATTTGCAGCTGTGTGTCACTGTTTGTGTTGTCAGTGCATGTGTGTGTATATGTGTGTGTTGCATGTGTCTCTGTCTATCACTGTGTGTACCTTTCTGACACATACACCCTACGCTGTAATTCACTATCATAACATTTATTTAAAAAAAAGAAACATTTCCTGCATAACATGACGGGCAACGCCGTCCCAAACTGCTAGTATATATATATATATAAAACACACACATATGTTACACTGTCTGGCATGCCATCTTTGATATTCATTGAACCACCCGTACACTGCTCTCTCTCTCTTACTTGGGGTCACGCAGGTGGATTAATTACGCCTTTGCATTCCACACCTCTCTGGCATTCAGAGGGTTAAAGTGACTGAGATCTAAATGAAGCATTTAACCCCTTGACGCCGTGCTGAAGGGCACTTACAATGTTTCTATGGAGTGCCTCACGCTGCCAGCCCGCAGGCCACACTGACATTCCTTTTGCCGAGCAAATTGCATCATATGTCACTAATAGAAACTCCACAAATTCTCCACTGATTTAAATAAAGTTTTAACCCCTCTGAATGCTCTCTCCAGCATATTGTGAACTACAGGATTTGGGCCTCCAAATTCAGATGTTTAATATTCCGTCTTACGTTGAGCAAGTCAATCCATCAAGCACCGCAGTGACCCCGTCTCACGCATTGGGGTGAAAATCCCACAGTGATATGCGTGGGGGGTTTAAAACCACTAAATGGTATAGACGTCTCCAAGGCTTTGCTTCTCACCGCATCAGATATCTCTGTCATTCAACATAATGAAAATCTAAAATCAATCAGTGGCACTTTAAAGTGGGTCTGTCACCTTGAATTTTCTTTACATATTTGAAAACGTCATTTAAAACTGCCCGTGTGTCATGTTAAATAAAGTTCCAGCACATGTCTAGTTTAGGAAATATTTACATTTTTATTTCTGGGAAAAGTAAAATGAAAAGTCTCCTGGTACAAAACACAGAGCTTCATTAGCCAATGAAATGTCACTGCAGGGTTTAATTAACATATGAAACATCACTGGTACTGCACGGGTACCACAATTAGCATACATTAGCATACGGTAACAAGTATGAATATCTCTTAACATGACACATTGGCAGTTTTTAATGAAGTTTACAATTGTGCAAACGTGAATTAAGGTGAAAGTTCCAGTTTAAGACATTTTCATTTCAACCCTATGTTGCATTTATTCTCCTTCAGAAACGCACCTCTTCACTGTGACAAAAAAGAACCTTTGTAACCGGTCTTTTAATATTTTTAAGTGAAAAAAGGGAGATAAAAACAAATACAGAGGCCCTATTTATCTCCTTCCCATAAAGGGACAGTAATGATTCAAAATAAATGCAGCTCCAATTATTCTTTATAGTTTTATTATCATTCTCTATGATGTGTCGTTCCAGAGTAATTGAATTATAAAGTGCCCCCCTCCCCTTTTACCTATGTAAAGCTGCACAGCAAGACTGTCCGGATGGATCACTGCGAGGGACAATCTTCTGTTAACATAAGGAAAAACCTGTCCTTCTGCTTCAAGGGGGGCAGGGTTTTCCTTATGATCACAGTAAGAAGATTGTCCCTTGATGTGACTAGGGTTGCCACCGTTTCTTAAAAAAAATACCGGCCATGGCATTCCCCTCCACAGACTTAACATCGGACAGAAGCCAATTTTTTACAGGCCTGCCGGTAAAATACCGGCTGGGTGGCAACCCTAGATTTGACCTGTCCGGTCAAGAGACCAGATTCCACATCTGAGGGGAGGTGACTTACACTAGGTAAAAGGGGCAGGAGGGGGATACTTTATCATTCAATTACTCTTGAACTACACATCGTAGAGGATGATAATACCGCACGACATGGCCCAAAACTATAAAGAATAATTGAAGCTGCATTTATTTTCAAACATTACTATCCCTTTAACATGCAGCCTTGCATAGCTCAAATGTTGTCATTAGAGGCACTGCACCAGTTCCTTTAAAAATACATTTAACCCTCTGAGTGCTAAAGAAGTATCCAACGCATACCTCTCTGCAGGGCTTAAAATGTGAAGTCCTTTGCTACTAGCCAGACCTGAAAAGTTACTCTCCACTGCAATACATAACATACCCACCAGGGCTGAATTTTCACTCGCCATTGGCTAGTAGTGAGCGGAAATTTTGAGCCCTGCCTCTCTGGCACTCAAAGGGTTAAATTAATGGGAACTGTGCACTCCTTCTTAGTGCATCTGCCTCAGTAGCTCCGCATACAGAGCGACTTCAGAACCTATTAATGTGCGAGTTTATTCAGAAGAAATTCAACACCGCATAACCCGCTTGTTAAACATCCCACAGCCAGGCAGCAGCTGATAGAGAAATACTGTAACGGGATCGAGAAAGGAATTTATCGTCCTCACTTCTAATGTGCAAACAAGCTTTTCTGGTACTTAGGGTCAGAAACGTTATCACTTTGTCGCAACACAACAGACGCACAAGCCGCACTTGGTACTGTCTGCTTAGTAGCCCGCAGGTACAATCCAATAAACACAAAGTAATTAGCCTGTGCTTTGTTTTATTCCAAAGAGGCAAATGTGAAGAAAAAAAAACTTGCAAAAGCAAAACAACTTCTTGAGAAAGGGGACTTTAATCCTTTAAAAACAGAATTGCGTTGCAACCTGATCATTAAAGGGTTAACATAAGTAATAAATAAAAATTAAAGGGACTCTATCACCTTAAAACAGTTTAGGTGATTTTGAAAGGGCTTTCAAAAACACCTATCCTTTGTATTAGTTATTTTGTATTTAGACAACTCGTTTTTGAATATTCAGATGAATAATGCATGCTGTGCAGGCACTTCCTGTCTTATCCCTACATTACCCCCCTCCCACTCACTGACACTGCTCAGCAATGCATTACCTACCTTCCCTAGCACTGACTTCCTGTCTTATCCCTATATTACCTCCCCCACTCACTGACACTGCTCAGCAATGCATTACCCACCTCCCCTAGCACTGACTTCCTGTCTTATCCCTATATTACCTCCCCCACTCACTGACACTGCTCAGCAATGCATTACCCACCTCCCCTAGCACTGACTTCCTCTTATCCCTACATTACCTCCCCACTCACTGACACTGCTCAGCAATGCATTACCCACCTCCTCTATCACTGACTTCTTGTCTTATCCCTACATTACCTCCCCCACTCACTGACACTGATCAGTAATGCATTACCCACCTCCCCTAGCAATGACTTCCTGTCTTATCCCTACATTACCTCCCCACTCACTGACACTAATCAGTAATACATTACCCACCTCCCCTAGCACTGACTTCCTGTCTTATCCCTACATTACCTCCTCCATTCACTGAAATGCTGTATGATGGACCCCTACCTAGGTAAGTGCTTCTGTTACACACAGTAATTACATAGATACGCCTGACTGCTGTGTGATGGACTCCTACCTAGGTAAGTGCTTCTGTTACACACAGTAATTATATAGATATACCTGACTGCTGTGTGATGGACTCCTACCTAGGTAAGTGCTTCTGTTACACACAGTAATTATATAGATACGCCTGACTGCTGTATGATGGACTCCTACCTAGGTAAGTGCTTCTGTTACACACAGTAATTATATAGATACGCCTGACTGCTGTGTGATGGACTCCTACCTAGGTAAGTCATTCTGTTACACACAGTAATTATACAGATATACCTGACTGCTGTGTGATGGACTCCTACCTAGGTAAGTGCTTCTGTTACACACAGTAATTATATAGATACGCCTGACTGCTGTGTGATGGACTCCTAACTAGGTAAGTGCATCTGTTACACACAGTAATTATACAGATATACCTGACTGCTGTGTGATGGACTCCTACCTAGGTAAGTGCTTCTGTTACACACAGTAATTATATAGATACACCTGACTGCTGTATGATGGACTCCAACCTAGGTAAGTGCTTCTGTTACACACAGTAATTCTATAGATACACCTGACTGCTGTATGATGGACTCCTACCTAGGTAAGTACTTCTGTTACACACAGTAATTCTATAGATACACCTGACTGCTGTATGATGGACTCCTACCTAGGTAAGTGCTTCTGTTACACACAGTAATTCTATAGATACACCTGACTGCTGTATGATGGACTCCTACCTAGGTAAGTGCTTCTGTTACACACAGTAATTATATAGATACACCTGACTGCTGTATGATGGACCCCTACCTAGGTAAGTGCTTCTGTTACACACAGTAATTATATAGATACACCTGACTGCTGTGTGATGGACTCCTACCTAGGTAAGTGCTTCTGTTACACACAGTAATGATATAGATACACCTGACTGCTGTATGATGGACTCCTACCTAGGTAAGTGCTTCTGTTACACACAGTAATAATATATTTATACCACACTTCTCCCATTATATAAAAAATTGGATACAAGTTGTGAAATACATTTTAGTGTTAAAGTTATCTGATCCCTCGGGTACCAGTGGTATCTCTAAGGCATTGTGTAGTGAGCTGGTTAAGCCCATATCATCAAATGGGTTAAATCAGAATATGCTCCTTCATGCCTTGACATGAAATCAGAAATTTACAGTAGGAGATTATGCCTGAATAAAACAAATGGCATTGTTTTTGGCTAATTTGGGAGATAATTTAGTGGATATTCTTGTCTTCCTGCCTCCCCCCACTAGATTAAGCTGTTGTCTTCACAATTGCCTCCCAGCTGCCGTGACTCTCTAAAGACAACAGACCCGGCTCTGTTGTGTAGAGAAAGCCTAGATTGTAATGAATCGCTTTATTGCAGGCGCATGAGTGTGTTAAGACTTTAAAACACGCTCGAATGTCATGCGCACACCCAATGACGGACAAGAATAATTATGAAAAAACAAGAATTCAATGTCTATGAAACAGTGTCAGACAAAATACCCATTCATTGTGCCCCTTTGGGAATTCTCGGATTTTCTAGCCAGAAAACAAAACAATCCTTTTTTTCTAGCCGTAGGCTGAATGCTTAGCTAGGCCATCTGAGCCCTAAAAAAACACGGGGCCCCCTCTCTAACTACCGCCTGGCCCGCACACAGTAGAGAGTATTAATACCCTGTATTTTTCCAGCATGCCCCTCAGTGTAAGCTGCGGCCAATGTAAAGTCATTGTAAAGAGAAAACAGTTTGCCTAGCATTAGGGGGAGGAAAAAAACCAACGCACGCGCCAGTCTCGCGGCCAGGAAACAGCAATTCTCTACCAAGGGAAAGTGGTGACTTTGAGGCTCATGTACTATGATAAAATGGAGAAATTCTGAGGCAAGCCAACTTCTATCCCAGGTGATTTACATGGCTATTTTAACCTCTTGAAGGCCAAAGAGGTCTCCAACGCATTGTGAAGCATTCTAGGAGTTAAAAGCAACATTAAACTCACTGAGTGCCAGAGTGATATGAAACACATTGCTCTGCAATCATGGCCCAGAGTGGACTCCTGTGGTACCGCTGGGGATGTAAATGACGTGATCTGTGTTAAAAGGGGCAGAGCTTACTCAAGAGTGGGGTGGGGCTTAGCAGACATGTCACAAAAGTGACAGGAAATGGAAGGAACAGGGTGGAAAGGAGGTGAAGTGGACAGGAAGTAGGATGATAGGGTAAGAAGGAGGAGAAGTGGGAGGCAGGGTATGAGTAACAGGGTGGGAAGGAAGATAAATGGGAGGGAAGAGGGAGGAACAGGGTGGAAGGAGGAGAAGTGGGAGGAACAGGGTGGGAAGGAGGAGAAGTGGGTGGGGAGAGGAAGGAACAGGGTGAGAAGGAGAAAAAGTAGAAGGAACAGGGTGGGAAGGAGGAGAAGTGGGTGGGAAGTGGGAAGGAGGAGAAGTGGGTGGGAAGTGGGAAGAACAGGGTGGGAAGGAGGAGAAGTGGGTGGGAAGTGGGAGGAACAGGGTGAGAAGGAGGAGAAGTGGGTGGGAAGAGGGAAGAACAGGGTGAGAAGGAGGAGAAGTGGGAGGAACAGGGCGGGAAGTAGGAGAAGTGGGAGGGAAGTGGGAGGAACAGAGTGGGAAGGAGGAGAAGCGGGTGGGAAGTGGGAGGAATAGGGTGGGAAGTAGGAGAAGTGGGTGGGAAGTGGGAGGAACAGGATGGGAAGGAGGAGAAGTGGGTGGGGACAGGAAGGAACAGGGTGAGAAGGAGGAGAAGTGGGAGGAACAGGGTGGGAAGGAGGAGAAGTGGGAGGAACAGGATGGGAAGGAGGAGAAGTGGGTGGGGACAGGAAGGAACAGGGTGAGAAGGAGGAGAAGTGGAAGGAACAGGGTGGGAAGGAAGAGAAGTGGGAGGGAAGTGGGAGGAACAGGGTGGGAAGGAGGAGAAGTGGGTGGGAAGTGGAAGGAACAGGGTGAAAAGGAGGAGAAGTGGGTGGGAAGTGGGAGGAACAGGATGGGAAGGAGGAGAAGTGGGAGGAACAGGGCGGGAAGTAGGAGAAGTTGGCGGGAAGTGGGAGGAACTGGATGGGAAGGAGAAGAAGTGGGTGGGAAGAGGGAGGAACAGGGTGGGAAGGAGGAGAAGTGGGCGGGAAGTGGGAGGAACATGGTGGGAAGGAGGAGAAGTGGGAGGAACAGGGTGGGAAGGAGGAGAAGTGGGTACAGTTTCTGCCAGAGAGTAAGTGTCTGTCCCCGGAGAGCTGGTAATCAGCTGCAAACACTGGAGTCTTTGAGGCAGATGTGGAGAGTTCCCAGGTATGTTTGCAATGTATTGCACGCTCTTCTGGCACTCAAAAGGTTAAATCAATATGAACGGTGATAAGTGTGGCCTGGAACAGGGCTAATTAGCATACTGTGCAGGTAGTTTGCATAAAATGCCAGACTGTGCCAGGAACCCATAAATGTTAATTTATCAACACATATTTATAGTACAGTAAAAGGAATAGTACAATATATAAATGTAAATGTTATTTTCTGTAAAGCAAAGTGAACATGATGAAGGGTGACACAGCTCCACAAAACAAACAAGTGGCTCTTGATTTATTTATCAGAAGGACTTACCTAAGTAGGTTACCTATATACTGGCTGGTCCACACACATACAAATGATTCCTGGACGTTGTTTTACAGCAGCCCCTCTGTGCAAGCTGCAGCCAACACAGTGTCAATGCAAAGACAAAGTCGTTTTCCTAGCATTAGGGGCAGAAAAAATTCCATGTGTCGCTAGACTCACAACCAGCACATGCAATGCAAACAGCAATTCTCTAACCAGGGAAGGTAACGGACATTCACACACACAGACACACACAATCACAACTAAAAGTTCTGTACTTGAGGTAATTTAAAGTGTAATTACACCCTAGAAATAAGTAACTGATTGGAGATGCTATCTATTAAAGAAAGGAATAAAGCAAAAATTCATAGGGGTCTGGCCACAGTAAGTTAAGCAGGGGTTACTATTAAAAGGCGTCAGTTCTCCTTTAAGTTGTAAACTGATGCCCGATGCCAGTGAAGAATTCGGTTCTACTTTTCTGCAATATCTAAACACCCGTCAGACTGCAGGACACCTCTCCGGGGATGTCTGTTTGGGATTCAGTGTGTATCGGAAAGGCTTTGTCAGTGCATTTTAATTAGGAACACTACAAGTGTCAAGAAAAGCTGAGTGTGATATATTTTGAATCTACTTACAAAATAGTTGTGTTGAAAAATCATAGAATTAAGCAAGTAGTTAGATAGATAGATCAATAGACAGACAGACAGACAGACAGGCAGGCAGACAGACAGATAGATAGATAGATATGAGATAGATAGATAGATAGATAGATAGATAGATAGATAGATAGATAGATATGAGATAGATAGAGACAGATAGATAGATAGATAGATAGATAGATAGATAGATAGATAGATAGATAGATAGATATGAGATAGATAGAGACAGATAGATAGATAGATAGATAGATAGATAGATAGATAGATAGAGATAGATAGATAGATAGATAGATAGATAGATAGATAGATAGATAGATAGATAGCTTTGATATGATCCCCTTATCTGGAGTTATAGAGGGGCATCTGTGCATGTTGTGACTGGTTCACATCCAGACCTCATTGATTAATCCTAGAGATGGGAGGGACTCCATTTCAATGTGCTTAAAGGGATAGTAATGGATAATTTTCACCCAATTTAATATTGATAATACTGAAAAAATAAATCCATTCCATTCTCTCAAACTTGTATAGTTTGAGAGATATAAGGTTCTAAAATTCCCTCCTCCTGACCATTTCATAGAACTCAGTCTCTAGCTGACAGCAGTAGATTCTGGTCATTTGTCCGGCTGTTGGCTCTTCAGCAGAGCCGAAATAGCATGATCTAAAAAGAAATACTTCATTGGAACGGTCCACAAAGTGGACCTGCAGCACACTTTGCAGACCGTTCCAATGAAGTATTTATTTTTAGATCATGTACTTTCGGCTCTGCTGAAGAGCCAACGGCCGGTCCTGGGACCAGAACCTCCTGCTGTCAGCTAGAGGGCAGACCTCTGTGAAACGGCCAAGAGGGGGGGAGTTTAGAATCTTATATCTCTCAAACTATACACGTTTGAGAGAATGGAGTGGCTTCAATTGATTTCTTTTTTCTTTAAAGGGATAGTAATGTTTCATAATAAAAGTAGCTCTAATTAATCACCATAGTATTTGGACTTTGGAGAGTGTTATTTCAGTTCTGTCAGAGTTGTAGTTCAAGAGTAATTGAATGACAAAGTATCCCCCTCCCGTCCCTTTTACTGATGTAACACTGTTCAGCCAGATCAGAAGGGAGGTGCCCAGGTAGACTGCAGAGAGGGACAATCTTCAATTAAGATAAGGGAAAAACCTGAAAAACTTGTCAAGGGGGGCAGGGCTTTCATTGTTCTCATAGGAAGAAGATTGCCCCCTGCTGTTATCTGTCTGGTCTATGGACTGGATTCCACATCTGAGAAGAGATGGCTTACACTAGGTAAAAGGGGCGGGAGGGGAAACTTTGCTTGTGAATATCTCTCAAACCATAAAGGTTTGAGAGATAAGACTTATATCATTCTTCATGTTTTTTAATGCCTACAAAATAAAATAAAGTTAAAATGAAGTATTAATATCCCTTTAATATTTACAATATTAAGCTGTGTGAAAATTATCCATTACTATCCCTTTAATCTACTGACACTAATGATCTCACAGGTTGTTGACTGTATTAGAAGCCAGAGAACATTACATTACAACTAGATGGTAGAGACAACCAAATTCTGCACGCAGATCTCTACCCTCTTTTATATTCATCCAGACCTGGCTGATTCCAACTCTCAAGAACATCTTAAAGGGATTTTAAGTGGCTCTGGGGCTACCGTGATATTTGTAGTTCAACCACAATGTCGATTCAAACGGAGAACAAAAGACATGTGCCAGGCAATACAACGACCCTCCCAGGTCATAGCTATAGAACACTTCATCACACAATTTGCCGCACAATGTAAACTGCACCCGTAGCTTTAAAAACACAAAACTTTTATTGTTAATATTAAAATGGATACTTATCCATATCTGTGACTGCACGATCACAATAATGATCCGGAGAAACAGAACATCAACGCGTTTCGCATGTTACCGCAGCAATTATGCTTGAAAATAACAATAAGCGATTGCATAGCGCTAATGTAATAATCATTTGTGGCGCTATGTTATTGTAGTGAAAGTTCCTCTTTAATTTAGGTGCATTCACTAACGTTGCCATTAATTTAGGAGCATGTGCTATACAGTAACAAGGCGTTAGTTTTTTGCATCAAAAAGTCCGTAATCGTAGACAGTGCATAAACGTATGACTTTCTAAAAACAGTGAATGCTCCACTTTCTTGTATTCCGCCCTAATTCTTCAAATCATATGAATGGCAGCAACTCTTTGACCCATATTTATAAAAGCAAGATGGACACAATAGGGGATGCATAAATGTTCCCATTTATTTAAAGTGTTAGTAATGTCCAAAAAAAAAGTTTTTTGCATTTAGAAGAGCTTAAAAAGCTGAGCTAAATGCAAAAAAACGTATCTCTCAAACCGCTATGGTTTAAGAGATACGGACGTTTAAAGTTCGCTGTTTCCTACTGACAGCTGTAAAGCTGTCAGCAGGAGATCTGTGACGGTCGACACGCTGGAGCTTGAGAAGTGCCGCGATCTCGTTATTTACAAGGAATCCCTTCATTGGAATGGTCTAAAATGAGTGCTTGAACACCAGGCACACGTTTTAGACCATTCCAATGAAGGGATTCCTTGTAAATAACAAGATCGCGGCACATCTCAAGCGTCTCCGTGTCGACCGACACAAATCTCCTGCTGACAGCTTTACAGCTGTCAGTAGGAAACAGCGAACTTTAAACGCCCGTATCTCTTAAACCATAGCAGTTTGAGAGATACGTTTTTTGCATTTAGCTCAGCTTTTTAAGCTCTTCTAAATGCAAAAAACTTTTTGTTGGACATTACTAACACTTTAAACTGGACTTTTAACCCACTGACGGCTTGTGAGGTCTCCAACGCATTGCGAAGTAATGCATTGCGAAGTAATGCGTTCGAGACCTCTCTAGCATTCAGCGGTTAAAAGCCCCATTTAAATCAGAGAGAATTTATATTTGTCTTCTCTGTGCCGTTGTTTTATCCTAAAATGTTCCAATTTCATCTACGACACAGACAGACACATATATTTTTCTCAGACAGATAAGCATGCTAAAGTTTCTGTTCCTAAATTTGTTCCGGACGCAGCGGCCGCATCCCGATCCCTCGCCCATCCACTTAGACTAATTCTTCGCCCATCACAGTCATTGCTGAGGTTGTCTATATTAAGCTATTTTTTGTGCATCATTAACTTTTAACCAGGCGTCGATAGCTTTATTGTTTAAATTGCGTACGACTTTATTGAACGTCAGCATTTCTCCTGGCTCCTGACATCGAGTCACATTTTATAACTAATTAAATTGATCCCTGGGAAGCGAAAGCCACTAAACGGAATTATTCCTACCCAAGTGTCAATATATTAAATCAAAGGGCTAATGAGCGGGGTCACTGCTTCTTTTATCTTCCGGCTATTGGAAGAATACAACAATTTTCTGTTAAACTATTCATTGTCTTTAAAGATACAAGTCTGTGTTAATTGAGCAGGGATTCACCACAAAGCGTCTGCAATCAGAACAATTCTTTCAATCTGAGAAAATGAACTGGACATTAGTTTTGTGTTCGTGATGCAATGTTTCCCGTGTTAAAGTGGCATTTAGCAAGTGTAGTCCTACAGCAATTTCCCTGTTCAAGCACTGGTTCTCTAGATCATCTGCGGCTTCTTGAAAGACCAATATGGAGGGTTAATGGAGGCGGAGAGTGTAATCCATGAAGTCTGTGAAAGTCATATACCTGAAAACTGTATGAAACATTCGCTGAGCCATTGGAATGAAACGGGCCGAGTAATAAATATGATAAAACCAATTTAACTTATTCAAAACATCGGTAAAATGTTGAAACACAATTCATACTCTCAAAGAACTCATGACTTCACACAAACTTCTTATCCCATCAACGCTTTTTGCATCAAAGCCATCATGATGAGAAACGTGTTGATGAGATAAGAAGTTTGTCGCTAGATCAGCACAGAACACACATGGCCAACTGAAGGCCTTCAGCTGTTGTTGGACTACAACTCCCCTGACAGCCAGACTACAGCAATGAGTTGTGCAATTCTCCACACATGGTGAAAGCCGCCTCCTTCTCCACATTCCAGAGACATAACTTCAAAGGGTTATGTGCCATTAAGGTGACAGGTCCACTTACAGGTGACAGGTCCACTTACAGGTGACAGGTCCACCTTATGAACTGGAATACCTCTGAAGGAAACCAATTGTATCATAGGGTACAAATATAAATTCCCCAAAATTCCCGTTCATGTAAATGAGTCTCGAACGCATTGCGTGATCACATATGTCTCTAGACACACTGACATTTTTGGTAATCACCTTGTTTTTCAGGCAGGAACATCGAGTTTAGATTGGTCCTAAAGTACCTCCAGTGAGCAGGTTCAGCTTCAATTGAGATGGCCCTATCTTCGTCATATTTACCAGTTATCATGAGTTCTTTGAGAGTATGAATTTTGTATTAATGTTGCACTGATGTTTTGAATAGAATGAATTGGTTTTATCATATATATTACCGGACCCATTTCATTCCAATGGTGCAGTGAATGTTTCATACAGTTTCCAAGTATTTGGCTTAAGGAGAGCCTAAACATTGCTTTGCACATTGTTTTTGACTCTTTCGGGGATCCTGTACTCTTACATAATAATATTTTTTTCCTTTGACATCCTTGATCCACTTAATTCTCCCACACATGTGGTTAAGAGCCACATGTCTCCAAGGTTGCCTTCCAGCCAAATGTCTGATAGGAGCCATTTTGGAGCTGCAAAATGCAGACGTAATTAAGTTTACAGTCGTACAAGCTCCAGTAGATGAAGACAGTAAAAAAGTGATCACTGCCCTTTAAATATCAGGATGCTGGAGATACCTGTGATGTACTGCTGTCTGGGTGAAGGGGGAGGGGGCAGCAACCCAGTTCTTTAAAGGGACAGTAACGTCCCATAAAAAAAGTTTAGAGATTAAAAAAGTAAGCTAAATGCGACAAATCCTATCTCTAATCCCGCTATGGTTTGAGAGATATCCTCTGCTAGACTTCGCCTTCTCCTGATGTCAGCTGTAACGCTAACAGTAGGAGATCCGTGTCAGCCGACACGAGGAGGCTCTTCAGCAGAGCCGCATTAGTGCAAATTAAAAAGGAATACTTCTTTGGAACAGTCTAAAAAGTGTGCTTGCAAACCAGGAACATTTTGTAGATCGTTCCAAAGAAGTATTTCTTTATAAATCTCGCTATTGTGGCTCTGCTGAAGAGCCGCTTAATGGTCCCCGGGACGTCAGCAGAAGGGGAGGGAGAGGGGAACTTTAACTGAGGATATCTCGCAAACCATATTGGTTTGAGAGATAGGATTTGTGGCATTTAGCTTATTTTTTTAATCTCCATAAAACTCTAAACATTTTTTATGGGACATTTCTGTCCCTTTAAGGGACCAAAGACTGCCCCCCCCCATAAACATGCGTGACAGAGAAAATAAGGTGGGAGGAAACCAGCACACTCTTAAAGGAGCAGTAAACTTTTATTATGTAAAAAAAAACAAACATGATGAGCAAAACAAGGGCAACCACATCATTGGGAGATGCCTCATTCAAATGTTATTACAGCTCAAACTAATTTTAATGTATTTTAAAAAAACTATTGTGGTAGTCAGGTGGTGCTGTTGCAATCCCATATTATGTAAAGTCATAGACCAGAGGTTTTCAGTTGTTGAACCATCATCTGTTGGGCATTACCACTTCCATCGTCCCCAACCAACCGTTGCCTAGTTTGGGATGATGGGAATTGTAGTTCCCCAACTCCTAGAGGTCGACAACGCCTGCTATAGACTAATTCTCAAGTACTCCCATGGAGTGAGTTCTAAAATGTTTGACACCAGATGGCACCGTGTTACAATTTTTGGTTAAAATGTTTGGGCTTTAATGATTTTTGAATGAAACCTCTCTCGGCAGTGGAAGTCCCCTTGTTTGACTCAGTATATACGGCAGGTAGCCGTATAATATTTCAATTGCGGCATTTCAAAAGTGAACCAACGAACAGAACCATACGGACCAACAAAAACTCACCAAATCGCCATGAAAAATTATTTAAATGGGGCTTTTAACCCTTTGAGTACTCAGAGGGTTAACCCATCGAACGTTGCTTCACAATGCACTGAAGACTTCTCCAATTCTTAACTATAGTCGGTATGTACTAAAGCGTAGGTAGTCAGCTGTCAGATCTTTTGAAGATTACAGCCGTTGGCTGGTTAGGGATGAGTTGTAGTTTCCCACAGCTGGAGATCTAAAATCTGACTACAGAGTTGCACTTCAGAGTGTAGAGGCCCTCAAATCTGTCCACCCACCAACAGTGCAGACTTTCAGCATCAACTCGCATGAACATAAGTGAAAAAAACACACCACTAACTCTATGGATCTGCCCCTGAAACTCCGGTTTATAAAAAACCCACCTGTATAAAATACATTTTATAAAATACAACTCTGACTGACAGCAAAAGAGTGAGATAAAATCCAAAAACGTCTGGACATCAGAGCATCCCTGTTTCCCCTACGCATGAAGAATATTTAACCCGTTGAGCGCCAGAGGCGTTTCCAACGCATTGCAAAGCAATGTGCCGGCTACCCCTCTGACACTCAAAGGGTTAAGCTGATTTGCATAGCGTGGCTGCGCTTTCACATCTCCTTCTCTTCTATTACCGAGACATTCCCCTTCTGGGTGTAATTCAAGCCAAAAATGAGACTATTTGCCGCACACAATAAGCTAAAAAAATGAAGAAGAAATGCAGAAACTTGTCCTGTCAGCTTTTTTTCTATGGAGACCGTAGCCGCTGACTCACTCTCTGGATTCTCTCTACATCTGGATGCGAGTTCTAGAATTCAGTAACTAATAAGCCAAGCGCTTAGCTGGATCATACAGGGCTTTGCTTCCCATACACACACTGATCATTCTCTGATTTTATTCTTAAAGGGATAGTAATGTTTCACAAAAACAGCAGCTCCCATTAATCTTCATAGTATTTGGACCATGGAGAGTGTTATTTCAGTACTGTCAGAGTTGTAGTACAAGAGTAATTGAATGATAAAGTATCCCCCTCCCGCCCCTTTTACCTAGTGTAAGCCACCTCCCCTCAGATGTGGAATCTGGTCTCTTGACCGGACAGATCACAGCAAGGGGCAATCTTCTTACTGTGATCATAAGGAAAACCCTGCCCCCCCTTGACAGATTTTTTCTTATGATCACTGAAGATTGTCCCTCTCTGTGATCCATCCGGACAGTCTTGCTGCTCTGAGGTGAGCAGTGTTACATCAGTAAAAGGGGCGGGAGGGGGATACTTTATCATTCAATTACTCTTGTACTACAACTCTGACAGTATTGAAATAACACTCTCCATGTCCCAAATACTATGAAGATTAATTAGAGCTGCTTTTATTATGAAACATTACTATCCCTTTAAAGTAGAATTAACCTTTAATGATAAATCCCCGCTTGCCTTACTATTTCCAGAAAATCTTCATGGCCCCCATGAATTGTGCCCTTTCACCTTGGTTAAAAAAATAACACGTTCAATCAGTCTTGTGTATTATGTCCATGACCACAGAACACACGTGTCACACGTAATGCTTTACAAAAGAGAGGGCTGTGTATTGTATTGCGCAATCTAGAATGCTGGCAAACACTCTTTAGGTGTGGAATGAATTACAGACATAGTTATGTTCCAAAGATAATTACAAATGAATGTCAAATTCTTTATTCTAACATTAGTTTTTAGAGAAGAATTTTAAACTATCTCTTGTGACTGCTGGTAAAATCGTTACAAATCCAGAAAAATGGTTTGAAATGTATCTCAGGTCTCTAGAGTTCCAAAATCCCTGCAGCATTTAATCCACAATTAAGATTGGACACTAATCAGCCCTGACTAATCAGCTTATTTCCATTTACTCTGTTTTACAGCTCAGCATTAGGGATCTATACTAAATTTGTTAAAATCAACATTTAATCAACATAATAAATGTTAAAATTCTACAGATGACAAACTGGGAAACGAGAAAAATCTCAATGTGTTCTTCCTGGTAAAACACTTTCAAAATAAATAACTTAAATACATAACCTATTCGAATTTCAGTAATACTGAGGTTAAAACATCACAATTGAAATACCATGTGGCTACATGCCGCATTAAGCAAGTAGCTGTGATTAAAAGGGCGGCATGAGAATCTCGCCCTGTATATAACAGCTAGATTGTCATGTTGCTGTATGAAAGGCTGCTGCATGGCATGGTTTGATTGCACTACAACTCCCGTAATCCTTACACATTTTCACTGCCCGCAATGAAAAAAGATATGCATAGATAAACATGTTACATATTAAATATTGTAGACTTGTACATCCTGGCTAAATCTGTCACTATTCTGGAAACCCAGGAGAGTTAGACAACTTGAGTGCCATGCATCGCAGTGCGCTGTCGACCTGAGACACTTGTGTCACTCAAAGTGACGGATTTGAATGAGACTTGCTTAATGCGGCATGATATTTCAATTGCGACATTTCAAAAGTGAACCAACGAACAGAACCATACGGACCAACAAAAACTCACCAAATCGCCATGGAAACTAATTTAAATGGGGCTTTTAACCCTTTCAGTACTTAGAGGGTTAACCCATCAAACATTAAAGAGTTCTCCAACACATTGCTTTACAATGCACTAAAGACTTTTCCAATTCTTAACTATAGCCGGTATGTGCTGTCCTAGAGGTTGGCAATGCCTGCTATAGACTAATTCTCAAGTACTCCCATGGAGTGAATTCTAAAATGTTTGACACCAGATGGCACCGTGTTACAATTTTTGGTTAAAAAGTTTGGGCTTTAATGATTTTTGAATGAAACCTCTCTCGGCAGTGGAAGTCCCCTTGTTTGACTCAGTATATATGGCAGGTAGCCGTATAATATTTCAATTGCGGCATTTCAAAAGTGAACCAACGAACAGAACCATACGGACCAACAAAAACTCACCAAATCGCCATGAAAAATTATTTAAATGGGGCTTTTAACCCTTTGAGTTCTCAGAGGGTTAACCCATCGAACGTTGCTTCACAATGCACTGAAGACTTCTGCGATTCTTAACTATAGCCGGTATGTACTAAAGCGTAGGTAGTCAGCTGTCAGATCTTTTGAAGATTACAGCCGTTGGCTGGTTGGGGATGAGTTGTAGTTTCCCACAGCTGGAGATCTAAAATCTGACTACAGAGTTGCACTTCAGAGTGTAGAGGCCCTCAAATCTGTCCACCCACCAACAGTGCAGACTTTCAGCATCAACTCGCATGAACATAACTGAATAAAACACACCACGAACTCTATGGATCTGCCCCTGAAACTCCGGTTTATAGCATTAATTACCAGGTCTCCGGGGACAGTGGCCAATTCTCCAGCGGTGGTGAATTTCTTCTGAAACTCTGCCCCTTCTCCTCCTCCTCACCCTTTTCCTACCACTACCCACTTCTCCTACGTCTCACCCATTTCCTCCCACAGCCCACCTACTTCTTCTCCTTCCATCCACTTCCCTATCACTTCTCTTCCTTATCACCCTTTTCCTCCCACTTCCTGCCCACTTCTTCTCCTTCCAACCACTTCTCGATCACTTCTCCTCCTTCCCACCCTTTTCCTCCCACTTCTCCTCCTTCCCACCATGTTCCTCCCACTTCTCCTCCTTCCCACCATGTTCCTCCCACTTCTCCTCCTTCCCACCCTGTTACTCCCAGTTCCCACCTACTTCTCCTCCTTCCCACCCTGTTCCTCCCACTTCCCGATCATTTCTCCTTCCCACCCTGTTCCTCCCACTTCTCCTTCTTCCCACCCTGTTCCACTCACTTCCCACCCACTTCTCCTCCTTCCCACCCTGTTACTCCCAGTTCCAGCCCACTTCTCCTGCTTCCCACCCTGTTCCTCCAACTTCTCGGTCACTTCATCTCCTTCCCACCCTGTTCCTACCACTTTTCCTCCTTCCCACCCTGTTGCTCCCTATTCCCACCTACATCTCCTCCTTCTCACGTTGTTCTGCCCTCTTCCCTCCCACTGAGGACAGCCTGATAACATGCACGGTTGGGGGGCTTTGATGACAGATTTGAGCTGCCCGGCTCTAGTGTATATACCCCGACATGCATGCACAGGCACTGATGGATTCGTACCCCCCTCTCAATTATTAGTAAATTCTCCAGTAATTATCTGTAACGAGAACAAAACAAATCCACCATCTCAGCCTGTGAATCCAAAGTGGAACTTGCAGCCAGAGAAACACAACTCGTAAGGCTGATTATCATCAGAATCGCAACATCGAGAGAAGAAATAAATGATGGGAAACGCGTCCTTAACAAACACAGTATGAACCAGCCACAGACATAAACTGTAATTACTTTATCTGATGGAAGATCCTAACAGCGTTTAATGGATTCCACTAGCAGAGCTATTGTGCTGACACAGTAAAGTACATTTGTTTTTATACAAACACGACTTTATTTTGTTCATTGATGAAATCAAATATTTTGCGGCCCAGCAGGAAGAACAAACACATGCACGGCACGTATCGGCTGTAGCCAACCCGTGGCCATCCAGCATTTGTATCGTTCCTATGGTATTGCTTTATGAATTAAAGGAGAACTCACACCTTCTAACAATGCGTATCCTTTTAAAAGGTTGCAGGCAAAAGAGCATGCGACCACATGGTGCATTGACCATTTCATCATGATAAAAATGGTGATATGAGAATCTCGAACTGCATGAAAGAGCGAGATTCTCATGTCGTGTACTAAAAGGTCGCATCACCTATTGCTAATGGGTCATAATTTCCTCTGCTAGCAGCTTCACCTTTCAGGTCTATTTGGCAAGTTCACCCATGACGGTCCCGGCACGTTAGTCCTTAAGGGGTTAAAGAGTTAGGCTCAGGTACTCTGCAAACCAGAATCACTTAGGTGTTTATAGATAGATATGAGATATATAGATAGATAGATAGATAGAGAGATAGATAGATAGATAGATAGATAGATAGATAGATAGATAGATATGACATAGATAGATAGATATTAGATAGATGTAAGATAGATAATTAGATAGATATATAGATAGATAGATAGATAGATAGATAGATAGATAGATAGATAGATATGAGATAGATAGATAGATAGATAGATAGATAGATAGATAGATAGATATGAAATAGATATATATGAGATAGATAGATAGATAGATATGCGATGGATAGATATATAGATAAATAGATATGAGATAGATAGATAGATATATAGATAGATAGATATGAAATAGATATATATGAGATAGATAGATAGATAGATAGATAGATAGATAGATAGATATGCGATAGATAGATATATAGATAAATAGATATGAGATAGATAGATAGATAGATAGATACATAGATTAGATAGATAGATAGATAGATAGATAGATAGATAGATAGATAGATATGCGATAGATATATAGATAAATAGATATTAGATAGATAGATAGATAGATAGATGCACATAATTTCCCACAGATACAAACTGACATGCGCGCACACAAACACATTCATTCACACACACACACACAAACACATTCATTCACACACACACACACACACACGTTCATTCATACACACACACATATCTGTTCTTGTTCTGAATGTCTACTCTAAACTGCTCTTTGTTCTTAGCCCCTTATTGTGTGGGAGGTGTGAAGAACATTAGCGAACGTGTCGTATTGTTGAGCTCTTTCTGCGTGAATATTCCATGTGCGAGTATCTTATTGTAATGATCTATTTGCTCGTTAGATCCATGTCATTATATCTTCAGCACTGGGCATGTAAATGAACAATGCTTTCATGCCTAATTAGCCTTCTGTGTTATGTTGTGATGTAAGTGTTGTAAGGCTTCTGCTACTGTATCTATTTCATAAGCTGCAAAGTAACTGAGGGCCTGGTGGGACTATTATTACATACAGTGAATTAACACGGAAAAGGTGAAAATAGATTGTTTTATCACTCAATATAGGGTCCGACTTTTATTAAATAAAAGGGAAGAGAAAAATAGTGATTATGATATACAAGGAGAAATTCAGTAATTCTGGGGCACAACAAATTTGAATGTAAGAGAAATATAATTACTATATACAAATATACAGAGAATTATGTCTAGAACATTTTTATCAAAGAGCTATGCAAAAAAACATTTGAATCAAGGGGGACATGATTCCTCTATACAAATACACTTAAGGGCATTGCACAGAATTATCCGGGGGAACGTTTTACTCACTGAGTGAAAAAAGGGGTCATCCATTAATATTTAAGGAAAAGTGTGTTTTTGTCTAGAGCAAAGGCAGGGTTTTTTAAACTAAGGGCAGTAAGGATGTGGAATTCTTTACCCTGGGAAGATATAATAGCAGATACTGTAGATATTTTCAGAACATATTGAATACATTTATAGCTAAGAACAATGTAGAGAATTAAGGTTATTTTGAATAAAACAGAGAATTATGGATACTGGTTACAATACAGATAGGGTGTTGCTCTAGGGAGAAGTCTGACTGTATTTTAGAGTCAAGACGGGATTTTTTCCCCCCACTTGGGGCATCACGGGAAATGGCTTCATTGGGGTATTTGTTTTCCTTCTTCCAGATCAATAATAGGAGTTCTGGCAAAGGCTGAACTTGTGTCTTTTTTTGTCATCATCATATTTTATCTCATTTGACTCAATATGGAAAGCTAATGCATTTGCATTAGAATTTGTCCACTTTTTCCATATTGCCCAAAATGACTGCATAAAAAATCTAATTTTCTCGCAAAATGTCATTAAAGGGATAGTAATACTTAAAATGTAAAAAAAAAATATATGTTGTAGCTTTTATCCTCCTGAGTAAAACAAGGGAACTCCCACTGCTGAAAGGTGTTTTATTCAAAATTATTGCATCTCAAACTTGAATTTTTAGGTGCAGTATCACAGTGGCCTGAAATTGTACAGTGGTGCTGTTGCTACACCAACCTATGGAGATTTATGGTCAGCTGACCAGAGCTGTTCATAAGATGGTATAGCAACAGCGCCACTGTTCAATTTCAGTCCACTGTGATATTGCACCTAAAAAATTTCAATTTTGAGCTGTAATAACGTTTGAATGAAACAACTTTCAGCAGTGGGAGTAACCTTGTCTTACTCAGGGGAATAAATAATACGATACATATTTTTTTTTACATATTAAGTGTTACTGCCCCTTTAAAACTGTTATATTTTTAACTCCTTAAGGAATTCCGGGACCCCAGCGCAGCTGCACACCGTTTGGGGGAGTCTGGAATCGGATGCGGCAAAAAAAAAAATGGTCAGTGGTCCTTAAGTGACCGCAACATGCATGAGCGGCTGGTCCTTAAGGGGTTAAAAGGCTTTTGAACAGTCCAGCCTACAAAAAAATAAGAAAAAAAAGTAGCGTTAAGTCTGACTTAAATGTAGATTAGAATTTCCAAGTATCCATTGTTTGAACGCAGGACCCTTAGTGGAAAAACATTGTGGCTGTTGCTGAGTTAAAGTGAATAATGATCCTCGGCAGCAGACTCACTTACATTGTTTTGCTTCTGTTAAGCAAAAGAAAAATGTTCACATATGACAAAAATTAAAGCTTTGTTTAACCCTTTTAGTGTCAGAGGGAATATGCAAAAGCATTGACAAGCAATGCGTTTCACACCCCATCTGTTACTCAAAGAGTTAACAGGGCACCCCCCTGTCAAGTGCAGGTTAACCACTTCAACTCTCTGGGGGCTATTCAGATGCCATTCTCTATTACGGACGATTCCCCTCTGCGGATTGCGCGTAAGGCCCAGTAAATCATTTCATCTGCTCTGGAGACCAGGCCTGTTCGTCACAGCTTTCCTCTCCCTTTGGAGGATCGTTTGCTTATTTTCATACAAGAGAATTAGATTTTTAGCTGATTTTTTTACAAGTAAATAGAAGAGATGAATGGAGATTAGGGTAAGAGGTGGGGACGCGACTTGAGACCGCCATATAAAGCACCGAGGCTGACGTACAATGTAGAATTGGAGCAGTTGTGGGGAAAAGGCACGCCAGAGGACAAATGAGACTTCCCGTTGATTTAACCATTTGAGTGCAAAAGTGGTATGCAACACATTGCACTGCATACCATTCTGGCACTCAAATGGTTAATTGTTGAATTTTATTTCTTTAAAAGGGATCTATCACCCCTATACAAGTTTATCCTAAAAGTTAGGTTATATAGGGAATACTGTATTAATTTATTTTTTTAAATCGCTATTTGGCTGAAATTTTGTGACAGACTGTGGTTACCAGCTCTTATTGGCCAGAGAGCGCTCCATCTTACATGCAGAAATCCTCCGTCATTGGAGGAGGCTGGATAGAGGGAGGGGAGCACAGGAAGAGTGACAGACTGCGGTTACCGGCTCTCATTGGCCAGAGATCGCTCCAGCTTACATGCAGAAATCCTCCGTCATTGGAGGAGACTGGATAGAGGGAGGAGCAGAGGAAGAGTGACAGACTGCGGTTACCAGCTCTCATTGGCCAGAGACAGCTCCAGCTTACATGCAGAAATCCTCCGTCATTGGAGGAGACTGGATAGAGGGAGGAGCAGAGGAAGAGTGACAGACTGCGGTTACCGGCTCTCATTGGCCAGAGATCGCTCCAGCTTACATGCAGAAATCCTCCGTCATTGGAGGAGACTGGATAGAGGGAGGAGCAGAGGAAGAGTGACAGACTGCGGTTACCAGCTCTCATTGGCCAGAGAGTGCTCCAGCTTAGATACAGAAATCCTCCATCTTTGGAGGAGGCTGGATAAAGGGAGGGGAGTAGAGGAAGAGTGACAGACTGTGGTACAGAACTGGTAACCGCAGTCTGTCCGGAAGAAGGGCGCAGGGCAGTAATTACTTATTAAATTTTGGCCAAATAGCGATTTTAAAAAATAAATTAATACAGTATTCCACATATTCGCAATATAACCTAACTTTTAGGATAAACTTGTATAGGGGCGATAGATCCCATTTAATGTTAAGAAGTTCTCTAACATATACCTTGTAATGTACTGAAGACCTCTGCAGGGTTCAAGGGTCATACATGGACCTACGTTGGAGACTACTGTCCTTAATTTTTTTTTTTTTTAAATTGTGAAATTATTTCTCATTTTTAAGCATGTCCTGGGTGCTCAGTTTAGTTACCTCAAAAGACTGAGCTGACCATGTCAGGACTAGAACCTGTGACCCTGTGGATTATATGGAGTCTACAGCCTGTGCATTAACCAACTGAGCTATCGCAGGGTATAGAGGCTGATCTTCAGAACTCACAGAGTTACCTTGTAACTCCGCCCACTTCACTGCCCAATCCTGTCACTCTAATCCCTATTCTCCTCACTCTCTGCCCATTTTAAGGGCAAACTCCACCTCCTTTCCTCCCAAACCCACCCACACCAATCAAGCCACACCCACTTTTTAAACAAGAATTGCGACATTTGGACACTTCCACCCCCAGACCTCACTGGACTTCCAGAGACTTGAAACAAGAAGGTTCTCCAGATATATCAAGGGATTAAAAACCCAATTTAATTCAGTGGAAATTTGGGAATCTTTTTTACTTGTTCCCTATAGTGCAGCTGCTTTAGAATTGTTCCTCTGTTGCTTTCTGAAATGCAACAGTCTCCACAGGGGCACAAATAAAAATGGGCGAAAATTGTTTTAACTGAATCTATGAAGCAATGCCTTCCAGACTAGAGTTGCGCATTCCTTTAAGAATTAATGCAACATTTAACGAATATTGCATGTTTCGTGCCATTCGGATTTATTAAGAACCAGATGGCACTCAATATTCGAAACATACTTTCGTGCACTTTTATTTGCTTCATTCATTCATTCATTTATATGCATACTCACATGCTTACACATATTCACAAGTAATACAGCGACCATAATGTCAGAGGTCACATAATGTCCTCCAGCATCTGTACCTAAAAAAAAAATATAAAAAATCCTACTAGCCAGCCACCACCGTCCCTTCTGGTACCACCTATAATACAAAAAAAACACCCCTCCGTTCCCTCCTCTGGCTAATGCCTGAGACAGAATTAGGGAAATATGAACAGGGATTGGCTTTTATATGACCATCCATGTTCAAAGTAGGTCCCACACTCCCATAGGCTGGGACTGTGGAGTTACAGACAATGTTCCCTGCAGTGACCTCACCTCCCAGCCAATCAGAATCTAGCTGGAGGGATCACAGATATCTGTTGCGCCAGTTCTTCAGCTATGGTCAGTTGACCGGAGCTGACCATAGGGTGGTGTAGCAACAGTGCCACTGTAGCTTTTCAGGACATTGAGATATTGAGCCTAAATAATTCAAGTCTGAGATGCAATTACTTTTAAAAAAAACACCTCTCCGCAGTGGGTGATCCATGTTTTACTCAGGAGCATAAACCTTTCAATATATATTTTTTACCTATTGCTACTATAGGAGATTATGGGAACTTTAGATTACTGGAGAAGTGAAATCATTCTAAACCCAAACTATAACAACATGTGAGTGATATTTAGATCAATACAAATCCTATGTAATCCTATCGTTTATTTTCTACTTTAAGCTACTGTGTGCCAGGAGTGATGTTCTGGGTATCCCTCTAGCACACAAAGGGTAAACCAATATATTTTTGCATCAAGTAAACATTACAGGCATAATATCTTTTGCACATAGAGCTGAGTCTCAGACCATTTTTACAGACTGAAGGAAGAGGGCGCTCACAGCACTGAAACTGAAAGTGAAATAATTGAAACTGCTGACACCGTCAGTACTTACAATTAAAGAAAAATAAAGATAGCACCTTGAAGCAAATCCTAGATTATAATTCGCTAAGGATGTTTGTCAGAAGCCGTCATGCGCAGTAGAGACGGCTACGCTCGCTGCAGTAATGCGCAGTACAGACTGCCTGCACCGCGGCTGATACAGAGCAGGGCACTTCGAATTCAGGTGTGCAGAGAGGACTCCTGTCTAAATTCGGAGCCCCCCCACTTCGTATCAGCCTCAGTACGTTCGGGCAGTAAGTACTGCGCAAGATTGTAGCGCCGCCAGTGTTGAGCTGTGTATACGGGCTTTAAAACTAGTTAATATATGCATTACCATAACAAGATATGATAACATAATAAATTGTGGTTTTTATTTTTATAGATTATGTGTTCAATTTTAAGTACGTTGGACAAGGTTTATTAGTATTTAAAGGGATAGTAATACTTAAAATGTAAAAAAACATATGTTGTAGGGTTTATCCCCCTGAGTAAAACAAGAGTACTCCCACTGCTGAAAGGTGTTCCATTCAAAAGTTATTAATTTTCAAAGCTGAATTTTTTAGGTGCAATATCACAGTGGCCTGAAATTGTACAGTGGCGCTGTTGCTACACGATCCTATGGACAGCTCTGGTCCTGGGACCATAAATCTCCATAGGATGGTGTAGCAACAGCGCCACTGTACAATTTCAGGCCACTGTGATATTGCACCTAAAAAATTCAGCTTTGAAAATTAATAACTTTTGAATGGAACACCTTTCAGCAGTGGGAGTACTCTTGTTTTACTCAGGGGGATAACCCCTACAACCTTTTTTTTACATTTTAAGTATTACTATCCCTTTAATAAATACTCCAGTTTCACACTGTATTGTTTGTCATAGCGAATCAGTCTTATTGGGATGACAGCTTAAATCCCAGAATATCTACAGGATAAAGCAGAGTCATAAACAGGATCCTTCTCTCTGCAGCGCTGGATAAAATACTTATCTGGATTCAATAAGTAAAAAAAACAGATATAGATTTATATGCAGAAATATCTGCAATTAAAGGGATAGTAATGTTTAATATGAAAAAATTATATATTGCAGTATGTATGCTGCTGAGTGAAACAAGCCTGCTTTCACCATGGAGAGATGCTTTGTTCAAAAGTTACTGCAACTGAAAGAAGAGGTTGTCATAAAATAAGAATACTGCTCCCTTAATACGTGTGCGGCCTGTTTTAGGTAGACGCCATTAAGTTAAAGGAAGGCTATCACTTAAATTATATTGGTTTTTGAACACTTAACCCTTTGAATGCCAGATACGTATCCAATGATATCTCTCTGGCACTCAAAGGTTTAAATAACTTTTACACCATGCTAGCTTCGCTGTTTTCTGGAGCCTAAAGTGTCTTTTTTTTTACATATTTTCTGTGGGGGGCTCCCATTACAATAGCAAGCTTGATAGGGTGTCTACAAAGAGATAGTTATGTGTTGTCTTTAAATGGGCTGAGATAAGGTAACACCCTTTCTGAACAGAAGACTCATGTGTACTAAATACTAATCTCAGTACACTGACTGTATTGTCTCTGCACAAACAATTTACCATATGTGTATGTACAAGACAAGTCTACAGATGCATAAAAAATTCAACTTTAGGGTTAGAAAAAAACTACACATTACAGATGCTGGTTAGAAGTACATGATATTTTAAATTATATATAACCCAATTTACTGTTTAGGGGTTGATGTTCCCTCAAACTTTTGAGTGGCAGAGGGATATCAAACATAATGCATTGGATACTTCTCTCAAATAGATAATTTAGTTTGTGCTGTTTGTAATGAGAGACAAGAGTTGTGGTAGTTAATGTTTTTAGAGGAGCTCCTGCTGCTGTGATAATTTATCTCAGCCCAGTTACAGACAATAATAAACTATCACTTCTGAGCTACCATCAAGATTCCTGTGGAAATGGGAGTCTGAGAATGGCTGCCCCCATAGAGCATGTGAAAGACTAGATTTTAGGCCTCAGGAAACAAACAAAGGATTGTTATGGATGTTACATGGTAACATAGTAATGTAGTAAATTAGGCTGAAAAAAAGACACAGAGTCCATCAAGTTCAACCTTTGCCTCATAACCCAAGGACATGAGGATTATATAGCTTTCCTGCTGCCAAATAAATTAGTCTTTATCAGACTTTCCTATTTTGCCTACTATTACACAGTATAACCCTGTATGTTCCTTTTTGAAAGAAATGTATCTGATATTCTCTTAAATGTATCCATTGTATCTGCCATTACCACCTCCTTGGACAAGGAATTCCACAATTTAAAGAGGAACTTTCACTTAGTGTTAGGGTGACCACATTTCCCTTCTGCCATTCCGGGACGTGGTCACCCTAGTTGCCCCTTCATACCTTGAGTCCCTGGTGGTCTAGCGGCGTGGAAAGTGCTCTGTGCCTCCTCCGGCACAGAGCTGAAGCTCCCGCGCGCTGTGCTCAGTAATGCAGAGCGCTGGGAGATGATGTCATCTCCCAGCGCTCTGTATTACTAGAGCGCTTGCCTCCAGGTAAGCTGCATTGCTGCCCTGGATGTCAGCCTGCAAGCGGTGTGTCATATCATGGACGCCGCGAGCGGCGTCCATGATGTGACACACCGCTTGCAGGCTGACATCCAGAGCGGCTTGGCTTCATTCCGGGACACTTCATTGTCCCGGTTGAAGATGACCCGGGACGCGGGACATAGCCCTGAAATAAGGGACAGTCCCGGACGTTCCGGGACCCGTGGTCACCCTACTTAGTGTAAAGTCATCCTCCAATAATTAAGCATATGGCGACTAGCTTCATAATACTTCTATTACCTCTCGGAAGTACCCGATTCTAAAGAAATCCTTAATCTTTGGAGACTGACCGCCAGGTTAATGCCATCTGCGCGCCTGTGCCGTCAGTTCCTTCCGGTGCCTTATGGCACAGTGCAATGCTTCTTAAAGTAGACCAGGACTGAGAGCGCAGACGCGCAGTTGTCTCTAAGACAAGATGTCTGCGCTGATGCCTGGCTTCCGGTCTCCGGAGATTAACCTCTTCCCGACAATGGAAGTACATGCACGTCCCACAGAAACTGTTACTTAGTGACAGAGGACGTACATGTACATCCAGGAAGTCGTTTTAAGCAATGAACAAAAAAGTTCAGTGGGCGTTAAGTGCCGGCCGCGTGCGCGTGGCCAGTCACTAAGGGGTTAAGGATTTCTTTAGAATCTGGCACTTCTGAGCGGTAATAGAATATTATGAACCTAGTCGCCATATGTTTAATTATTGGAGGGCAACTTTATACTATGTGAAAGTTCCGCTTTAACAGACCGTACTGTAAAAAACCCTTTCCTCTGCTGAAGCTGAAACCTCCTTTCCTCTGATCTCAAGGAATGTCCCCTGGTTATGTGATCAGGCCTTGGAATGAATAGCTCACCAGAGTGATCCTTGTATTGACCTCTCATATACTTGTAGCATGGAATACAGGGTATTTAGGCGGATATAACCACAGATCATTTTTAGGGGCTAGTGTTTCTTTAAACGCAATACAAATTATGGTACAACCATATTTTTGTTAATGAAGAAAGACTGAATAAAAATATGTTTTTTAGCTTTGTAACTGAACGTCTCCTGCACACAGACGCTCGCTGACGTTTTATATGAACCATGGGAAATCTTCTGGGTTCTGCGGTGACAATTATCCCAAAACACTTCATTACAGATCTGCGATACATTTTACTAAATATTTTTTTATATTCCTTATTTAACTCTTTGGATCCTAGAACGCCCCCCAATGCTTTGCAAAGCAATGTGTTGAAACCTTTTGAGCATCCGAGAGGTTAAATCAACATGACGTAACCTTTTTTCTGATCATTTCTATTTGTTATGGTCTTGCACCCCACCCTGCCCCGCCACCATATTACTCCAGACCACTTTTCCTTTATTATTAAATGGGAGTAAAATTCCTTTGTGTATTTGGTTAACTTAAATAATCCCAAATTTTAATTTCTGCTTATTCAGACTCTGTTTTCAATTATTGGATACGTTGCGTTGCTTAAACGTGGGCGAATGGTTTTTATAAGAATAAAAGAAAACAAAACTTTGGTTTTGAATGGAAAATAGACTAATCTTATGAGGACTGGAGGGTCGTGAAAAATATTGCTTAGTAATCTGTTGTACACACCCGTGGTCTTCAAGTAGTTAAAAGTGCAATTTGGGTCAGATTTACATACCCCACTAGAGTAAAAGTAAACCTCATTTTAATGTGATGGTAATGTTTCAAAATAAAAGCAGCTTCAATTAATCTTCATAGTATTTGGGTCATAGAGAGTGTTATTTCAATACTGTCAGAGTTGTAGTTCAATAGTAATTGAATGATAAAGTATTCCCTCCTGCCCCTTTTACCTAGTGTAAGACACCTCCCCTCAGATGTGGAATCTGGTCTCTTGACCGGACAGATCACAGCAAGGGACAATCTTCTTACTGTGATCATAAGGAAAACCCTGCCCCCTTGACAGGTATTTCAGGTTTTTCCTTATGATCACTGAAGATTGTCCCTTTCTGAGATCCATCTGGACAGTCTTGCTGCTCTGGGGTGAGCAGTGTTACATCAGTAAAAGGGGAAGGAGATATATATATCTTGAGTGCCGGTGGAGTATGGGGACATTAGGATTTCCTGGAAAAAGTAATGTAAGTTGGGAGTTATTATTAGAAGGTTATCCCCAAATAATTATGCACATAATGATAAGCATATGCATATTAGTATTATCTAGAATAAGTCCTCCGTTATTGAGAAATCCAACTCGATCCGAGATGGTCAGGCAGACATCAGCGCAGACATCTTGCCAAAGAGACATCTGTGCTCCTGCACTGTCTGCCCCGGTCTCCTCTAGGTGGCGCTGCATTGTACTTTAAGGTACAGGAAGTGACTGACGGCTCAGGCGCACAGATGCCCGTACAGCAAGCTGCCTGTCTGTGTGTTTGATTTCTCAATAACTCCTGACTTATTCAGGATAATACTAGTATGGATATGCCTATTGTTATATACAGAATTATTTGGGGATAACTTTAATTTGGGTGATAGTTCTGCTTTAATTATCCTTCAACCCACAGAGTGGCAGGGAGGAATCCGACACATTGCAAAGCAATGTGTTACATACCTCCCTGGCATTTGTAGTGTTAAATGGATAGTAATACTTAAAATGTAAAAAAAAAACATGTTATACGGTTTATTCCCCTGAGTAAAACAAGGGTATTACCACTGCTGAAAGGTGTTTTATTCAAAAGTTATTACAAACCAAAGTAGAATTTTTTAGGCGCAATATCACAGTGGCCTGACATTGTACAGTGGCGCTGTTGCTACACCATTCTATGGAGATTTATGGTCCTGGGACCAGAGTTTTCCATATAATGGTGTAGCAACAGCGCCACTGTGATATTGCACCTAAAAAAATTCAACTTTGAGTTGTAATAACTTTTGAATAAAACGCCTTTCAGCAGTGGGAGTTCCCTTGTTTTACTCAGGAGGATAAACCCTGCAACATATTTTTTTTACATTTTAATATCCCTTTAAACACAGACAACTATCTCTCTCTGTTTCTCAGTGTTAAAGGGTTAGTAATACTTCATTTTATTTTTATTTTATTTTGTAGGCATTAAAAAAACATGAAGAATGATATAAGTCTTATCTCTCAAACCTTTATGGTTTGAGAGATATTCACAAGCAAAGTTTTCCCTCCCGCCCCTTTTACCTAGTGTAAGCCATCTCATCTCAGATGTGGAATCCAGTCCATAGACCAGACAGATAACAGCAGGGGACAATCTTCTTCCTATGAGAACAATGAAAGTCCTGCCCCCCTTGACAAGTTTTTCAGGTTTTTCCCTTATCTTAATTGAAGATTGTCCCTCTCTGCAGTCTACCTGGGCACCTCCCTTCTGATCTGGCTGAACAGCGTTACATCAGTAAAAGGGCCGGGAGGGGGATACTTTATCATTCAATTACTCTTGAACGACAACTCTGACAGAATTGAAATAACACTCTCCAAAGTCCAAATACTATGATGATTAATTAGATCTGCTTTTATTATGAAACATTACTATCCCTTTAAAGACAGTGTATACACAAAGACACGTGACTGTAGGGTGATTACACAATGACACTGATCTGATTGTATCTTGTCTGCGTCTCCAGACTCTGCTGTAGGCTAAAACAGGCATTAAAGAAAAGGTCCATCTCTTAAAATTGGAGGTCAATTAGATACTTAATGATGAAGCATATCTTTATATATATTTCTACTATTATTATCCTAGCAAAAAATTAATTAACCAGGTCATGCAGGACATGAAGGCTAATGTGGAATGTAATTATTCCTGATCTTTCGACATGCTTTCCGCATAAAGAGAGAGCGAGAGAGAGAGAGAGAGAGAGAGAGTCCTTATTCAGCTGCACAAGTACTTGAATTTCTAGTGGTTAATCACATGAAAAAACCCAAGAAGATGGAATGATTCCCCGACAGACCTAAGTGAGGTTTTTTTCCTTATTATTGCTCTGAGGATTGGTGGGATCTCAGTTACTTTGCAGAATATTTTAGGATTATTTTATATAAATTAATATACAGACTTGTAAAACTTAAAGGGACACAGAGGTAAATGTACAAAATCGCCAGTGCAGCTCCCATATGCACTACAGTGTACACACATAATGGTATGAGCAACCTTGGTATGTACTACAGAGTATGAGAGCCATGGTATGTACTACAGAGTATGAGAGACATGGTATGTACTACAGAGTATGAGAGACATGGTATGCACTACAGAGTATGAAAGCCATGGTATGCACTACAGAGTATGAGAGCCATGGTATGTACTACAGAATATGAGAGCCATGGTATGCACTACAGAATATGAGAGCCATGGTATGCACTACAGAGTATGAGAGCCATGGTATGTACTACAGAGTATTATCATAATGGTATGCACTACAAAGTATTATCACCATGGTATGCACTGTATAGTATTATCATAATGGTATGCACTGCAGAGTATTATCATAATGGTATGCACTACAGAGTGTTATTGTCATGGTATGCACTGTATAGTATTATCGCCATGGTATGCACTTCAGAGTATGAGCTCCATGTTATGCATCATGGTATGAGCAACCTTCGTATGTACTACAGAGTATGAGAGCCATGGTATGTATTACAGAGTATTATCACATGGTATGTATTACAGAGTATTATCACATGGTATGCACTACAGAGTATTATCACATGGTATGCACTACAGAGTATTATCACATGGTATGTATTACAGAGTAGCATTGTCATGGTATGTACTACAGAGTATTATCACACGGTACGCACTACAGAGTAGCATTGTCATGGTATGCACTGCAGAGTATAAACGCAGTATTACATACCAGCATTCAATCTCTGCCATCGCTAGGACATAAATACCATCAGGTCTCATACACCTGTACACATGATTTAACTCCATTTATTTTATGCCATGTTTCACTGTTCACTGTGTAAAACAAAAAGTAAAGGAACGGAACACCCACCAACACCTATACATTATCTCCCTGTCCTCCCCTTCGTGCAAGCATCATTAGGGGAAGGACTATTGGAGCAGGAAACTTAGGAAATTGACATTAGGCAGACGTAGATCAAAAAAAATCAGTTCTAACTAATTTAGGCGATTCATACATTTATCTGACTGCTCCTTGAGGGCCAGGTACAATTTGGGTTGACAAATATTCCCTTTAAAGAGCAGTAAACTTTTTTTATGAAAACCTATATCTTATAGAGCTTTTTCTGCTGAGTAAAACAAGGGAACTTCCATCGCTGTTAGCTGTTTTATTCATGTTATATTAGTTAAAATTATCAGGAACTGAATTATAGTGTGATTACTTCCTGATAGTTCTGACAGGAAGTGAATTTACTGTGATTACTTCCTGATAGTTCTAACTGACAGGAAGTGAATTTACTGTGTTTACTTCCTGATAGTTCTAACTGACAGGAAGTGACAGGCAGTTTCTATCACATTCTATGGAGAACTGTTTGTCAGTGACTTTCATTTACATTAGAATGTAACAGAATAACTAATTGGAATTTGACCACTAGAGGGCACTGCTAATGAACAAAACAAAAACATGGGTTTAAACTGTAATAATTCTCTGGAACTATGCATCTCTCAGCGGTGGGAGTACAATTATTTTATTCAACAGGAAAAGCCCTAAAATATATACACTTTCAAAAGAGTTTACGGCTCTTTTAAAACTGGACACGTATGAAAAATACTTGATCTACTGCAGCTCTGTAATAACCACTAGAGATGGCATTTTTCCTAACTGCCCAGATTTAACCCTTTGTATGCCTGAGGGATACCAGCTCAGTACCAACCGTGGGTGCCATTTTTCCTGGGTGTCCAGATTTAAAGGCACGATGTGGCAACTGTAGGCAAAATGCACTGTAAGTCCCTCTGGCAGTCAGACGGATAACTTACTAATTTGACGGCAATGAACCACTGATAAAATACCAACTTTAATATCGTAGTTTTGTAAAGGAAATTTTATCAATTGGGCACCTCAAATACCAGTGCCAATGTTACCGAGATGTGATCTGAGCTTATCAGTTCTACTGATTGCTTGTATTAAACGATTATTGATCCTAAAATGTTCTATTTGTAAAAAATCCAGAAAATAAAATATCCTCTAATGATATTTCCACCAGTCTGAAAAGTATAAAGCTGTTAGTTGCCCCCTAAAGTCAGACCAATCCGGAGGGAGGCTGGATCTCTGAATAGTCCACGCCACTTAGAAATTATAGTACCGTCCATTGTATAGTAGTAATTACCTACTATTCAATAGCCAGGCATTGCCATAGCAACTACCTTCATACAGCTAATGCATACTGGATTCTCTTATACGGATTATACTAAAAATACCAAACACCCATTGGCATCACTTTAATGTAAAGGTGAAATCTGAAAAATAACAACCCCAATTCATCCACGCTTCAAACTGGTCATATTTCAGTATATTAACCTTTTAAGTGCCAGAGATGTGTTGAACACATGGGTCAGATAGTTCTCTGTCACTCAAAGGGTTACGGACCAGACGGGTAAACATTGCATAAGTAAGTATATATATATATATATATATATATATATATATGTATATATATGTGACTTGAAAGGACTTTTCTTACTGAGTACAAGTTAAAGCGGAACTATCACGTAAAACCAAAGTTTTACCATGCATTTTAATGTTTAACCCGACATTAGTGCTGTGTGTGTGTGTGTGTGTGTTGTTCAAGTCGCCTGGTTGTGGAGATATTTTCCCTGCAAAATCAGGCACTTCCGCGTTCTACGGTACCCTGTACCTTCTCAGGACTTCATAGCTTACCCAGGGAGCGCATTCACGCTCCCATTCGAAGCTGGATTTCTGTGATGTATCGTTACAGCAAACTCCGTTTACAGTGCTACTGAGGTCGCAACCTGTAATACAACTATATACAACCTCAGTAGCATTGTAAATGGAGTTTGCTGTAACACTACATCACAGAAATCCAGCATCGAAGGGGAGCGTGAACGCAATCCCTGGGCAGCTGGGAAGTCCTGAGACGTCATGGAGTCCCGCCGAACGCAGAAGAGCCCGATTTTGCAGGACAAATATCTCCACTACCAGGCGACTTGAAGGACACACACCCACGGGTTAAACATTAAAACGCATGGTAAAACTTTGGTTTTAGGTGATAGTTCCGCTTTAACAAGTTAATAACAAAAGTTATTAAAGCTCAGACTGTAGTCAACTGGTGTCCACATGTTTAATTTATATGAACTCTAAGGGAATGCATGTGTTGCTGTAACAAAGTGACCATGCATCCCTTTAACCCCTTAACGACCCTTGACGGTCATAGTACATCAAGGGTCGATTTGACTTAACGACCGATGACGTACTATGACCGTCATCGAATTCCGGGCTCCCCCCGCGGGTGCACGCCGTTCAGGGAGTCCGGAAGGCAACGGAACAATAAAATAAAAAATTGCTCCGTGGTCGTTCAGTTGGGTCGCGGTGCGGATTGCCCGGTCCTTAAGGGGTTAAAGGAGCAGTAAACCTTTTTTATGAAAAAATATATATTGTATGGCGTTTCCTGTTGAGTAAAATAAGGGTACTCCCACTGCTGATTAGCATTGCCCTCTAGTGATCAAATTTCAATTAGTTATTCTGATACATTCTAATGGAGAGGAAAGTCAGTGACTTACAGTTCTCCATAGAATGTGATAGTAACTGCTGAGTCTCTTCCTGTCAGTTAGAACTATTAGGAAGTAAACACACAGTAAATTCACTTCCTGTCAGTTAGAACTATCAGGAAGTAAACACAGTAAATTCACTTCCTGCCAGTTAGATCTATCAGGAAGTAATCACAGTAAATTCACTTCCTGTCAGTTAGATCTATCAGGAAGTACACACAGTAAATTCACTTCCTGTCAGTTAGAACTATCAGGAAGTGTCATACCGGCGGTGGGGATCGCGCCGCATCCTGCGCGATCCCCGTTCGGCGTCTTCCTTCCCGGGGCCGCATCTCGCTGTGCGCATGCGCAGTAGCCGGATCCGGCTATCCTAGCGCATGCGCCGTTCTCTTTTTGGCCTGCGGATCTGGGCGCATGCGCATTGCGGTGCCCAGCGTGTGGACCTCCAGCCCTGCCCCTTCCTGTCTCTTCTGTTTATCAGGGGGGTAAGTTGTCTGTATGGACGCGTTGTTATAGCGTCCTGTAGCTGTGTAGAGCTGTCTCTGACTCTCTCTCTGCTCTTCTTGTCTGCGTTCCTGCTAGTCCTGATCCTGTGTCATCTTCTGTCTCCTGTAGGCCTCCGTGAGTGTCCCGATTGATGCCCGTCTGCGTCCTGTGCTAGCGGCTCCGGCGGTGTTCCTGTTTCTCCTGTGTATGACCCGGCTTGGCTGACCATCCTTCGGATTCGTGTTGGGACCTCCTCTTAGTCCTTCTGATCACCTGAGTGAGTACTGTTCCTGTTGGAGTTTGTTTTCTCCCTGGGGATAGCGGTAGTATAGATTGTCTGGAGGGGGGCATCGCGGGATCTCTTTGGCTCAACCAAAGGGGTCCAATCTAGCCTTGCGGCTAGCACCTTTATACGGCCGTGGCCGCTGCACGTCACCCTTCTGACAACCTCCGTACGCGAGCGACGCACCCCAGCGTCGTTCCCTAGCCGCTCGCTCCTCTATCCCTTGTTGGAGGAGTCTGACCTTCCTCACTCTAGGTCCTGGTTAGAGAGGGCTATTTGTAGGTATCCCTTCTCCTGGGTCTCCGTCGTTACAGGAAGTAAACACGCAGTAAATTCACTTCCTGTCAGTTAGAACTATCAGGAAGTAAACACAGTAAATTCACTTCCAGGTTATTTGAACTGTTATAAAGTTTGAATAAAACAACTGACAATGGTGGGGTGACCTTGTTTTACTCAGCAGGAAAAGCTTTTTCACAAATATGTTTTCATAAAAAAAGTTTATTTCTGCTTTAAATCAGGGACACTTACGAATACTCATTCTGCAGGAATGCACAGGACTCAGTGGAACCCTGCAGTGTGTGTTTATGAGCGTCCTTGATTTAAAAGGATATATGTCACCCTACTCTACAGCAAGCAGACCTGGGAATTTTCACTGCAGGGAGATTTTGAATTCAAATGTTAATGCAACTCAAACTTTGTTTACAATAAAACTGCAATTTTCTATTCTGGACACCGAGTGGTACTGTTTTTCCTGTTCTATCATTTATTTTGGAGAGTCGTAGTCACTGACTTAAGCTCTCCGATTGAGTTCATTATAAAAAAATGTTTGTCTGGACACCAGTTGGAGCTGTTGCTTATAGTTGGATTGACACATTGTACTGTAATATCTTTTAACTCCTTAACATCACATGATCTGCCAGGATCGTCACGCTGGTCTGGACGTTAAGGACTAGTGAACACAGGGGTGGAGAGCAATGCATTGTGATGTGTTGTACACACCCATGGCCTTGAAGGGTTAAAGTGATAGTAACGTTAAACAATAATATTACTTTTGATTGTAGATGAAAAAGAAAATTACTTGCTGCAAATCCTATCTCTCAAACTGCTATGGTATTCGAAGTCCCACCCTCCCTCCTCTTCTCATGACAGCTGTAAAGGTAACAGCAAGAGATTTGAGTCGTGCGACTCAAGGAGACTCTTCAGCAGAGCTGAAATATCGTTATTTAAAAAGAACTACTTAATTGGAACAGTTTACAAAGAGTGCTTACCAACCAGGCACAATTTGTAGACCATTCCAATGAAGTAGTTCTTTAAATAATGCGATATTAGCTCTGCTGAAGATCAGCCAACGGTTTGAGAGATGGGAATTGCAGCAAATATTTTTTTTTTCATCTACAATAAAAAATAATATTATTGTTTGACATTACTGTCACTTTAAAGTACTGGCATACCCTCCTGCCCCAGGGTCCTCACCTTGATTTCCCAAGTGTCCCGTTTTTTACCAGTTAGGAACCAATTTACTCCTGCAGTCAGATGGTTAGGAAGGCCTATCCCGCTCATAAAATACAATGCTGTTCCTACTGTTACCACAAATGTGCACATGTCCAGGGACCAAACTACCACTGTTGTATCATATCCAAAGCACCGGGGCCCAGCCAACTTCAAGGGTTGTTTAACCCTTTGGTTGCCAGAAAGGTAGCTATTGCATTGTGTTGCAATGCATTGGCTACCTCTCTGGCACTCAAAAGTTTAATGCTAAAAACAGAAAATGCTTAGTGTTTTTCACTTTTTTTTTGCAGTTTGTTGGGGTTTAACAAACATTTTTCCCCGGGCCCTCATTCGCTAGATTCCCCTCTGTAAGTGCCTGAGGTAGGCTCTTTCTAAACTGAAGAGAATCCAAAATGTGTTCACATGTTTAAAGAGATAGTAACACTTAAGATGCAAAAAAAAATATACTGTAAGGTTTATTCTCCTGAGTAAAACAAGGGTACTTCCAGTGCTGAGAGGTGTTTTATTCAAAAGTTATTCTGGCTCAAACTTACATTTTCTAGGTTCAGTATCTCAATGACCTGAAATGTTACAGTGGCGCTGTTGCTACACCATCATATAGAGGTTTATAGTCAACTGAACAAAGCTGTCCATAGGATGGTGTAGCAACAGTGCCACTGTACAATTTCAGGCCATTGAGATATTGCACGTAAAAAAACACAAGTCTGAGCTGCAATAACTTTTTAATAAAATGTTCGCAGCACTGGGAGAGCCCTACAATATATTTATTTACACATTAAGTGTTACTATCCCTTTAAAGGCCTCTATTAAAAAATTCACCATGCCCCCCAGAGGTTCTTCAGAAAACTCAGGTACAAATAGGACAATTCTGGTGCAAATCAGCTTTACTCTAAGAGAGAATTAAAAGTCCCCATATTGCAGCCAGTGTAAATGAGGATTTAAACGGATAGTAATGTTTTATAATAAAAGCAGCTCTAATTAATCATCATAGTATTTGGGCCATGGAGAGTGTTATTTCAATTCTGTCAGAGTTGTAGTTCAAGGGTAATTGAATGATAAAATATCCCCTCCCACCCCTTTTACTGATGTAACACTGCTCACCTCAGAGCAGCAAGACTGTCTGGATGGATCACAAAGAGGGACGATCTTCAGTGATCATAAGGAAAAACCTGTCAAGGGGGCAGGGTTTTCCTTTGATCACAGTAAGAAGATTGTCCCTTGCTGTGATCTGTCCGGTCAAGAGACCAGATTCCCAGGGCCGGATTTACATCTGAGGAGCCTGTAGGCACAGTAATCTGAAGCACCCCCCCCCCCCATTGGCCATTTCCACAATGCTCCAAATCTCCACATTACCCCTCATCAGCTCCACATTGCCCCATCAACTCCACATTGCCCACATCAGCTCCACATTGCCTCATCAGCTCCACATTGCCACATCAGCTCCATATTGCCCTCATATTGTCCCATCAGCTCCACATTGCCCCCATCAGCTCCATATTGCCCTCATATTGCCCCATCCGCTCAACATTGCCCCATCAGCTCCACATTGCCCCATCAGCTCCACATTGCCCCATCAGCTCCACATTGCCCCCATCAGCTCCACACTGCTTGCCCCCCATCATCCCCATATTGCCCTCACATTGCCCCCATCATCTCCACATTAAGCCTCACATTTCCTACCTCCCTGGTGATCCAGCGGCAGAAGAGATCAGTGTTTCTGCACAGACCTGTAGCTGCTGGAGCTCCCGCGCGGTCTTCTCTTTAGTAATGCAGAGCGCTGGGAGATGATATCATGATGATGTCATCTCCCAGCGCTCTGTATTACTAAAGAGCCGGGGGAGCTCAGCAGCTACAGGTCTGTGCCGAAGAAGGCACATACCTCACATGCGGTGAGCGGCGCAGTGCGGCACGCCACTTAAAAAAAACAAAATCTATGGCAGGTGCCCCACTGTAGGGTGTGCCTGTAGGCAGATGCCTACTCTGCCTTATGGAAAATCCGGCCCTGCAGATTCCACATCTGAGGGGAGGTGACTTACCGACTTACACTAGGTAAAAGGGGCGGGAGGGGGACAGTTTATCATTCAATTACTCTTGAACCACAACTCTGACAGTAATGAAATAACACTCTCCATGGCCCAAATACTATGATGATTAATTAGAGCTGATTTTGTTATGAAACATTACTATCCCTTTAAGCCCTTTGAATGCTAAAGAGCTCTCCAATGAACTGGAGTTTTCAAAAAGTAAAATGAATAACCGACGATAACTTCATATATACACACATTGCTATCCCTTCAAGTCACATGGTGAAGGTGGATTGCTCCAGAATTGCTCCGTTTTGTCTCGATTCATATGACCCAAAGCACATTACATGACTGTAAACGACACAGACCTGAATTTGCTGCTGCAGGATATTGATCTTGTGCTGCTGTTGAAGAAGTTGTTGCTGTTGTCGTGCGATCTAGGAAATAAGATAATAATATCCATGAATATAAAGTACACATTAGCAAGATAAAATGACAGTCCATAAAAGTACTGCACCGAAAAATGTATGAGATGTAATAACTTTTAAATAAGACATCTAAAAGCAGTGCGAATACCCCTTACTCAGCTAGATACACCCTATAATATATACATTTTTTTCCATATAATCTGACACTTTCCCTTCATCACGCACTGGTCATTTAACTTCTTGGATTCTAGAAATGTCACTAGCATCCAAGGGGTTAAAATCAGTTCTACATGATCACTGAGTAGGGGAGGGAGGAGTCCTAGACTGGGTACATTTCCCATATGATTTCACACTAAAAATGTGAAAAGGTTTTATATCAAAGTGGACGTGTCACTTAGTAACAAATATAGGATTTTGAAAGTGTTTTTAAAATCATCTTTATTTATGGTCTTATTTCAAATTACAGTTTATTAGATGTTTAGCTTTACACGTGTGTCATTTTGTGCAAATGAACTCATACTGGCTGGAAGGGAGTGACAGTTGGGATGGAGAGCAGTGTGGAATGTTAGTATCTGGCTGGAAGGGAGTGACAGTTGGGATGGAGAGCAGTGTGGAATGTTAGTATCTGGCTGGGAGGGAGTGGCAGAGAAATGGGCAGTGTTAGTCTACTGCTGGAACTGAGCGGTAGTTGGGATGGAGAACAGTGTGGAATGGAAGTGTCTGGCTTGCAGGTAGTGGCAGTTGGGATGGAGAACAGTGTGGAATGAAAGTGTCTGGCAGGAAGTGAGTGGCAGTTGGGAGGGAGAGAAGTGGGCAATGTTAGTACCTGTCTGGCAGGGAGTGTTAGGTATGTAGGAGAGACACACACTTTCATATACATGTAAAAGTTTATGTACCATGAAAGTAATTAAAATATACTCATACCCGGGGACTCTTGATGGTTTTTAGAGATAATCAGAGGAGGGCTGGCAACATACAGCCCAGAGGGTAAAAACAATCAAGTGGCCCATTTATACTATCGGCCAAGCCCACGGTCCCAGCCTACCCCTGTTTTGTTAATTTTAAAATTGTCCTTAATGTTGTGAAGTAAGGCAAGTGATACCACAGAGCTTACAGTTGAAATGGGGCTACATTAGTGATACAACAGTGCTTACTATTTAAAGGGATAGTAATACTTAGTTTTATCGTTATTTTATTTTGTAGGCATTAAAAAAACATGAAGAACGATGTAAGTCTTATCTCTGAAACCTTTATGGTTTAAGAGATATTCACAAGCAAAGTTTCCCCCCCCCCCCCCCGTTCAACCAGATCAGAAGGGAGGTGCCCAGGTAGACTGCAGAGAGGGACAATCTTCAATTAAGATAAGGGGAAAACCTGAAAAACTTGTCAAGGGGGGCAGGGCTTTCATTGTTCTCATAGGAAGAAGATTGTCCCCTGCTGTTATCTGTCTGGTCTATGGACTGGATTCCACATCTGAGAAGAGATGGCTTACACTAGGTAAAAGGGGCGGGAGGGGAAACTTTGCTTGTGAATATCTCTCAAACCATAACGGTTTGAGAGATAAGACTTATATCGTTCTTCATGTTTTTTTAATGCCTACAAAATAAAATAAAGTTAAAACGAAGTATTACTATCCCTTTAATGTTGTGAAGTAAGGCAAGTGATACCACAGAGCTTACAGTTGAAATGGGGATACATCAGTGATATTACAGTGCTTACTATTTAAGTAAAGCTACACTACTGATGCCATAGATCTTACAAAGGAAACGGGCTATACCACTAGTGCACCTCTATTTGGATTGTAGCTCTGCGTTATCATTTGTATTTAGATTAATTTCAAATGTAAGCTCTGTGGTATCACTAGTTTAGCTCCATTTACAAGTGGAAGAATGAGTGAGGCAGTGGCCCACCAGCCCAGGCACATGACCAACCCAGGGGGCAATTGCCCCCCAGGCCAGCCTTCCCCTGGAGATAATTACTGGTTCTTCAGGGAGCGAGGTTGGTTCGCTGGGCTCATTAAGTTCACTGATAACTCCACCCACTTCAAAGGTGTTTCCGCCAACTTTCTACCCTGTTCTGAACACTCTCTGTCCATTTTAAGGGTAAGCTCCACCTTTCCACCTCCTAATCCTGCCACTCGAATGAAGTCCTGCCCACTTAAAGGGATAGTAATACTTAAAATGTAAAAAAAAATATATCGTATGGTTTATCCCCCTGAGTAAAACAAGAGTACTCCCACTGCTGAAAGGTGTTTCATTCAAAAGTTATTAATTTTCAAAGTTGAATTTTTTAGGTGCAATATCACAGTGGCCTGAAATTGTACAGTGGCGCTGTTGCTACACCATCCTATGGAGATTTATGGTCAACTGACCAGAGCTGTCCATAGGATCGTGTAGCAACAGCGCCACTGTACAATTTCAGGCCACTGTGATATTGCACCTAAAAAATTCAACTTTGAAAATTAATAACTTTTGAATGAAACACCTTTCAGCAGTGGGAGTACTCTTGTTTTACTCAGGGGGATAAACCCTACAACATATTTTTTTTTACATTTTAAGTATTACTATCCCTTTAATGACAAAAATTATCTCATTTGGACAATCTCACCCCCAGACCTTAGTGGTATTCTACTAGTGTGACAAGAAGTTTCCCAGGTATGGATATATGAAACAATAGGAGATGTTTTCAATCAGACTGGAAGGCGCCATTTTTGCATGCACTTCAGTTCCTGTTGTGTGTTAGACAGAACGGTGCAGCCTCTTGACCAGGAAGTGAGGAGATAGAAAAGGAAAATGGCTTCCTCCAGGCTGCTGGAAAACAACACGTGCAATATCGCATATGTTAAGACGATGGAATCTTTTGCATACATACAATGTATATCTGTTGAAATTCAATTAACCCTTTGAGTGCCAGAGGGGCACGCAACGCATTGCGAAGCTAAAAACAGACAAAACACAGTTATGATGATAGTTCAGCCTGTGATCATTTTAGAAGACATCAGTGTAAAAGACATATTAATATTTTAACTTCTTGAGGATCAGAGCGATATGCGCCGCTCTGCTTTGCAATGTTCTTTCCACGGTGTTTCCTCTGACGTGAGTAAAAAGTTGAGCAAGCCAGTACTGAAAGAGTTAAAGAGGCAAACAGCTGAGGCATCACGCAGCCCTGCTATATCTTAATCACTGGTTTAACACTGTGAGTGCCAGGGTGGTATCCAGCACATTGCGACGCAGTGCGTTAGGTACCTATCGTGCTATCAAAGGGTTAAAGGGGAACAGCCACCCCGCAATAAGTTCACATTATTCAATTGGCTCCAAAAGGGACTGACAGCGTAGGCGCACGGACGTCACTATGACGAGATGTCCGTGCTTCCTTCTACTGTGAGCCTCCGAAAAAGTGGAATATCTTGTAAACCGGGTAATATTTCTGGCGACTAGCGCTACTAAGCAGCTAGTCGCCAGATGAAAAATGTAATAATGTGAACTTATTGCGGGGTGGTAGTTCCCCTTTAATTCTATCACTGTTTAATCGCTCACTTTTGCTCGTCTTGGTGGCAGAACACTGGTTGTGCAAACATCTGGTCCTCAGTGGGTTAAATGATATCTATATCCGCAGCAATAATCATCATTTAATTTGTTTAATAGAAGGACTTAGACCCCTATTACATGTGATGCTGTGCCAGATCGGTCACCCTAGGTGAAAGGAAACATGATGGACTATGGCTTCTGTGCTTTTCCTGCTTCAGTTTGATAAAAGGAGCCAGCTGCTGTCATGTCCGCCTCCATGGAACTGACATCCATGATTAATTGAAGATGTTACCCTTCAAACAAAGGCACACTAACAAAATTCATAGGGGCCATTAGGATTTTCTGGCCATAGTAAGTTCGAGGGACAGTAATAATTTATATGTAACAAAAAAAGTATTGTAGTGTATATCCCCCTAAGTAAAATAAGGGTACTCCCACTGCTGAAAGGTGTTTCATTCAAAAGTTATTACAGCTCAGAATTAGGTGCAATATCACAGTGGCCTGAAATTGCACAGTAGCGCTGTTGCTACACCATCCCATGGAGATTTATGGTCAGCTGTCCAGAGCTGTCCATAGGATGGTGTAGCAACAGCGCCACTGTACAATTCCAGGCCACAGTGATTTTGCACCTAAAGAAAATCAAGACTGAGCTGTAATAATTTTTGAATAAAACACCTTTCAGGAGTGGGAATTCTCTTGTTTTACTCTAGGGGATAAACCCTACAACATATATTTATTTACATTTTAAGTATTACTATCCCCTTAAGTGGGGGACATTTTTAGGAAATGTTAATTCTCCTTTAAAGCACCACGCTTCAACTGTGTCCACTAACATGGCAGTAGGTAGGACAGGAGTGGGCGCCAGCTTGGTGCCAGCATACACATGTGACCTGAGCTCTGTACAGAACTCCATTCAGAGCCGGCACTGGGAGCCGCGTTACCAGCCGCCAGATGTGATCTTTTTGTGACATCAATTAGACAATGAATAATCTGCAGATTGCCTGAGGATGTTGTAACAAATATCAGCAGCTCCCAATTTCACCCGCATTTCGCTACGTGAAAAAGTTATGATTGGCAGATGGAAAGGAGCCAAATCAGCATTACTCGGTTACAAATAAGACTGCTCCATGCCAACTCTGTGTTTGCTACAAATGTTACATTTACATGGCAGAAAGAGACAGGGAAAGTGTGGGGCGATAAAGCAGGGTATTCCCAGCCAAGGCCGAACATGGAGGTATTACCTCTGCCAGTGAGACCTCTGCCCTATAAAACGGCTCAGAGTCCACGGTGTAAAATACCAAATCTCATCAGATTGGGGCACAGTGTGTCTGGCCTACTTTAAAGTGGATCTGACACTGCTGAGTGCCAAAGGGGTATGAAACACGGTGCAAAGAAATGCGTTGAGTACCCCTCTGGCACGAAAGGGTTAAAACAAGTTCAGTTAGTTTCAAAGAGTATTAAAAACTGCCTATTTATTGTACGAGACATTTTTTTCTGTAAAATAAATAATTTTTTGAGAGACGAATCTTTTCATTTAGGTGGCACAGTCTGGCAATTTATGCTAATGATAAATGCAATGTGCATTCCCTTTGTTGCTCATCTCCATGGCCCTCGCCCCTGCTTGTCTCTTCTGCGCCGTCCTGCGCCACCTCCCCATTTCCATGTCTCGCCTCCCAGTGCTGCTTTGCACCAGGGCGAAATCCAGTTATACTTTCCATGAGCCCCCCCCCCCTACATGTCAGGACCGCGCCATGTTCCTGTCTCCGTTATGTGCCCTTCCCTGTGGTCAACACCTCCCCCTGTTCTGTACTAAAGGTACAATGCAGCGCCTCCTAGAGGAGACCGGGACTGACTGCCAGGTAACAACGTGTTAGAGGAATCTGCGCACCTGCACTGTCTTCCTTCCTGGTACCTAAAGGTACAATGCAGCGCCTCCTAGAGGAGACCGGGACTGACGGCCAGGCAACATCGTGTTAGAGGAATATTCACGCCTGCACTGTCAGTCCCTCCCTGGTTCCTAAAGGTACAATGCAGCGCCTCCTAGAGGAGACCGGGACTGACAACGCAGGCTCGCAGATGCCTGTAAGCAAAGATGTCTACGCTGTTGACTGTCCATCAGTCTCAGCAGAAGTAGGATTTCTGAGTAACGTAACGAGGTAACTATTCTGGATAATACTACCATTGATAAGCTTATCGCTAGATGGCTAATACTGGGGGGGGAGGATTTTATTTGGGGTGACAGTTCCCCTTTAAGGTTACACAAAGAAGTATATTGTGTTGAATTTTGAAAATAACAAAAAGAGACAGAAAAAAAATGTGTCCGTGGATTCATCAGCAAACAAAGGTCTATGACATCATTGAAAGAGTAAAGGGCCATCAATGAAAATGGGCTATCTATATGTTTGTCTGTCATGTCCCCCAAAACACCCCTTGAAATAAGCACCCATTCCATATATCTGGACATGTGCCTACCCGGATTCATGTACAGTCTCTGAGATATGCACCATGTGGCTCATACACTGGAATTTATCTGCCAATTGGTTGAGCTACATTCTCGCTTCATTGAGCATGACAACCTACTTTAAAGTGTCATTTAATTTTCATTTTGAAATATAATTACTAAGTGTTCGCTGTAAGATATCACTCGTCTGCAAATGTGTCAAGATTAATTTGTGCTAGCTTATTCACAAGTGTCAATAGTTAATTACTGTATCGTTTGTGGATGGCAAGATGACATTCCGACTTGAGAGTTTTTCTCTGTCTTTCTTTTATGGGATTTTCCATTTGGGGACGAATCCTTATTCCTACATGTGGACAAATATTCCAGCACATAAAATACAAGAAGTCATAACTCATTAAAATCACCGGAGCATGCATTGCTCTGTACCCTTCTAAAACACATTTAAATTAAAAGATAATTCCAGTAATAATGTCAGATTCTTTAAAAATGCACATTAATTTGGAACCATCTGATCTAACGCTCTGGGGTCTACTGTTTGCAAGTATTATAAAAAAAAACTGTCATTAGAGAAAAGCAAAAAAATATCATCTCGGAGAAGTCATTCATCTGAAAGTTTATGTTCAGTTTCAAATGAGAGATTTATTTAACTCTTTGTTTCCCGGACAGCCAGGTCTCCAGTGCATTGCATTGCAATGTCCTACAGGCCTCTCAAGTATCCAAGGAGTTAACTAGAGTGAAAATTGATTAAAGAACACAGTAGCAGGAACAGCATGGTCAAGGAAGATTCGGTGTTAATTTTTACATTTTGGCGTCAGGTTAACTTTAAAGGGGAACTACCACCCCGCAAAAACGTCATCTTATTTAAGTCTTCATCTGGTGACTAGCTGGTTAGTAGCGCTAATCGCCAGAAATATTACCTGGTTTAAAAGATTTTCTACTCACTCTGAGGCGGACAGTAGCAGGAAGCACGGACATCTTGCCATAGTGATGCGTGTGCGCCTGCGCTGTCAGTCCCTTTTGGAGCCAGCCGGACTTCACTATGGCAAGATGTCCGTGCTTCCTGCTATTGTCCGCCTCAGAGTAAGTAGAAAATCTTTTAAACCGTGTAATATTTCTGGCGACTAGCGCTACTAAGCAGCTAGTCGCCAGATGAAGACTTAAATAAGATGAAGTTTTTGCGGGGTGGTAGTTCCCCTTTAAAGGAGCAGTAAACTTTTTTATGAAAACCTATATGTTACAGAGCTTTTCCTGCTGAGTAAAACAAGGTCACCCCCTCTTTGTCAGTTGTTTTAATCAAATGATATAACAGTTCAAATAATCAGGAAGTAAATTTACTGCGCGTTTACTTCCCGATAGTTCTAACTGACAGGAAGTGACTCAGCAGTTTCTATGACATTCTATAGAGAACTGCACGCCAATGACTTTCCTCTCCATTAGAATGTAACAGGATAACTAATTGGAATTTGACCACTAGTGGGCACTGCTAATGTTAAAAAAACACAGGTTTAAACAGTAATAACTTTGGAAATATGCATCTCTCAGCAGTGGGAGTACTCTTATTTTACTCAGCAGGAAATGCCCTACAATATATATTTTTTTCATAAAAAAAAGTTTACTGCTCCTTTAAGCAAGTCTTAGGGAAATCCAAAATTCCTTGAAGCCAGCAATAGCCTAAAATTCAACCAGCTGGACATTACTGATTCAGAACATTGTTTACACTAAACACTTATTAGGAGAACTGTATTATATAGTCTATGGCTCTTCCTGATGACTAAACCAAGGTAATGGCACTGCGAGGAAATGCTTTATCCAAAACTTATTTTTTGGAGAATAAAAGAGGTAAAAATTATTTTCTGGCAAGGGAGAGCTGTTGTGTTCATGGAAAGTTTGTGTCTCAGAACAGGAGAGCGCCACCTGGCCCCCCCGTAAAAATTATACTGCTTAAAAAAAGGTTTGTAAGAAAATGAATTTTGAATGAAGTAAGATCCAACAGAGTGAGTACCGTTAGTTTGTTGATATAATGAGGCTAATGTACTAAAAGCCGATTAACCCTTTGAGTGCCAGAGGGGAATACGTTGCAAAGCATCAAAGATTTAAAGCGGAACTTTCAGATAATAGCAAGTTGCTGTGCATTCATTAAATGCATGGTGACTAGCTTAAAAATAGATGTCTTACCAAAAAAATACTTGTGTCTAGAGGAATCTGTCCCGTTTCGGGACTGATGGGCAGGTTAGTGTGGTCTGTGAGCCTGCGCCGTCAGTCCCTTCCGGTGACCATATGGTGCAAAGCAGTCTACTCTATAGAGACCGGGACTGACGGCGATGGCGCACAGACAAGATGTCTGCACTCTAGCCTCAGTCCAAGTCTCCAAACAGGACGGCTTCCTTTAGACACAAGTATTTTTTTACGGGAAGACATACATTTTCAAGCTAGTCGCCAGGCATTTAATAAATGCATGGCGACTTGCTATTATCTGAAAGTTCCGCTTTAAATAATTCCGGAGCAAAATGATTGCACCATAGGGGATAAAATGATTCAATACAAGAGAAGACGTTACTGCTTTGCCCACTGGAGACCTCTGTAACATTCAGGACATTAGAAGCCCTATTTAAAAACATGTGAATTTTTGTAATGTTTAAATGTCACCAAGTGTGCTACTGGATCGCCTCGGAATTGCTCCGGTTATCCTAAGTGCATCAGCCTCAATATAGTACCCCTTTATAGTAGATACAGTTGGGTCTATTAGTCTGCATGGTACAAGGCTTAGTCTACAATAAAACCAGCGAAAGGCAATTCCGATATCGTATAGATATCTCACTTTCTTCGATGGGAGCATCACCTGTTCCTGCTGTTGCCGAGCGAGGTCCATCTGCTGCCGCTGTTTCTCGATCTGCGAAGCCGCTAGCTTCTTCTGTTCATCGTGAGCGGCCAGAAGCTGCTCTCGGAGACTGATTAGCTGGGTGATCATGGTGGAAAGCTGTCGCTCTTTTTCCGCTAAGCTTTCTGGTGTGCCTGGATGTGGGACAAAGAAAGAGAGGATGATGGCAAAACGGTATAAAGTTTGGTCCTTCATAACAGAACTCAGAACAAAAGATCCATATCTCATGGTTTTATATTAGAGACTAAATGAAATGATGGATGGAGATGGCCCATTCTGTACAACTGGCAGTCCCAGATAAGCAAGACGTGTTCCTGGCTGTTCATCTTTGGCAATAAAGATGATCCATTCTGGAGAAAGCCAAGTGCACCATGGGGCAAGCACAAATTTAAAGACATTTTTTTTGTAATGTGTTGGAAAACAGATACATCCCAAAATGATCTTTGAAATATTAACCAGTAAAGTTCCCAAAATTAAAGAAATAGTAATACTCCTATTAAAGTGGAGGTCCAAATTTTCTTTTTTTAACACGTAGCAGTGGCATAACTATAGGGGTCGCACCTGTGACCAGGCCTATGCTCTCCGGGGGCCCAGCTGCCCCCTACGACCCCTCCATCTGGCACCTGCAATCTGCTTCCTGCACTCTAGTAACGCAGAGCGCTGGGAGATGACATCATCTCATTACTGCATTACTAAAAGGACCACGCGGGAGCTCCAGGTAGGAGATGGGGGCATTGTGGAGATTGAGGGGAATTTTGGTTGAGGGGGGCCATTGTGGTGGTGGGGGGGGCCCATGGCACTTCTTGTACCAGGGTCCGGAAGCTTCTAGTTACGCCTCTGACATGTAGTGCTATATTTCATTACTTACAGTTTTGTAGTTCAAGTGCTATTCAATCCGAAAGAATCCCCCTTCAGCCCCTTTGCCCTGCATCACATTGCCTCTCAGTCTGGTCCGGATGGAGAGCATCGAGGGACAATCTTCAGTAAGCAATGGGAAAAACCTGCCCTCTTTCATCAAAGGGTTTTCCTTATACTTCCTGACTGAAGATTGTCCCTCGCTGCACAACCGAATTCCAGATCTGAGGAGAGGCGGACAGAAGGGGCGGGAGGGGGATCCTTCGGGATTGAATATCGCTTGAACTACAAAATTGTAATTAATGAAATATAGCACTACGTGTGGAAAAAAAAAGAAAGAAAGAGGACTCGGACCTCCACTTCAATAGAGATATTACTATCACTTTAAAATTTCAGGTGATATCTCCCTGCTTGTTGATCTTATAGGTCATCAAAGAACCCTTATCACCACCTGAACATACAGAGAAGCAGGACATCTAACTCTGTCTTTCTGGTAGAAATGGAAACAATTTAGGAGCTAAATAAGCAGGTATTTGGTGCGGATGAAATAGTAAACAATAGATGGAGTAACAATAGGGGTCACAGGGGTAGCAACTGCGATGGGTCTGGCCGCTCCCCCGCCCAGTGCCTGCAACAAGCTGAGGTCTGTGCCTTCTTTGGCACAGACCTCTATTAGCTGCTGAGCTCCCTCTGTCTTCAGCACTGTAGTAATGCAGAGCGCTGTGAGATGACATAATCTGCCAGTGCTCTGCATTACTGGAGAGAGCACCATGGGGGAGCTCCAGCTTCTAATAGAGGTCTGTGCCGAAGGAGGCACAGACCTCCCGTGTCACGTCGCTGGACCACCAGGGAGGTAGGCGATGGACACTGGGGGTCAATGGGGGCAATGTGGAGAGGTGGACATTGGGGGCAACTTGGAGATGGCCAATGTGGGCAATGTGGAGATACCCAATGGGGGCAATGTGGTCTGGGGGGCCCATGGCAATTTTTGAACCAGGGCCCAGTGACTTCTAGTTACGCCTCTGCCTTCACTCAGTCCCTGAGATTTGTGTCAAACCCTGAGAGTTCCCAGGAATTAATATGTACTAAAAACATGACCTGATGTTGTGTCCAATGGATAACATTCGGAATAAATGATGTACCTCTCTTGCCCTAGACTTTTTCCACTTTTCTTAGTATATATGGCCTTCTTAGTCTAAAGAAAACCTCTCACCCCTATTCATAGTGATTTAAGGTCCGGTTATCCAGGGCCGCGGGAGGATGGAGAAAGCGCCGTGATCTGCACTTTATCCTCTTCCAGAAAACACCTGAAAGGTCCCATTCACTGAGACGTCCGCACGTGGCAGGGCAGAGCTGAATTCACTTATTATTGAAGAGACGACACGTGTGGTGAATAGGTTATCTGTACAATACCTGCACTCACCACTCGTTTTATTAACGTTTGGCTCTGCCACAAAAAAACTGCTTCTCAGTCAGCAAAGGTTTTTGAAAATTGGAGCCTTTATTTCTCCAAACCCTGATCTGCAGAGGTCACAGCCTCTGAACCGATTATGTATTTAATCTCTCAGTACCAGAAGGATTTCCCAGTGAGTTATATACTCATACCTCCTATGTGTCCCTCTATAGGAGATATTAGGGGTCCATACCTCCTATGTGTTCCTCTATAGGAGATATTAGGGGTCCATACCTCCTATGTGTCCCTCTTTAGTAGATATTAGGGATCCATACCTCCCAAGTGTCCCTCTTTAGGGTATACTAGGGGTCTGTACCTCCCAAGGATCCATCTTCAGTAGATATTAGGAGTCCATATCTTCTAAGTGTCCCTCTTTAGGTGATATTAGGTGACTGTATCTTCCAAGTGTTCCTATTAAGGAGAAGTTAGGGGTCCATATCTCCCAAGTGTCCCTCTTTAAGAGATATTATGGGTCTGGACCTCCCAAGTGTCCCTTCTTTAGGAGCTATTAGGGCTCCATACCTCCCGAGTGTCCCTCTTTAGGAGATATTAGGGGTCTGTACCTCCCACATGTCCCCCTTTAGTCAGGACAGTCCCTCTGTGTGACTCAAATCCCTCTGTCCTTCTTTACCACCCTGGTGTCCCTGTGTTTAGGAGATCAGACTGTGCAGTATGTATATAAGTGTATCACCCTGGTGTCCCTGTGTTTAGGAGATCAGACTGTGTGGTGTGTATATAAGTGTATCACCCTGGTGTACCTGTGTTTAGGAGATCAGACTGTGTGGTGTGTATATAAGTGTATCACCCTGGTGTCCCTGTGTTTAGGAGATCAGACTGTGTGATGTATATATAGGTGTATCACCCTGGTGTCCCTATGTTTAGGAGATCAGACTGGATCGTGTGTATATAAGTGTATCACCCTGGTGTCCCTGTGTTTAGGAGATCAGACTGCGTGGTGTGTATATAAGTGTATCACCCTGGTGTCCCTGTGTTTAGGAGATCAGATTGCATGGTGTGTATATAAGTGTATCACTCTGGTGTCCCTGTGTTTAGGAGATCAGACTGTGTGGTGTGTATATAAGTGTATCACCCTGGTGTCCCTGTGTTTAGGAGATCAGACTACGTGGTGTGTACAGAAGTGTATCACCCTGGTGTCCCTGTGTTTAGGAGATCAGACTGTGTGGTGTGTATATAAGTGTATCACCCTGGTGTCCCTGTGTTTAGGAGATCAGATTGCATGGTATGTATATAAGTGTATCACCCTGGTGTCCCTGTGTTTAGGAGATCAGACTGTGTGGTGTGTATATAAGTGTATCACCCTGGTGTTCCTGTGTTTAGGAGATCGGACTGTATGGTGTGTATATAAGTGTATCACCCTGGTGTCCCTGTTTTTAGGAGATCAGACTGTGTGGTGTGTATATAAGTGTATCACCCTGGTGTTCCTGTGTTTAGGAGATCGGACTGTATGGTGTGTATATAAGTGTATCACCCCGGTGTCCCTGTGTTTAGGAGAACAGACTGTGTGGTGTGTATAGAAGTGTATCACCCTGGTGTCCCTGTGTTTAGGAGATCAGACTGTGTGGTGTGTATAGAAGTGTATCACCCTGGTATCCCTGTGTTCAGGAGATCAGACTTAGTGGTGTGTATAGAAGTGTATCACCCCGGTGTCCCTGTGTTTAGGAGATCAGACTGTGTGGTGTGTATATAAGTGTTTCACCCTGGTGTCCTGTGTTTAGGAGATCAGACTGTGCGGTGTGTATATAAGTGTATCACCCTGGTGTCTCTGTGTTTAGGAGATCAGACTGTATGGTGTGTATATAAATGTATCACATTGCTCCACAGCAATAAAACTCACATTAATGTCTGTATAAATATCAGTATCTGGGTATATAAATTAGTCTGTATAAATAAAACATTTTGGTTTTGCTCGAAATCATGTATTTAATTATATACAGAGGTATCCATAGGTCATTAAATAACCTAAAAATCCTCTGTAATGGTCCGCCCACCTGTCACTCCACCAGCAACACCACCTAAAACACAAGTATCCCTCTTTGGCCATTTTTAACGTTGGATGGTGTGGATAACTCTCTAGTGTCAGTCACATTAAACCTCCTTTTTAATTCCACTGTATGGTGTGTATATAAGTGTATATAAGTGTATCACCCTGGTGTCCCTGTTTTTAGGAGATCAGACTGTGTGGTGTGTATAGAAGTGTATCACCCTGGTATCCCTGTGTTCAGGAGATCAGACTTAGTGGTGTGTATAGAAGTGTATCACCCCGGTGTCCCTGTGTTTAGGAGATCAGACTGTGTGGTGTGTATAGAAGTGTATCACCCTTGTGTCTCTGTGTTTAGAAGATCAGACTGTATGGTGTGTATATAAATGTATCACATTGCTCCACAGCAATAAAACTCACATTAATGTCTGTATAAATATCAGTATCTGGGTATATAAATTAGTCTATATAAATAAAACATTTTGGTTTTGCTCAAAATCATGTATTTAATTATATACAGAGGTATCCATAGGTCATTAAATAACCTAAAAATCCTCTGTAATGGTCCGCCCACCTGTCACTCCACCAGCAACACCACCTAAAACACAAGTATCCCTCTTTCGCCATTTTTAACGTTGGATGGTATGGATAACTCTCTAGTGTCAGTCACAGTAAACCTCCTTTTTAATTCCACTGAACATCTTCTGCTCGTGTATAACATGTAAAGTGAAATGGTCTACTTTATATTTTTATTTTTTCAGTCTTATTTATCTACTGTTTTACGTCCTTCATAGGGATCTTCCCGGAGCTCTGTCTCCGGAAGAGTTCTCTGTTGGAGATCTTGAAAAAGTGATAGGGATACAATGTAACACTTTCCCTCTATTACATAGAATATAAAGAGCATATAGTGCTGCAGGAATAGAATTGCACTGTATCACTGCCTGTGCTTTTACATTCCCTGATGGAAAGCTTTCTGGAAACAGAGATTCAAGGAGCTCATAAAAAAAACAGTCCAGTCAATTTGACTGTCTATATTATGAACGTGCACAATATGCAATGTCAAAAAGGAGGTTTATTATCAAACCTTCTGCGTACCAGAAGGATTTCTTAGTACATTGGAAATCCCTCTGGTACTTTAACCCTTTGAGTGCCAGAGGGGTATGCAACACATTGCTTTGCAATGTGTTGCGTACCCCTCTGGCACTCAAAGGATTAAGAGTTAAACTGGGAGGTATGTAACGTAAACCAAATACTACTATAAGCACTCTACAGAAGACAGACATCAAGGCAGCCATCTTGTTCTGATGCAAAAAAAAGGAACCGCACCACAGAGATGAAATAAAAATAACCACTGATTTAAATAGGATTTTTAACCCCACGCATGCTAAAAAAGGTCTCCAACGCATTGCTTTACAATGCATTGGAGACCTGTTTAGCATACAAGGGGTTAATGAATGCCATTGCCCCACAGTCATGGAACATCACTGCCATTTACACTATTTATACTGAAGTCAGTCCATGTTCCGTTTTATCTCTCTCTCTGGTCAGAGGAACGTCCACTGCGAGTCAAGGACAGTCTGCTGCGCTTCCTGCAGTGTCGGACAGAGATACAGTGCACCTGGGAGCATTGTGTTAGAATTAATCCCTTGTGAGGCAATGTGTTGGAATCTCTTGTAGAATTCAAGGAATTAACTGTCCCTTATACATCTACACAAAAATACACTCACATACACATGCACACACACACATAATCACACACATATACACACACACATAAATACACATGTGTGAATACACTCACATACAAACACACAGATAAATACAATCACACACATGGACACGTGATTGCACTGCCACATACACACAAATTCACACATACACACATATGTGAAAACACTAATATACATACACATACACATCCTATATAATAATTCTCTACGATGTTTGTCAGAAGCCGTCATGTGCAGTAGGAACTGCCCGAACACACAGAATGCTGGGAGGTGTAGGAATGCTGGGAGCACGGAGTGCTGGGAGCACAGAATGCTGGGAGCACGGAATGCTGGGAGGTGTAGGAATGCTGGGAGCACAAAATGCTGGGAGCACGGAGTGCTGGGAGGTGTAAGATTGCTGGGAGCACAGAATGCTGGGAGCACGGAATGCTGGGAGGTGTAGGAATGCTGGGAGCACAGAATGCTGGGAGCACGGAGTGCTGGGAGGTGTAAGATTGCTGGGAGCACAGAATGCTGGGAGCACGGAATGCTGGGAGGTGTAGGAATGCTGGGAGCACAGAATTCTGGGAGCACGGAGTGCTGGGAGGTGTAAGAATGCTGGGAGTTCTGTGCAGCATTCTGTGCTGAATGCTGGGAACACAGAATGTTGGGAGCACAGAATGCTCGGAGCACAGAATGTAGGGAGCACAGAATGCTGGGAGCACAGAATGTTGGGAGCACAGAATTCAGGGACACAGAATGTTGGAAGCATAGAATGCTGGGAGGTGTAGATATGCTGGGAGCACAGAATGTTGGGAGCACAGAATGCTCGGAGCGCAGAATGTAGGGAGCACAGAATGCTGGGAGCACAGAATGTTGGGAGCACAGAATTCAGGGACACAGAATGTTGGAAGCATAGAATGCTGGGAGAACAGAATGTTGGGAGTATGGAATGCTGGGAGCACGGAATGCTGGGAGCATGGAATGCTGGGAGCATGTAATGCTGGGAGTTCTGTGCTGGGAGCATTCTGTGCTTTCGGCCAGTCTCTACAGTGCATGACTGCATCGGCGGCAGGACGCAGAGCAGGACCGGCCTCTTAACCCTTTGAGTGCCAGAGGGGTATGCAATGCATTGCTTTGCAATGCGTTGCGTACCCCTCTGGCACTCAAAGGGTTAATATCACCCGGACTTTGGCCCATGTACACGGGCTTTTACACTAATACATACATATGTAAATACACTCAAAGAATACACTCACATACATACACACACATACATCGATAAATGTGAATACACATATATACACACAGGTGATTACACTTTCATACAGACAAATACATAAATACACACAAGTGAATACACTCACATACAATTAAATGAATACACTCATATACACACACATATGCATACATACACACAGGTGAATATACTCACATAGGTGCACACAAATATAGGCACACATTCATAAATACACACATGAATACACAAACATACACACAAACATATACATATACACATTTGAATACATACAAATATAACACAGACATATACACACATACAAACACATGCACATACACACGTATACACATACAGACTCACAAACACATGAACATTTTGCACATACACAGACACACACAAATAAAAATGCACACACACACACACACACACACACACACATAAGAACACATTCAGACATACACACTCACAAAGGCACAAACACGTAAACAAACATAAATACACACACACACTCACGGAGGCACACACACACACACAAATTCATGCAAGCGCACACTCACATACAAAAGGCACACGTTGATAAAAGATGAGTGTTGGTACCTGTACAAATACGTATACACACATAGAACTATACAATCACAAACACAGCGGCATACACATATTACACACACATACAAACACACATGCAGAAGTACAGACATGTAGTTGTACAAGAGGAATACAATGGGAGGCAGGAAAGGGGCGATGTTGGATCTGAGCTGCCCCAGTAAAGCCAGGTTAGACCGTTCTGCTCCCTGCGCTAGCGTGCGTTCCACATCAGATAGGCTGTGATGTCTCCACTTCACAGAACCTCTTCATCATTCAGCATTTGCTGTGTGTTTTTATTTTAAAATGGTCTTTCAAATGCCACAATAAGGGCAGCAAAAGTCAACTGGCTAAAAAAAAAACTGGAGACAACAGAAGAAAGTGACAATTGAACGGAAGGTCTTGGGAGATAAAAGCCACTTTGTGGCGTCCTCGGCCGTTCCTCTAACACTGGATTTCAGCCCAAATGGAGGTTAAAAAGATTTCGACTCCAAAGGCCCCAAATGCATCACAAGATAAAGGCTTTTAGTACAAAACAACCACAAAGATCTCTATTATTTCATCTTCCTTTGGTTACAACAGCTGAACCAATATGATTAAGTTCTGAATGACTTTCTAACACCAGAACACTGACGTGTCTTTGTCTAGGCATCAGATAGCTATTGTTGGGTCTCCCATATGCTCCTTCCCAGCGCTGCAAATGAGAACTCTCCTAAATGCTCTAATTGTGCCCTGGTGCACAGGGCTGCAGAGCGGAGCGCGCGGCAAGCATGCCTAGCGTGCAGAGCCCAGCGTATCAGGGAAGGAGTCAGCGGGGAATAATGGATAAAGGCGACGAAGATGAACTGAAATGATTCTGTGATAAACCAATTCCATCACAAGGGGACAAAAACATTCACGTTCATTTAACCCTTTGAGTGCCAGTGGGGTACGCTACGCATTGCAGAGCAATGCGTGGCGTACCACTCTGGCACTCAAAAGGGTTAAATACTTTTTTAAAACCACCTGAAGGCTAGAGAGGTCCCAACATATTGCAGAGCAATGCAACGGAAACTTCTCCGTTACTATTTATTTACTAGCTAACGAAACATGTCCTTTTTACATTTTTTAATTATAATTTCATTTTGTAAATCAGACCTCGTTGTGGGACATCAAGACATAGTAACATAGTAATTTAGGTCGAATAAAGACTTGCGTCCATCTAGTTCAACCTTTTCCTATTCCTGTTTACCATCTTTGATCCAAAAGAAGGCAAAAAAACCCCCTCAATTAGTAATTTAAAATTCTGCCTTGAATGGGGGAAAAAAAATTCCTTCTCGATTCCAAATGGCAATCAGATTCCTCCTTGGATCAACAAGCCCCAACTAAATATTCATCCCAATACTAACGTACATAGCCCTCTATGTTATGCTCTTTTAAATAAGTATCCAGGCCCCTTTTAAAGGCATCTAATGTATTTGATAGCACCACCTCCTCAGGCAGTGAATTCCATACCTTTATTGTCCTTACCGTAAAGAAACCCTTCCGCTGTTGTAGATTAAATCTCCTTTCCTCAAGTCTAAGCGGGTGGCCCCTTGTCCTGTGTACTGTTCTGTTAATGAACAGGTCTTTGGAGAGCCCTTTGTATGGGCCCTGAACATATTTATATAGTGTTATCATATCCCCTCTAAGACGCCTTTTCTCTAGTGTATACAAGTTTAACTTTTCTAGCCTTTCTTCATAACTAAAACTTTCCATTCCCCTTACTAGTTTTGTAGCCCTCCTCTGCACTTTCTCTAGTTCCATAATGTCCTTTTTCAGAAAGGGCGCCCAGAATTGAACAGCATATTCTAGGTGGGGTCTTACCATGGACCTGTAAAGAGGCATAATTATATCTTCCTCCCTTGAGTCAATACCCCTTTTAATACATGCCAATATCTTATTGGCCTTTGCAGCTGCCAGTTGGCACTGCATGCTACTGCTAAGTCTATTGTCTACCATTACTCCCAAATCCTTTTCATTTGTAGATTTCCCCAGAGAAACACCATTTAAACTATATGTTGCATTTTTATTATTATACCCAAAATGCATAACTTTACACAGCTACTCCCCACAGCTACTGATCTCTCAGCCGATTCGTCTTGAAGATCAATAGAGACAACACAAGGAAGCAAGAGAACTTTCCTGTTTCCATTCTACCTGGATCTGGTAGAAGTGGGCGGGTTCCGCGAACTCTGTCAGGTCAATGTCCCTCCCACTTCTACCAGCACCAGGCAAAATGGAAGCAGGGAAGCTCTCTTGCTCCCCTACATCCTCTCTATTGATCTCCCAGCCGATTTGGCTTAGAGATCAGTAACTGGGGGGGGGGGGGTATCAGGAGGGGTCTTGATGCCCCACTATGAGGTCATTGTAAGCGGTTGTCTGAGGTAAGCCAGTGGGTAACTTTTCTTTTTTATATATTAAACAATGTGGTAGCGGTGGTTGGATGAGAAGGCGAGGGGGTCCTCAACCAACTAGCATTTTATGGCCCCGCCACTCTGACACTGAACCTCCTTCTTCCCACCCTGTTCCTCCTACTTCCCACCCACTTTTCCTCCTTCCCACCCTGTTTCTCCCACTTCCCACCCACTTCTCCTCCTTCTCACCCTGTTCCTCCCACTTCTCCTCCCTCCCACATTGTTCCTTGCACTTAACATCCACTTCTCCAGCCTTCTCACCCTGTTTCTCCCACTTCCCACCACTTCTCCGTCCCACCCTTTTCCCACCAACTTCTCCTCCTTCAAACCCTGTTCCTCCCACTTCTCCTTCTTCCCACCCTGTTCCTCCCACTTCCGCCCACTTCTCCTCCTTCCCACACTGTTCCTCCCACTTTTCCTTCTCCCAACCCTGTTCTGCCCACTTCCTGCCTGCTTCTCCTCCCTCCCACCCTGTTCCTCCCACTTCTCCTCCTTCCTACCTTGTTCCTCCCACTTCTCTTCCTTCCCACCCTGTTTAAATTTAAGTTTATTTAATATTGTAGAGATTAAAAAAATAAGTACAACAATGTAAGTCTTATCTCTTATGGTTTGAGAGATATAACAGGCTAAAGTTCCCACCTCCAGGCTGTTCCAGTGCTCTATGGGACAGCAGCCGATTCTGGTCATATGACCGGACAGCGGCTCTTTAGCCGAGCCCAAATCACGCCATTTACAAATAAATACTTAATTGGAAAGGTCTACAAAGTGTGCCTGATTTGCAAGCACCCTTTGTAGACTGTTCCAATGAAGTATTTTTTTTCTAAATAGCGTGATTTCGGCTCTGCTGAACAGCCACAGGCTGGTCCCGGGACCGGAATCTCCTGCTGTCCACTAGATGGCAGACTTGTCTGAAACAGCCTGGAAGGGGGGACTTTAGCCAGTTATGTCTCTCAAACCATAAAGGTCTGAGAGATAAGACTTTCACAGATGTACTTATTTTTTTTTAATCTCTACAATATTAAATAAACTTAAATTTAAACATTACTATCCCTTTAAAAGGCTAACCCTTAGGCTGCTAGAAACAACTTCAGAGTTGTTCAGAAGATCTCTCTAGCATTCAAAGAGTTAAAAGCCACATTTAAATCAACAGTAATTTTCATTTACCCCCCTATGGCACATTGCCCCCTCTTTAGTTTTTGTATACGCTCCTATGTCCCTATGTTCTAACTGTGAACTGTGTTTTCTCCCAATTACACGCCAAGCCGCAGGCATTCCACTGTGCCGCCAGATGTTTCTTAGTAGAAGGGAAGACACTGGGTGGAAGATAGTTTAGGGATTTCCTAAATGTGACTGATTCTCTTCTCCTACGGCTTGCTCAAACGAACTAAACTAACGAGGTGGACTTGTTACCCTAATACAAGCTCAGATCATTGTTAAAGGGATAGTAATGTTTCACAATAAAAACTGCTCCAATTAATCTTCATGGTATTTGGGCCATGGAGAGTGTTATTTAAATACTGTCAGAGTTGTAGTTCAATAGTAATTGAATGATAAAGTATCCCCCTCCCGCCCCTTTTACTATACTGAGCCAAAGAAGGCACAGACCTCAGCTTGTTGCGGGTGCCGGGCAGGGGGTTCGCAAGGGGTGGCCGAGCTCCTGGAGTGATGGGGGACCCCTATTGTTAAGCCAAAGGAGGGCAGGATTTTCCTTTACTTACTGAAGTTTGTCCCTCACTGCTCACCACCCAGACCACACAGAGAGGCGGTGTGATGCAGGGAAAGGGGTGGAAGGGGAATCCTTTTGGACTGAATAGCTCTTGAACTACAAAACCGGAAGTATTCAAATATTGAGCTACTAGTTGAACAGCCCGTTACACGGGCCACAGTGCCTCTGGCAGCCGGTCGCAAGGCAGTCACGCGCAGTAGAGACTGCCCGCGCCACTGCTGATACAGAGCTGGACGCTCCTTCGGAGCGCCCAGCTCTGTATCAGCCGCGGCACGGCCAGTCTGTACTGCGCATGACTGCCGCACGCGCAGCAGTGTCTACTGAGCATGTCGGGCGTTACACACAACTTAGCGAATTATTATATAGGATGTGTTCAAAAAAGAATAAAGGAGACTAGGACCTCAAGTTTAATACAAGTATTATTATCCCTTTAAAGAGTTAATAACAATGGATTTGCAGCCATATTGGATAGGGAACATGTTGCCAGCGACTGTGATAAGAAACCCCACTGCATCTCAACAATAAAACAAAAACAAACATTAAAAGATATTAACACAAAGAGCAACGATATCCCAACTGGCGTTCCTCTACAGCAGAGAAATCATAATAGGTCATTACATGTTAATGTATCCAAACAAGAACCTAGCAGGGGGTTAAATATTACTGGTATGTGCTGTTATCATAACATAACCCGCGTCACACTGAGCCTTATTGCCTGCGACACATGCATATGGCCAATTATATGGGTCTAATTGTATAAATGCTAAACAGATTGCTCCGCAGTCATTGTCTAAGAGATATTCTGGGACGTAACAGACTGGAAGATCACAGTGGTGCGAGGCTCTTAGTATTACTCATTCCCGTTGCTTTAGCTGATTCCTCGGTGATACAGAAATGGCTTTATTTTCTGAAATGTTCCTCAATAAATACCCCGGATCGCATAACGGCAAATCAACGCAGAACTCGGATAACAATAACGTAGTTTATAAAGCAACGTAAGTCCTGGATATATAGCTGAGCACTGGAATAAGTGGACAATATATATCCCATGAATACTATTTTTTTTTTTTAAACTATATATATTTTCAGCTAAAAAGGGCTTTAAAAAAATAATGTTTTAAAGGGATAGTAATGTTTCATAATAAAAGCAGCGCTAATTAATCATCATAGTATTTGGACTCTGGAGAGTGTTATTTCAATACTGTCAGAGTTGTAGTTCAAGAGTAATTCAATGACAAAGTATCCCCCTCCCACCCCTTTTACTGATGTAACACTGCTCAGCCAGATCAGAAGGGAGGTGCCCAGGTAGACTGCAGAGAGGGACAATCTTCAATTAAACCTGAAAAAACTTGTCAAGGGGGGCAGGGCTTTCATTGTTCTCATAAGAAGAAGATTGTCCCCTTCTGTTATATGTCTGGTCTATGGACTGGATTCCACATCTGAGAAGAGATGGCTTACACTAGGTAAAAGGGGCGGGAGGGGAAACTTTGCTTGTGAATATCTCTCAAACCATAAAGGTTTGAGAGATAAGACTTATATCGTTATTCATGTTTTTTTGAATGCCTACAAAATAAAATAAAGATAAAACGAAGTATTACTATCCCTTTAACTCTTTGAATGTCAAATATGGACTCACTGCATTGTTCTCAATGCATTAAAGGGTTATCAATGCAGGGGAGAGGCAGGGGAGAGCGAAGTTTAAAAGCGGCTATCTCTCAAACCATAAAGGTTTGAGAGATGCCGCTGGTGGCATTTAATTCAGTTTTTTAAGGGCTTCAATATAAGGGATAGTAATTTTGAAGTATTACTATACCTTTAAAAAGAATGACTTCATTGGAACGGTCTCCAAAGTGTGCCTGGTTTGCAAGCACACTTTGTAGACCATTCCAATTAAGTAGTTCTTTTAAATAGCGCTATTTTGGCTCTGCTGAAGAGACTCCTCCTGTCAGCCGACATGTATCTCGTTCTGTCATCTTTACAGCGGACATCAGGAGAAGGGGAGGGAGGAAAGAACTTTGGATGTGAATATCTCTCAAACCATAAAGCAGCAATAGCGTCACTGTAACATTTCAGGCCTTTGAAAAATATTGCCCCTAAATCATTCAGATTTGAGTTGCAATAACTCAACCCATAATCCACAGTGTGATATCAAGCGTCGGCCTAGATTACATTGCAGTTGTCAAGCGTTATTATCAACTGGTTATACCAAGCAGATTCTCATTAAAGTCTATGAACAGATTTGTAGAAAAAAAAAACCTTATAAAGTGCAATGGAATCCAGGCCTATGAAAGAACAATTTTAGCCCTGTATTTATTGTGGGTTTTCTGCACACACTTGTTCCTTGTCTGTGAGTAATTGAGAGAGACGTGCGACACGCATAGCGGAGCTTTATTTTCTTATGTGTCAAAATAAAGTGTTTTATTAAAGTGCTCTGTAATAACAATGATATTATTTATGTAATAACTACAGAAGGGATTTTCCTTGGACCTAATGACTGTTTGGAATGATTGAGTAACCAGGCCGAAAGCCGCAGTATAATGATAGAGGGGTCATTAAAAGCCATTCTGCTCAGACACAGCTACAGTCTATTAGTAGCCCGTAAAAAAAGTTGTCCGCTTGTACTGGGTTTTTGGAAAAGCGTTTGTGCTCATATAAAATAAATACAAATTTCCACAAGTCCCCCGATGTCAGAATTCCAAACTTCTGATTGGCTGCTTCTGTAATGAACTGTTCTGGACACCTGGGATTTACAACCATGAAATGACTGCAGAAATAGGACAGCCCCCGTTAGGAAGCATTGCACGTGATTGCTTATTGCATAATGTACTTTAACTGTTTGAGTGCCAGCGGGGGAATCCAACACATTGCTTCACTAACTGTAATAGGAATAGTGGCCCCTGCTGAACACAGAAAATTAAAATGTAATTTAACCCTTTGAGTGTCAGAGTGGTACGCAACAACATGGTCTAAAGTTGCAAGTGGGGTACCATAGGGTTCAGTCCAGGGCCCAATGCTTTTTAAAGGGATAGTTATACTTAAAATGTAAAAAAAATATGTTGTAGGGTTTATCCCACTGAGTAAAACAAGAGTACTCCCACTGCTGAAAGGTGTTTCATTCAAAAGTTATTAATTTTCAAAGTTGAATTTTTTAGGTGCAATATCACAGTGGCCTGAAATTGGACAGTGGCGCTGTTGCTACACCATCTTATGGACAGCTCTGGTCCCGGGACCATGAATCTCCATAGGATGGTGTAGCAACAGCGCCACTGTACAATTTCAGGCCACTGTGATATTGCACCTAAAAAATTCAACTTTGAAAATTAATAACTTTTGAATAAAACACCTTTCAGCAGTGGGAGTACCCTTGTTTTACTCAGGGGGATAAACCCTACAACATATATTTTTTTACATTTTAAGTATTACTATCCCTTTAACTTGTTTTTGGGTACCAGTTATTAATAACTTCAAAATTACTCATCCCCATATTGTAGCTATGCTCAAAATAAATGTATTGCCCCCAGTGTCATCTCTCAGACCCTTATGGTTTGAGAGATAATAGCGTGCAAAGTTCCCCCTCCCTCCCCCTTCCCTGAAGTCAGCGTTCTAGCTGACTGCAGGGATATCCGGTCTTATGTGCATCAGGCGGCTCTGCAGCATTGCCGAGATCACGTTAGTAAAAAAGAATTATTTCATTGAAATGGTCTTCTACATGTGTTTGCAAACCAAGAGCATGAATGAATCTAGGTATAGTACACACACTGTGATATGAATGGATCTAGTCCACACACTGTGATATGAATGAATCTAGTCCACACACTGTGATATGAATGGATCTAGTCCACGCACTGTGATATGAATGGATCTAGGTAGAGTCCACACACTGTGATATGAATGGATCCAGGCAGAGTCCACACACTATGATATGAATGGATCTAGTCCACAGACTGTAATATGAATGGATCTAGGTAGAGTCCACACACTGTGATGTGAATGGATCCAGGCAGAGTCCACACACTGTGATGTGAATGGATCCAGGCAGAGTCCACACACTATGATATGAATGGATCTAGTCCACATACTGTGATATGAATGGATCTAGTCCACAGACTGTGATATGAATGAATCTAGGCAGAGTCCACACACTGTGATATGAATGGATCTAGTCCACACACTGTGATATGAATGAATCTAGGCAGAGTCCACACACTGTGATATGAATGGATCTAGGCAGAGTCCACACACTGTGATATGAATGAATCTAGTCCACACACTGTGGTATGAATGGATCTAGGCAGAGTCCACACACTGTGATATGAATGGATCTAGTCCACACACTGTGATATGAATGGATCTAGTCCACACACTGTGATATGAATGGATCTAGGCAGAGTCCACACACTGTGATACGAATGGATCTAGTCCACACACTGTAATATGAAGGCAGAGCTCACACACTGCGAGCATTTGTAATAAGACACCAAGAGGTAAGTTTGAGTTGTAACATAACTAATTAGCATAAGGTACAAGGAAGTAACATAAAATGCTACACTGTATCTCCATCATTTAAAGTTTGTTTTCTCAAAAAAACTATTTATTTAAAAAATCAACTACTGCAAAACATACAGAGATTTTAACAAACTAAAAATGTCTTACTGTGACAGGTTTAACTCTGTGAGTGCCGGAGGGGTGTGATTGCGCACCCGCCTGACACTGAAAGGGTTAGGTAAGACAACTGTGGAAGTGCAAGGAATTTCTATCCAGGAGAAGAAAGGGCATTAATATTACAATTCAATTCAAATTCAGCTTGGGAAATGCTCTACAATGATATTTATTCATCTGGAGCATTCAACAATTAATAATAAAAGTGTATTTACAAAAATATAACACAGCAATTTTGAGATCTGCGCATGAAGCAACATATTAAGCCGTTTTAGGATATTGGTGAAATTTCCGACTTGTTTTGACAAGCAGTTGTCATGTTTCCTGAATGTCACTTTTAGCACAGGAGAAACACCGCTGGTTAATACAGGTAATGGTGCAGCGATCACTCAGACGCTTCACATACTTGGAAACTGTTGAAATTATGATCCAAATATTCTGTTTAAAAATATTATTCAAGAACACTTGTTTGTTAAACATTTTACCCTTATGTAACTTATTATAGACACAAATGTATCTCAAACACCAGCATTAGAAAGCTCGAAATGTTTGTAATTCTTTTCATGTGTATTTTAGATAAAATGTATATTTTATCAAAATCAAACAATAACAGTGATCTTTATTTAAAAAATGCATTTTATTTGTGTGTTTTTATGTGAGTGTATGTATATATGTATGTATGTATGTGTATGTGAGATTGTGTGTGTGTTTGTGTGTGTGCATGTATATATGAGGGTGTGTATTTGTGTGTGTATGCGGATGTGCATGTGTATGTGTGTGGTTGTGTGTTTGTATGTGAGCGTGTTTGTGTGTATGTGGGTGCACATGTGTAAATTTATGTGTCTGCATGTGTGTATGTGTATGTTTGTAAATTCCAGAGTGTGTGTTTATGTGAGTGTGTGTGTAGGTATATGCGTGTGTGTATTTGTGTGTGTGAGTGTGTGTGTAGCTATGTGAGTGTGTATACGTTGTGTGTCTGTATGTGTGTTTGTGGATGTGAGTATGTGTATGTGTGTTTATATGTGTGTGTGTGCATTTATGAGTTTGTGTGTTCCTTTTTGTGTGTGTATATCATACCTGGAAACTCTCCAGATTTGACAAGGTTTTTAGAGTTAATTACCAAGTCTCAGAGACTGATCATCCAGTGGTACAGGGTTTCTTAAGCTCCACCCCCTTTTTAAAGCAAACCAATGAATTTATACCATCCCAGTGATTCAGCCCCACTCCTTTCTAAAGCAAATCAGTTCATTGATATGCCCTCCCGAGAACACAACACGAGTTCCCTGTGAGGACTCCAGAACACAAAGTTCCCAGAGAGGGTGTATGTGGTTCAGTTGCACCCCCCACCCCAGATCTGGACCATGTTCCTTTTGAACATGAAGCCATAAGAGTTGAAGTCTTAGTAATGTCCCAATACAAACAGACTTTATTTTGTAGTGCTTCGATAGTTGAATATAATGCAAAAAATACGTATCTCTCAAACCGCTACGGCATTCAAACTTTGATGTTTCCTGTTGTCAGCTGTAAAGCTGTCAGCAGGAGATCCATGTCGGCCGACACTGAGGCTCTGCAGCAGAGCCTCAATCATGTTTTTTGTAATAGAATGACTTCTTTGGAATGGTCTTGCTTGCAAACCAGGCACACTTTTTAGACCATTCCAAGGAAGTCATTCTGTTTTAAAGGGATAGTAATACCTAAAATGTAAAAAAAAATATGTTGTAGGGTTATCCCCCTGAGTAAAACAAGAGTACTCCCACTGCTGAAAGGTGTTTCATTCAAAAGTTATTAATTTTCAAAGTTGAATTTTTAGGTGCAATATCACAGTGGCCTGAAATTGTACAGTGGTGCTGTTGCTATACGATCCTATGGACAGCTCTGGTCTCAGGACCATAAATCTCCATAGGATGGTGTAGCAACAGCGCCACTGTAAAATTTCAGGCCACTGTGATATTGCACCTAAAAAATTCGACTTTGAAAATTAATAACTTTTGAATGAAACATCTTTCAGCAGTGGGAGTGCCCTTGTTTTACTCAGGGGGATAACCCTACAACATATTTTTTTTTACATTTTAGGTATTACTATCCCTTTAAAAACATTATTGCGGCTCTGCTGCAGAGCCTTCGTGTCAGCCGACACAGATCTCCTGCTGACAGCTTTACAGCTGACAACAGGAAACATCAAACTTTGAATGCAGATATCTCTCAAACCATAACGGTTTGAGAGATACTTTTTTTGCATTATATTCAACTACTGAAGCTCTACAAAATAAAGTCTATTTATACTGGGACATTACTAACACTTTAAACAAGATTAGGAAAAAAATGTAATCAAAAGGCCATGAGTTTTCTATTGTCGTCCAGTATGAAAACACAACAATCACTGTTCTGGATGAGGGGTCTTTTACTGTCTGCTACTTATAATGCTTCTTTCTATATAATAATTCGCTAAAACGTGTGTAACAGCCGCAGTCATGCGCAGTAGAGTCTGCCCACTCCGCGGCTGATACAGATCAGCTCTGTATCAGCCACTGCGTGGGCAGTCTCTACTGCGCATGACTACCCCGCGACTGGCTGGCAGTGGCACTGTGGCCCGTGTAACGGGCTCTTCAACTAGTATTTTATAAATGGTCACTTAGATTACATTAGTCTGAAGCTACAAAATACTTTAGGGTTGGTGCTTAAAGGAGAATTAAAACACTTACCTTACTATGACCCAGAAATCCTAAAGGCCCCTAGGAAATGTTTTCCCTGAACGTCATAGATGCGGACATGACGGTAACTAACAGGACAACAGGGCCTCGAGCTCTGCTCACTGTGCATGGTAATTTTAACCCTTTAAAGCAGAACTATCATCAAAATTAAATTGCCCCCCAAATCCTTATTAACATAGAGATAGTTATATACATATTTGCATTAGGCTGAATAAGTCCGGCATTATTGAGAAAAACAAGTTCTTTGGCAGGCACCAGAGGGCGACAGAGCAGACATCTTGCGGAAAAGTCTGCGCTGTCTGTCCCATTCACCGCCGGGATGGGTGAGTGGCGTTCCTTGGTACCTTAAGGTACCGGAAGGGACTGACGGGCACAGAGCGTCTCTTACACGATCTCTGCCTCTGGTGCCAGCCGAACAAGTTGTATTTCTCAATAAGGTCGGATTCATCCAGCATAATAAAAGTATGTATATGGGTATCGCTATGTTAATAAGGATTTGGGGGGCAATTTCATTTTGATGATAATTCCGCTTTAAGAACCAGGGATGCACATGTCATTGCTCGTGTTAACCTTTTGAGTGCCAGAAAGGTTTGCAATGCGTTAGATACCTATATGGGATTCAAAAGGTTACGTAATCTCATGCACCCATGTCCGCTCCATTGTGAAAAAGCGGTCAGCCCCTGTGTCTACCTCCATGGCGGCATGACATCCAGGATTACTTGGGAACTGCCGTTGAACAATAACTGGCCCTGGAATATGTATAAAAGATTAGGAATATTTCCGATTGAATGAGAAAAACAAGGTGGGTTATTCTTGGTTCCTCTGCGACATCAATTTCAAGTGAATTTCTGTCCTTGCCCTGGTGATTTAGATTTTGCACTCAGAAGCTATGATAAAAAAAAACCTTCTTGATTTAGTTGCTTGTCTACAGAGTAGGAAAGCGTCGCTAGAACAAGTGAAGTAGTGTCCGTCTCCTCGACAAGCACAGCGATGTGAGCGCTTGTGTTTAGCAAACCACAGAACAGCTATACCCATTACATTTTCTTTACCTTTTTGTTAATAAACTCCTGTTTATGCTGCCTTGATGTTACCAATCAAAAGCTAAGGTCCCTGAAGACTTTGCCATATTTCAGGGAAGAAAAACTTTCCGTTGACCGACTTATGTAAGGCTGCCTTTGTATAAAGTGCTTTCTTTAGAGAGACTTAAGTACAACAGCTGCATATTTAAATGTTGACGCTCGCTCCACTAACTCAGTATAAAATGATTGCCAGATCCAACATAAAACTTGAATTTCCGTAGTTTAATGAAATCCAGCAATGTCAAATGTACATATTGTTGTGTGTGTGTGCGCGCGTTTGTGTATAATATACATACATACATACTGATTTATTTTTATTAATTTACAAGAAAGTGTTATACCAGGTAGAATACACTGAGATATCTCTCATTTTAAGGTAATTCCTTGAGAGCTTTTACTGTACAAAGATAAATATTTACAGAAATGGTGAAATGAAAATATGTATCTCTATAATAAAAATAATACAATGAATTTAATATACAGTTTATATAGTTGTGTATATGTATATATATATATTCACAGCATATATATATGTGTGTGTGTGTGAATGTGTGTTTATACAAACTGAATTTTAAATAAAATTTAATTATTTTGATGTGTCACAGCATATAAATGTAATCAGTCAATAAATATATGAAACTGATCTAGAAAAAGTATATTTTTTTCTGTACAATTTCTAAGAGTATTTTGACTTTTCTTTTTAATACCATCTACCTTTACAGTAATAATACCATAAAGTATATTCAACATTTGGAAATCTTGTCTTTTTGTCTATTAATTATACTGCAGAAATTAAACTCTGCTTTTTTATAATAATACCATTTTTTTCTGAAATTATTTTGGTAAAACACACAATTGATATTCTACCTTTAAAATATGAGTTTTCAAGTATAACAGAAACAGTTAAATCCAATAGTTTTTTTTTTTTTTTTAAATAATACAGTTAATTTGAATTTTAAATATAAAATGACGATTGTTCATCTGAATCTTCATGTTAAATACACGTGCATTGGTAGACATCTCGTTTGTACTAAACGGAGCCGCACCAAAATCCGCCTTGACTTAAATGAGGGGTTAAGAGCTTCATTTAAATAAATTGCCAAATTGCATAAATCATATATATATATATATATATGTATAGATAGATATAGATGTATATATATATATATATATATATATATATATATTTATATATATATATTTATATACATGCACACATACACAATATACACATATAAAACAATTATAGAATTTTTTACTTATTATTATAGAACAAACTATTCTTATTTTCGTAATTCAAAAAACCGCAAAAAACAAAAGGGAATACAAGATATAAATCTTACGTTTTTCAGGGCAAACCACTAAGACAAGACATCACTGTGCATTTCTGGTTTCTCTCACCGAAAGGGTTACACTCTACAACTGACATTATTATGCACTCCTCACCTCTACAGTACTCAAAGGGTCAAATCCAAAATCAATTGCCTCTACGATTACTGCTTATTATTTTTTTTTTATATAAAATATTCTTAAACTGGTGCGATAACTATGTCAAGTACAGAAATGAAGATAAAATAATTGTTTTCGATTTGACAAGTCTGCAAAAAACATTTCGTGTTTTCAGAAAAATATGCTTAACAGCTGCATTTGTTCAAATAGAAACAGGAGCTTCAGATTGCGTGCATACTCTATAAACGCTGATTTCGTACAGATCAAGAGGAAGGTCAAACCAACCAAACAATAGAGACCAAATAAAATTCCCCACTGATTTAAATGAGAATTTTAACCACTTGAATGCTAGAGAGGTTGCCCTCTCTAGCATTCAAGTGGTTTAAAGCCCAATTTAAAAAAATAAGTGGGAATCGTGGGAATTTTCATGTGTACAGCTACCGCTGGTTTGCTCCATCTCTAATTAAGTCATCCTATATGTGTGAAAGCAAACTGAAAAACGAGAAACCAAACCAATAACATCTTTGGCGCTATCTTCATTGTGTATTTCTGATATATCCAGGCGGTAGTCACAGAACACAAGAATTTACAGGATTTTTTTTCTTAATTCTCTCCGTGCTCCGTCCCTAAATTTTGTGGCTTGGAGTCTTTCCAGCGTTTGCTTCTGACTTAGCGGTCGAATAGCTGAGCTTCTACCTCCGCCTGGCTCATGGGGGGGTGTTCAGACAGACAAAGATAAGAAGACGTTTACCTGCGTGAAATTGGCGCCTGACAGATGCACTGCAAATATCTCGATGCACCCCAAACTCTGCCCTGGCTGTCCCTCCGCGATTCGGAATGTTTTCGTCACTCGTGTATTTGAACCAGAATTTGACAACTGCTCTCTGAACGGTGGCACGTGTAAGCTTTCCAATGTAAACTGCACTATATATTCCAATTGCCTGTCTTTTTTCATAAACTGAATTATTTAGAAAAAAAAAAAAAAAACACTCGGTTTTATGTTTCTTTTAACGTATGGGTTTCATAATTGGATGCAGAACACTTTAAACTATTTCCACAAGTTATTTTTTTTTTTTAAGTACTCTAACGGTACAAGAAAGCTCTTGGCTGGCAGATTAAGCATGTTTGACTCGAAGTGAAATCTATTATTATATATACTTTGTTCAACGTATAATGCTACACTGGATTGTGGAAAGGAGCCTAAACTGGCTGCAGTGCAAGTTGCCACTTGCAAACCAAGAAACAATCAGTAAAATCTATATTATAAACTTGGAGAAGAATTTATCAAGATAAGCAGATACAAATATACTATAGACAATGAAAACTGGCAATGATTTAAATGGGATTCTTAACTCCTTGAATTCTAAATAGGTCTCAAATGCATGCTGTATTGAATGCGTTAACCCTTTGAGTGCTAGAGGGGTACGCATCGCATTGCTTTGCAATGTGTTGCGTACCCCCTATGGCACTCAAAGGGTTAATAGATATGTTTTAAACCAATGGGAATTTGGGTCATATTTTTAATAAGAACAATTTTGTCAGATATTTGGGGCCTTGCATTTAAAGGAAAACTTACATAAAATATCTTCATCCTAGTGCGCAAATGAAACATTTCTACAATTCATTTTGAGTTAAATGGAGGTTTTAACTCCTTTACTGCCAGGAGGGCTTTGTAAAGTCACATTCAAATCAACAGGAATTTGTATTTGTTCCATGCGATGCAGCTGGTATAATGCTACTGTGTATTGTGTAAAAAAGGCTTAATCTGGATACAGTGCACACTGCCACTTGCAAAAAAAAAACAAGAAAAAAAAAAAACAATCATTTTGTACAGAAAATCTGTCTGATAGACTGGGAGTCAGCATCTTCACATTCCTGCGGAAATCAAGTGCATTTTAAGTATCAGCGCTGATTATTTAATCAAACAGCTCTGCTACTTGCCCTGGCTAATTTGGATGGCAGATAATATTTTACTCATAAAATAATTGTGCACCTGTTGTGATAGAACGCTGCTCTAACACATGTTAATAAGCACAAGGGTGGATCTGGGGATGAGAGCCGGTCTTTCTTATTACTCCAGACTAGGAGATGATGAATTCTAAAATGCCGGGAAGCGTCTCCCAGAAAAACATGTCAAAACTGCAGAGATTACTGCAAACAAATGGGAAGATTATGTGCATATAAACATACAAATATCTAGACATACATGCACATCACAAATAGACATTGTTTGCATTCCTAGAGTAAATATGCAAACATATACTTGCGTGTGTATATGTGTGTGTATCTATATAGGTGTGTCTGTGTGTGTGCATTTGGTTGTATGTGTCTGTTTTTTGCATACATAGTATTATATTATTATATTATATTATATTATAATTATATACACAGAGTAGAGATAAGATGAATATGTGCACAGTTTATATGCATGTATATCTATCTATCTGTCTGTCTATCTCTCTGGTATTAAATGAGACCCCATTATGCAAGACCAGCAGAGCAATACAACATAACATGCTGACAGCATAGCAATACACCATTACATGAGACCAGCAGGGCAATACAGCATAAACTGTTACCAGCATAGCAATACAACATTACATGAGACCAGCAGGGCAATACAACATAAACTGTTACCAGCATAGCAATACAACATTACATGAGACCAGCAGGGCAATACAGCATAAACTGTTACCAGCATAGCAATACAACATTACATGAGACCAGCAGGGCAATATAGCATAAACTGCTACCAGCATAGCAATACACCATTATATGCCACCAGCAGGGCAATACAACATAAACTGCTACCAGCATAGCAATACAACATTACATGAGACCAGCAGGGCAATACAGAATAAACTGCTACCAGCATAGCAATACAACATTACATGAGACCAGCAGGGCAATACAGCATAAACTGTTACCAGCATAGCAATACAACATTACATGAGACCAGCAGGGCAACACAACATAAACTGCTACCAGCATAGCAATACACCATTACATGCCACCAGCAGGGCAATACAGAATAAACTGCTACCAGCATAGCAATACACCATTACATGCCACCAGCAAAGCAATAGACCATTACATGCTACAGAAGCCAGGAATGCACTGTGATCAATCCCGTTAATGGTTTGCACTGTAAAATATAGGATTTACATATTTTATTCCATTTTTATGATCAATGTCACCAGCAGAGAATTACAACATTAGAATATTAGGTGATCTGGTTCCTTTCTGTTTAGAAAATCTCCCCAGAGTTTCAGAAAGTCCAATATTATAACAGTATAACCCATTCCGAATTTCTGTATTAAAGACGTTTCTGTTAGTGCCAGAGAAGAACATGTGTTCGTACAGAAATTCCCCAATGGTACCAGCTCGCCGCAGCGCTATAAGTGTTAATCTATACATTGCTAATGTTACCTGGCTCGGTTCCACCAGCAATCAAAAGGAGCAACACTGTGTCAGAACGAGGGGAGTGCATCTTATCACAGCCCCTGACAATGAACAAACACCCAGGAGTCACTCATTAATACATGTTGTGGTGAGAGCTCTTAACCCTCTTTCCCTAAACATCTGGCACATGGAGGGTTACACACAGACGTGAACACAGATGAAGAGAGGTCCGTTTAAAGGGATAGTAATACTTAAAATGTAAAAAAAATATGTTGTAGGGTTTATCCCCCTGAGTAAAATAAGAGTACTCCCACTGCTGAGAGGTATTTTATTCAAAGTTATTAATCTTCAAAGTTGAATTTATTAGGTGCAATATCACAGTGGCCTGAAATTGTACAGTGGCGCCTGTTGCTACACCATCCTATGGAGATTTATGGTCCTGGGACCAGAGCTGTCCATAGGATGGTGTAGCAACAGCACCACTGTACAATTTCAGGCCACTGTGATATTGCACCTAAAAAATTCAACTTTGAAAATTAATAACTTTTGAATGAAACACCTTTCAGCAGTGGGAGTACTCTTGTTTTACTCAGGGGATAAACCCTACAACATATTTTTTTTTACATTTTAAGTATTACTATCCCTTTAAAGCCTCTGCTGTGCCCAGGGCCAGAGCCAGATTTCCCAATAGTCAGACTAGGCACTTGACTATAGCTCCACATTTTGAGGGGCAGTTCAGCTGTGCTGGCCACACCCACATTCTAAATTGTGGGTGGGGCCATAACAATCTCTGCAGTAGCTTATACACTCCTTGACAGGCTATTATTTAACCCCTTGGATGCTAGTGAGATCTCCAACGCATTGCAGAGCAATGAGTTGGAAATCTATCTAGCAACCAAGGGGTTAAAGCTTTTATGTCCTTGCTTGTTGTAGGCCAAAGGTATATTCTGTGCCAGAAAACAGTGGATGAGATTGGTGGAGTGGTCATGTAAGGAGTGGGGTGTGGCCATAGGCGGAGCTAAGGGTGCCTAGAGTGTCTTGCCTAGGGGAGCCTGGAATGTAAATCCGGCCCTGCCCAGGGCAAATTATTAAATACAGAGCATCCTTTATCAACTCAGATGATAGAGAGGTGTCCAGTGCATTGACTTGCAAGGCGATGGAAATCTCTCAAACCATCCAAAGGATAAATAATTACTGCACCTCTTACATCACCCCTTGTGACTCTTAGGGGTCATAACAGCAAATGTCCGCTGCAACAGTCCTATCTCTCAACTTCTTATTTCCACTGCCGGACAGGAGGGGTGTGTGGTGGCCAGCCCACTAAGTACCAGAAAGGATTATTGGTTGGTGCTCACTTAGGTTGGCAACTGATGAGCATCACAGAATCCAAAATGTCGGGTATGAAAGGTCTTCCTCAGCCACAGTCCTCTGTACAGACCTTCCTTACTGTAACATCACTACAGCCTACAGGCCTTTATACAGACCTTACTGTAACTTTACTGTGTTCCTGAGGGTATATAGTAATAATACAGCCCAATAGGCCTCTGTACAGACCTTCCTTACTGTAAATTTACTGTGTTCCTGAGGGAATACAGTAATAATACAGCCCCATAGGCCTCTGTACAGACCTTCCTTACTGTAACTTTACTGTGTTCCTGAGGGAATGCAGTAGTAACACAGCCCCATAGGCCTCTGTACAGACCTTACTGTAACTTTACTGTGTTCCTGAGGGAATACAGTAATAATACAGCCCCATAGGCCTCTATACAGACCTTCCTTACTGTAACTTTACTGTGTTCCTGAGGGAATGCAGTAGTAACACAGCCCCATAGGCCTCTGTACAGACCTTACTGTAACCTTACTTTGTTCCTGAGGGAATATAGTAATAATACAGCCCAATAGGCCTCTGTAAAGACCTTCCTTTAACTTTGCTGTGTTCCTGAGGGAATACAGTAATAATACTGCCCCATAGGCCTCTGTACAGACCTTACTGTAACTTTATTGTGCTCCTGAGGGAATACAGTAATAATACAGTCGCGTAGGCCTCTGTACAGACCTTACTGTAACTTTACTGTGTTCCTGAGGGAATACAGTAATAATACAGTCGCGTAGGCCTCTGTACAGACCTTACTGTAACTTTATTGCGTTCCTGAGAGAATACAGTAATAATACAGCCCCACAGGCCTCTATACAGACTTTCCTTACTGTAAATTTACTGTGTTCTTGAGGGAATACAGTAATAATACAGTCCCATAGGCCTCTGTACAGACCTTACACTAACTTTACTGCGTTGTTGAGGGAATATAGTAATAATACAGCCCCATAGGCCTCTGTACACACCTTACTGTAACTTTTCTATGTTACTGAGGGAAAACAGTAATAATACAGCCCCATAGGGGCCTCTGTACAGACCTTACTGTATATTTACTGTGTTCCTGAGGGAATACAGTAATAATACAGTCCATAGGCCTCTGTTCAGACCTTCCTTGCTGTAACTTTACTGTGTTCCTGAGATAATAAAAAAAGTTTGAATTTTGTCCCAATGTGTAAACTTTGGCACATTTTGCAACATATATTTAAGATCATGTTTTTTATCCCTATTTTGTCTGCTGAGTAAAACTTAATTTATCAGTCTCTGTAAAAGATAGGTACAGAATGTCAGAATATCACTCAATGTCAGAAAAAAAATCACAACTGAGCTTAGTATGAATGTATAAAACTCAGGCAGAAGTCTTGTCATGAGGAGAGGGTATGATCCATAAATAAAAACAGACTCATCTATTATTTGGGGATAACAGACCACAGCTTTATTTATTCGCTCACATAATTATTATAGTATTTATTCAAAACCATAACAATTAATCAATGATAATTCCTTAACTGACAGTCCTTGCCAATCTGCTTTCCTTGAAACCAAGCATGGCCAAATTGTCCGGGCTCATGCTAAATCCCAATGTTCGTCAGCACTTACAGCTTACTCCACCATTCTTCAGCACTTATAGCTGACTCCACCATTATTCAGCACTTACAGCTGATTCCACCATTATTCAGCACTTACAGCTGACTCACCATAAAATTACCCCACTGGCCATCCACTTTAGCTTCAATGAGTAACGTTAACTCCCGCAACCTAAGTCCGGGGCAAAACTCCCAAAGGGCTTCCACCCTAACTTTACCACATCAGTTATCAATTTTCTGCAAACCATGCAAGGACTATCCGCACACCAGGCACTCACAACACACCACACAAGGGAGGGGGGTGGGGGATGCTTCTCTCTGTCCTTTCTTCCCCCCAAACAGCAATCCACTTCCTGTACCAAGCCTACTTAAGCCCTTTTCCTAAACTCCACCCTATTACACACCTTCCTGTCTGGATCAACCCTCCCCATGACATGCTTCCCCTCCTGTACCCTGCGGTCCCTTTCGGGGAATTTCTTTACACTTATCGTCTAGTGAACAAGCACACAAGAGCCCATTATTTTGTTTGCTTTCGATAATTTTTAAACTCTCTGATTGCCAGACAGGAATCGGCTGCATTGGTATTATGTTTGCCATAATATTGAAATGTAACAGTATACGGGCTTCATAAACCGTTACAGTTAAGTATTAAGCAGGCGTTAGCCTTGGTGTGGCCTTGCACAGCAGATCACTCTCCACACGTACCGAAATAACACAAAGCAACCCGCTGAGCTCACTGCCAGGAGGCGATAAGGAAACACAGGTCATCCAAAAACATCCTTCTTCTGCTAATGAAATACAAATGTCCCATCATGATGACAGATGTATGTATATGGACATCCGGGTTATATCTTAGCAATTCAAGTCAAACAGTAGATTTCCCCTTTAAGTCATATGGTAGGGAAGTGGTATCCACCTCTAGGGCAGATAGCAGGTAGGAATTTAACCCTGAACTCCACTAAGCTGAGAAACAATGCCTTGTACATTATTATATTAATAGTAAAATGTTATTAGGATACATTAATTTAAGCCTTTGAGTGCAAGAGAGGTATCTGTCTGGCACTCAAAGGGATAACCTGCTACCCAGATACATTTAAATTAAAAAATGGGAGTGATGTAGAAATATAATCTGCAGCCCACAGACCTTACTGTAACTTTACTGTGTTCCTGAGGGAATACAGTAATAATACAGCCCCATAGTCCTCTGTACAGACCTTACTATAACTTTACTGTGTTCCTGAGGGAATACAGTAATAATACAGCCCCATAGGCCTCTGTACAGACCTTATTGTAACTTTACTGTGTTCCTGAGGGAATACAGTAATAATACAGTCCCATAGGCCTCTGTACAGACCTTACTGTAACTTTACTGTGTTCCTGAGGGAATACAGTAATAATACAGCCCCATAGGCCGCTGTACAGACCTTACTGTAACTTTACTGTGTTCCTGAGGGAATACAGTAATAATACAGTCCCATAGGCCTCTGTACAGACCTTACTGTAACTTTACTGTGTTCCTGAGGGAATACAGTAATAATACAGTCCCATAGGCCTCTGTACAGACCTTACTGTAACTTTACTGTGTTCCTTACTGTAATATACCTCCCAACATTTCAAATTGCCAAAGAGGGACACTTGTGTTTTAGGGGGTGTTAACGGGGGCGTGGCTGGTAGGCGGGGCACTACAGAGAATTTTTAGGCTATTTCATGACCTATTGACACTTTCTTATTTACTTATAACAAGACCAAAGTATTTTATTAACACAGACTAATTTATAAACATATTTACAGTAAGGTACAGACCTTACTGTAACTTTACTGCATTCCTGAGGGAATACAGTAATAATACAGTCCCCACAGGCCTATGTACAGACCTTCCTTACTGTAACTTTCCTGTGTTCCTGAGGGAATACAGTAATAATATAGCCCAATGGACTCTGTACAGACCTTACTGTAACTTTACTAATTAGGATTATCAGTTAAATTTCATATTCTAATGAAGCCCTTTCAGGGATGTTTCGTATACCGAAGAAGGTTTTCAGTGCTTTTCATATGCTAATTAAGCTCAGTACTGCACCAGGAGACTTTTACTTTTACCTTAAATAGAAATGTAACTATTTCATAAACTATACATCTGCTGGACTTTTGGTTAACATGACACAGGCAGATTTGAAAAAAAAATTCAAGAAGACAGGTCTACTTTATTAAATTAGCATTAGGCAGGTGCTGAATCACAACAGTCCATCACACTGTAGATTTACACACTGCAGAGGGGGACACATGTTCCATGCTAGAGCACAATAGAAAAATAACACAGAAGGTGCAGTGTAGCTTAGCATATAATGAAAACATAAGACTGATACCAAACAACTGTACTTGCATATTCTTATTTCTCACACAGTACTAATAGAGATATTCCAGTTTCTTAGGATTGATAGAAAACATATGTAAACATACAGTAACAGTTTACTTTTAAATATAGTAAATCGTTTAACAAGTGCTAAGCCTTTTAAATGAGGTGCACACTTCTCAGTCGTTTTTATGGTATTGTTTGCAGAATAATGTAACGTCTGTGCACAATATGTTTGAGACTTTAAACTGAAATTGTAACTATATATAATACAGACTACGCAGTCAGAATCCATAACTAGTTTCATTCAGAGAAGCCTGCACGGCATGGGTTGTCTGGAGCAATTCTGGAGCAAATCAACAGCACCGTAGATAGCAAATTCCCCAAATTCCAGGTACTTTAAATGTGGCTTTTAAAATCTTGAATACTAGAAAGGTCTGCAATGTACAGCTTTATAATGCACCGGTGAGTAGGGTGACCACATTTCCCTTCTGCCATTCCGGGACGTGCTCACCCTAGTTGCCTCTTCATACCTTGAGTCCCTGGTGGTCTAGCGGCGTGGAAAGTGCTCTGTGCCTCGTCCGGCACAGAGCTGAAGCTCCCGCGCGCTGTGCTCAGTAATGCAGAGCGCTGGGAGATGATGTCATCTCCCAGCGCTCTGTATTACTAGAGCGCTTGCCTCCAGGAGATCAGGTAAGCTGCATTGCCGCCCTGGATGTCAGCCTGCAAGCGGTGTGTCATATCATGGACGCCGCGAGGGAGCGCTACCAAGCGCTCCCTCGCGGTGTCCATGATGTGACACACCGCTTGCAGGCTGACATCCAGGGCGGCTTGGCTTCATTCCGGGACACTTCATTGTCCCGGTAGAAGATGACCAGGGACGCGGGACATAGCCCTGAAATAAGGGACAGTCCCGGACGTTCCGGGACCCGTGGTCACCCTACCGGTGAGCCCTCTAGTAAACAATAGGTGGAAAGCCACATTTACATGAAAGCAACATTTTGAAATGTTTAATTCTGTGGTGTATTTATACTTTAGACACCAAGGGGGTTATGATGAGCAAAAATGTGAAAAGGAGGAAATACCTTCTCCAGTGAGATAAACTCTCCAGTTCCTATGTTATTCTATGGGAGAGATATAGTTATAGACTACAGGGGAGATGTACTAAGGTGTGATAAAGAGGAGATAACTTCTCCAGTGAGATAAACTCTCCAGTTCCTATGTTATTCTATGGGAGAGATTTAGTTATAGACTACAGGGGAGATGTACTAAGGTGTGATAAAGAGGAGATAACTTCTCCAGTGAGATAAACTCTCCAGTTCCTATGTTATTCTATGGGAGAGATTTAGTTATAGGCTACAGGGGGGATGTACCAAGGTGTGATAAAGAGGAGATAACTTCTCCAGTGAGATAAACTCTCCAGTTCCTATGTTATTCTATGGGAGAGATTTAGTTATAGACTACAGGGGAGATGTACTAAGGTGTGATAAAGAGGAGATAACTTCTCCAGTGAGATAAACTCTCCAGTTCCTATGTTATTCTATGGGAGAGATTTAGTTATAGACTACAGGGGAGATGTACTAAGGTGTGATAAAGAGGAAATAACTTCTCTAGTGTGATAAACTCTCCAGTTCCTGTGTTATTCTATGGGAGAGATTTAGTTGTAGACTACAGGGGAGATGTACTAAGGTAAAGAGGAGATCACCTCTCCAGTGATATAAACTCTCCAGTCCCTAAATTAGTCTATGGTAACGGGGATAAATGTGATAAAGAACATACAGCTTCACTGCATCAGAACAAAGCAAATTAAGCAAAACAATATTAATGATATTCAGGATATTTTAGATACTTGAGATGTGATTCTGGAAGTTTAATAGGACCAGTTCTGGACCAAACCAACTGCACCATGAACATTCCTGAAGTTCTCATTTATTTACACGGGACTTTTAACCTGTGAAATGCTAGAAAGTTCTCCAACATATTGTAAACCTATCATTCAGAGGTTAACTGTCCTATTTAACCTCTTAAGGAATAGCCTCATGGCCGGCACTTAAGGACCACGGGGCTTTTTTACATTTTTTTTGAGGGAATGGAATCAGGGGTCCCGGAACTGCGTGCAGCCACATGGGGACTCCTGAATTCCATTACATACATATACGTGATGGGTCCTTAATGTAAGTTTTTCCATGACGTATATGTACATTGTAAGTTCTTCAGGGGTTAAACAAGTGGGATGTTTTTTTCATCCCCTAAGATGCAGTTGGTTTGCTCCAGAATTGCACTTTTGGAGTGAAACACAAATGATGTTTAAACCCTTTGAGCGCCAGAGAGGTATCCAAAACATTACAATGCAAGGGTTAACTGTACATTGAAAATAAACCTCTGCAAAATGTTTGGAATAAAAGAGCGTTAGGAATCCGTCAGTAAGCCGAATTAGCATGCCGGAGTGTTTATGGCAGGCGGAAATGATCCACAGAGCTGGCGGTAACTACATTATTTTTTATGCAAATTACTGCTGCAGCTAATTTGCATGCTAATTTTCAGTACAAAAACTCTTTAAACAGGAGTTAAAACAAGACAGCTGCATCAAAGTCAAAGGCCTCAGTACACTTTCCAAACGACAATTTAAATCCATGTACGGAAGCACTTCATTCACAGACCTCCATGAAAGGACAACGGCGCTCGTCTCCTGGATTCGTACAGCATCGAGCCTGAAGAGGGCTCTGATATTGGATAAATTAAAGGAACACTAACACCTAAAATGATCTGAGGTTATATAGAATTAACCCCTTAAGGACCGGCCTCATGCACGAGGCCGGCACTTAAGGACCACGGACCATTTTTTCATTTTTTTAGCGATCCACCTTATCTACGCCGAGCCCTGAAACCAAGACAGTCCTGTCACGTCATTGGTCCTTATTGCAAGTCCAACCCATGGGTCCTTAAGGGGTTAAAATAGAATCTACAACAACTAATAATAACCCCACACTTACTGCAATACCCTAAATGCCCTTGGGCCTTTGTTTGAGAGATAACATCGTCAATCAGTGTGAAAGGATGCCATGCTCTTGAAGGCAGACATGACCGGTGTATGAGTGCATGAGCCTACATAACCCAATGGGTTAAGATAATCATGTGCAGTGAGCAGGGACCTATAGGTCTGCAAGCAGCTATCATGACTGACTCCATAACACATATAGAAATATGTGTGGAACCACAAGATGGAATCAATCGTTTCCAGGGGAAGCAGTAACAGTGCAACACCACCAGAACTACAAGGAAGTAAAAAGGCTGCATTTGCAGGCCTGAGCCTGGAAGAGAGGACAGAGACTCCTAAAGTTAGTTAGCTCAGCCACAAATTTTTAAGAATAAATTTACCTGCCTGAATCTGTGGACATATAGAGAAACTAAGCCCCTGAATTGGACACTATAATGGAATCATTATCTATAGCCAGGGGACACCAGGGTGATACACTTATACACACACCACCCAGTCTGATCTCCTAAACACAGGGACACCAGGGTGATACACTTCTATACACACCACACAGTCTGATCTCCTAAACACAGGGACACCAGGGTGATATACTTATATACACACCACACAGTCTGATCTCCTAAACACAGGGACACCAGGGTGATATATACACACCACACAGTCTGATCTCCTAAACACAGGGACACCAGGGTGATACACTTCTATGCACACCACACAGTCTGATCTCCTAAACACAGGGACACCAGGGTGATACACTTATATACACACCGCACAGTCTGATCTCCTAAACACAGGGACACCAGGGTGATACACTTCTATACACACCGCACAGTCTGATCTCCTAAACACAGGGACACCAGGGTGATACACTTCTATACACACCACACAGTCTGATCTCCTAAACACAGGGACACCAGGGTGATACACTAATATACACACCACACAGTCTGATCTCCTAAACACAGGGACACCAGGGTGATACACTTATATACACAACGCACAGTCTGATCTCCTAAACACAGGGACACCAGGGTGATACACTTCTATACACACCACACAGTCTGATCTCCTAAACACAGGGACACCAAGGTGATATACTTATATACACACCGCACAATCTGATCTCCTAAACACAGGGACACCAGGGTGATACACTTCTAAACACACCACACAGTCTGATCTCCTAAACACAGGGACACCAGGGTGATACACTTCTATACACACCACACAGTCTGATCTCCTAAACACAGGTACACCAGGGTGATACACTTATATATACACCACACAGTCTGATCTCCTAAACACAGGGACACCAGGGTGATACACTTATATACACACACCACACAGTGTGATCTCCTAAACACAGGGACACCAGGGTGATACACTTATATACACACCACACAATCTGATCTCCTAAACACAGGGACACCAGGGTGGAAAAGAAAGACAGTGGGATTTGGGTGTAAAAGAGGGACTGCCCTGACTAAAGAGGGACACTTGGGATGTATGGACCCCTAATATCTCCTAAAGAGGGACACTTGGGAGGTGCAGATCCCTAATATCTCCTAAAGAGGGACACTTGGGAAGTATGTGTTTTGCCAGGGAGAACACACTGAGATTTCTCTCATTTTCAAGTATGTAATTTCAATGAATATTTCAAACATCTTAGGGTACGCTCTTTTTTTAAAGTTCCCAGGTACAACATTTCTCTGGCAGCTGTAACCCGCCCAGAATCCAAGAGGTCCATTGGCCCCAGGGCTGAAAAAGTTCTAGTAACACCCAAAGAAATGTTTGTACCAGGACTCTGCAACGACTAGGTACGCCAATGTTCCCTTCAAAGCTAGGGAGGACCACAAAACATTGAGAAGCAATGACTTGGAGATCTCTCTGGCACCCAGCGGGTTAAAGAATGTAGCAAAATGTAGCACAAAGCAGAAAAGCAAGTTACTTTTGTGAAGCTAGTTCCTGCACTTGACCTCTGGAGACTACACAAACACTGGGAGGATTGCAGGGAGAGTCAGATTGTTCAGTGGGAGGATTTCATGCGTTACTAAACCCTCTGTCCGCGAGGTTAGGTATTCACACAAACAGACATTATCACATACTGCGCATACTTGTGTATGCCGGGACTGGGTGGAGCACATTTCAATGTTAAATCCAAACACCTCAGCACAAATCCTCTGTAAGGCTCATGTACTAAGGTGTAACAGAACTATTCGGGAACAGAAAAACTGCCCCGAAATTCCCACTGATTTAACCGTTTGAGTGCCAGAGTGGTACAGCAATGCGTTCCATACCCCTCATGCACTCAAAGTGTTAACTGGTGATCTTAACCCCTTGAATGCTAAAGGGATTTGGCTGATGTACTAAAAAAACTCTTGAGCAATTTTGCAGCCGAGCAACTGCACAATAAACATTTGCTAATCAATAATGGGGCTTTTAACCCCTTAAGGACCATGTCACGTGCCAAGATTGTCACCGTTTTTTTTTCTTGCCTTAACCCCTTAAGGACCCATGACGGTCCTGTTCCGTCATGGGTTGTTATACCCTTAACGACCCATGACGGAACTGGACCGTCACGGAATTCCGGGCTCCCCTCGCGGCTGCACGCCGTTCGGGGAGTCTGGAACGCAGCCCCCCCCCAAAAAAAAATGCTCCGTGGTCCTTAACGGACCGCAAGGTGCGTGCGCAGCCCGTCGTTAAGGGGTTAAGGACCGGTAATAGTCCTGGCACATCACGTACCTTTTGCATACAGCGCTTCTGCGGGAAATCTGTAAGCAAAAATGGAGTCTGAAATTGACCACTCCAAGACTCTAGCTCTCTCTCAGACCTCTGCTCGGCCGCCTGTGCACAACAGGTCACGTGTACAGCACATCAGCAAAGATCAAAGCAGTCCTTAAGGGGATCACTGGGCATTAAGGGGTTAACCTCCTAAAGAGGGACACTTGGGGGTATGTTCCCCCAATATATCATAAAGAGGCACAAATGGGAGGTATGGACCTCTAATATCTTCTAAAGAAGGACACTTGGGAGGTATAGACCCCAAATATCTCCTAAAGAGGGACACTTGGGATGTACAGACCCCTAATATCTCCTACAGAGGGACACTTGAGAGGTATGGACCCCTAATATCTCCCAAAGAGGGACACTTGGGAGGCATGGACCCCTAATATCTCCTAAAGAGGGACACTTGGGAGGTATGGACCCCTAATATCTCCTAAAGAGGGACACTTGGGAGTTACAGACCCCTAATATCTCCTAAAGAGGGACACTTGGGAGGTATGGACCCCTAATATCTCCTAAAGAAGGACACTTGGGAGGTATGGACCCCTAATATCTCCTAAAGAGGGACACTTGGGAGTTACAGACCCCTAATATCTCCTAAAGAGGGACACTTGGGAGGTATGGACCCCTAATATCTCCTAAAGAAGGACACTTGGGAGGTATGGACCCCTAATATCTCCTAAAGAGGGACACTTGGGAGGTATGGATCCCTAATATCTCCTAAAGAGGGACACTTGGGAGGTATGGACTTCTAATATCTCTATGGAGGGACAATTGAGAGTTGAGAGGTACAGACCCCTAATATCTGGTACAGAGGGACCCTTGGGAGGTATGGACCCCTAATATCTCCTATGGGGGGACACTTTGGAGGTAGGTACCCATAATATCTCCTAAACCAAACCATGATAGATAACCTTTAAATGTTTGACAGGTCTTCGAATTAATTGATGTCACTTTCTCTTTTGCAATTACTTTCACATGATATGAAAGTAATATTTTTTGTCATCCATAGATCTTGACTTTCCATTGTTTCGTTTTGACAATAATCAAAATATAATGAAGGAATGAAAACATGGCCTGTACCTTTAATTTCTCCTAGTAGTTCACTCGTGTTTAATCGATCCATTTTGTCTTTCCAGTCCTTAGAAAGAAGTTTCTCCATGCACGAAGAATCTATAAAAAAGACAATGATTAATCTTTTGAGAGGTTATGAAAAGTATATTATTTAATATTTTTTATTACTTATTACTTATGCATGTATTTACTTATTTTTGTAATAATAAAGTACCAACGTATATTCCTATGCAGTGAGGATTGTAGTGATGACCTGTTTTTAACCCTTTGCCTGTCAGTGGGGTATACAATGCATCGCAAAGCTTCTCTGACACACAATGGAATTAATGGACTCTGGTTTCCCTCTTATGTAGGATAATTGTGCTTAATAAACTTAATACAACTCTTTTATTTAACTGTTTTCATCTCTTCAGTCACCTCACTAACTGTATGTTTTCAACTGTCACTCCTCCACTTCCTGATTCCCGCCCTTTCTCCTTAAAGGGAGAGAGATGCTTTGCTGTATGTTACAGAGGGCAAGCCTCAAACACCACTTTCTATTTGTTCCCTCAACATATTGCTACGTTGCCTCAACTGAAGAGCCACTGTGCGTTATATTGCTATGTTACCTCAACTTAACCCTTTGAGTGCCAGCGGGGTACACAACGCACTGCAACGCACTCAAAGGGTTAAATAAGGAGGATTTACTGCTTCCATTGGGTGATTCAATGGGGGAGTGATTTAAATCATGCAGGGAGTTGGCCTGCCCCCACTATCCAGCCCATCCACCACTATCCAAGTAACTGAAAAAACAAAATGGCTGCCACTCGCTCCTACACCACAGACACAAACACATCAGACAAAAAATGCACACACTCAATCACACACTCACACTCTCACACACACTCAGTCATACACACTCACAATAATTCACACACTCACATTCTCACTCACACACTCACTCACACACTCTCATTCAATCACACACACACTCAATCACACACTCGCTCACTCACACTCTCTCACTCACTCTCATACACACTCTCACACACTCTCACACTGACACACTCTCACTCAATCACACACTCTCTCTCACACTCACACAATCACTCACACGCAATCACTCACTCTCACACGCACTCACTCACACTCACACCCCGGGAGCCAGCATGATCCACCTTCCACCATAGTCTCACTCACTCACACCCCTGGAGCCAGCATGATCCACCTTCTACCATAGTATGTGCAATTACCACATGCATTTCAACTACATGAATGAATGCCACTCACTCATACACACTCACAGTCACACCCTTATGACTCACTTCTGTGTGTGTGTGTCTGTGTGTGCCTGTGTGTTCCTCACTGTGTGTGTTGCATGTCTGTATCACTCTATGTGTCTGCATGTTGTGCATTGCATGTATGTGTGTATGACTGTGTCGCTCTTTATGCATCTCAGTGCATGCATGTGCATTTGCGTGTGTGTCTCTGTGTGTGTTTGTCTTGCATCCGTGTGTGTGCATTAATATCTGAATCTATATATATAAAACCTTGTCTGTGTCCCTGGAGCTGACAATCACTGCTCTAAAAGGTACTATTTCCACATTGTGTAATGAGAGTTATGGTAATGTGTGAGAGTATGCATTTAACCCTTTGAGTGCCATAGAGGTATGCAATGCGTTGGATACCTCTCAGGCACTCAAAGGTTTGAGAGGCATTGCTAGGTACTGGCAGATGAGACTAAGGCCCAAATCTCTTGGGTAAAACTTGGGGCATGTAATGGCGCTAATCTCACTGTTACTAATGGTGCAATTGGGCTGTACTAAGAATGCATTATACTGACCCAGTCTGAGGTTTTAGGGAACCTACGGCGGAATGCAAGAAACGTGCGCAATCGCTATTTCCAGTGTGAAAACTACTAGCGAATAGGTCTGAGAATGATCTTGTTGAATTGCACATGAAAAATCAAGATTAGCAAACAGCTGCGCATATTTTTTGTGGGCGTGGTCAGGATTAACAAATCCGTCTGATTGGAGTAACAAATTTGCCTAATGCAGGAAGTGCTTTTGAGAACACGTCTGTGGAGTTTTGTCGCAAAAGCTAATTTTTCATGTGAAATTCAAGAAGTGTTCGGTATATGGCTGACTGCGTTAGAACATGCTCGATATTTATGAAAAATACATTTAGCGCATGCGCACATTTCTTGGATTCCACCCCTAGTAACGCCTCTGCTGTACTCACTAAAGAGAGTTTAGGAATCAAATGAAGATAATAAAATAGAGTTTCATGTAACACTATAAAAACCAAAACAACGATATGAAAACAGCAATGACAGACTACATTCATTTACATTGAGATTTATAGCTTGTGTAACTGACCTTTCAATTACCACGTTTATCCTTTAGTCAAGGACCATTTCAAACCTACCCCCTGATTGGAGTCATGCTCAGATTTCGGGTTGTGATGAGCGGCGGCGTTGTGAATTAAAGTACATGACTGAGTGGTTTTAAAATCATTCCAGTATTTATATTGCTAAGTTGAACAAAGTATCTAAGTTTTCATTAGACAAGGCAAAGAGGATATGTGATACCCACCGCTGAGTCCTTTATATTGGTGCCGCTGTTGGCTTGGCATGGCATATTGGACCCATATTGGTCTGAATGTAGAAAGTGGAACCACTCAGCTTTCAAAAATTCCCCATCAGGGTAGTTCTGACAAACAGATAGGTACCCTTGACCAGCCAAACGTCAGATTGCTAGTGACAGCCTTAGCCGGTTATATTTTTATACAACTCATTGCTTATTACACTCAGCACAATTATCCCTAATATAAATCTCAGGATAAGTTACAGAAATCCGCACTTGCTGGAAATGGCACGTGTAATCTGGAGCAATCACTGTGCATTAGGTCATGTCTGCTTTTGGCAAGGCAATCCTAACTGAACAAGCAAGAATACCGTGGTCACAGATGAAATCTAATGCACAATCAGCAAATCTGATGTCGTAGATCCATGAAATGTTCAGATAAGTTTCCTCATAGTGAAACTGAATTGGAACGCCACTATATTTTCTATAAAACAGGGGCAATTTACTAAAAAAATATTAAAGGGATAGTAATACTTCGTTTTAACTTTATTTTATTTTGTAGGCATTAAAAAAACATGAAGAATGATATAAGTCTTATCTCTCAATCCTTTATGGTTTATGAGATATTCACAAGCAAAGTTTCCCCCTCCCGCCCCTTTTAACTACTGTAAACAATCTCTTCTCAGATGTGGAATGCAGTCCATAGACCAGACAGATAACAGAAGGGGACAATCTTCTTCCTATGAAAACAATGAAAGCCCTGCCCCCTTTTACCTAGTGTAAGCCATCTCTTCTCAGATGTGGAATCCAGTCCATAGACCAGACAGATAACAGAAGGGGACAATCTTCTTCCTTTGAAAACAATGAAATCCCTGCCCCCCTTGACAAGTTTTTCGGGGTTTTCCCTTATCTTAATTGAAGATTGTCCCTCTCTGCAGTCTACCTGGGCACCTCCCTTCTGCTCTGGCTGAGCAGTGTTACATCAGTAAAAGGGGCGGGAGGGGGATACTTTGCTTGTGAATATCTCTTAAAGGGATAGTAATACCTAAAATGTAAAAAAAAATATGTTGTAGGGTTTATCCCCCTGAGTAAAACAAGAGTACTCCCACTGCTGAAAGATGTTTCATTCAAAAGTTATTAATTTTCAAAGTTGAATTTTTTAGGTTCAATATCACAGTGGCCTGAAATTGTATAGTGGCGCTGTTGCTACACCATCCTATGGAGATTTATGGTCCTGAGACCAGAGCTGTCCATAGGATCGTGTAGCAACAGCGCCACTGTACAATTTCAGGCCACTGTGATATTGCACCTAAAAAATTCAACTTTGAAAATTAATAACTTTTGAATGAAACACCTTTCAGCAGTGGGAGTACTCTTGTTTTACTCAGAGGGATAAACCCTACAACATATTTTTTTTTACATTTTAGGTATTACTATCCCTTTAAACCATAAAGGTTTGGGAGATAAGACTTATATCATTATTCATGTTTTTTTAATGCCTACAAAATAAAATAAAGTTAAAACGAAGTATTACTATCCCTTTAAAAGCTGCATACATCACTAAGAGATGTTTTTAAACTCTGAGGAGTACAAGCCGATGACCAAGTTTAACACTCTGAACTGTGGTCTGAACAGTGGAGAGGAATGTATGCCGCAAAATAAATATGATACCGACAAATTCAACATATTCTGTCATTTTTTGCTTGCAAATTGCAACCTTCCAAAACACAATGACCAATTCTGAAGGATTTAATACTTCCAAAGGGACGGAATTCTGGTACCACTTGGCCACACTTCATAACGCAAGGTAGATGTTATTGCAGATTACAATAGATGCCCCTATTGAAGTCTAAAGAGTAATTTAGAGAGAGAGAGAGAGACTGGTTATAAGATTGTCACCTTCAATGGAATCCAAAGTAATCAAGAACTGGTATTCCCCACTGTCATGAATATTTGATGAATATCTGCTGTGCAATCAATGTTTTGTGTATAAATATCTGAGATATTCAGCTCTCATTCTATAACATACCTGACAAAGGGACCTGAGTGGTCTAGAAAGCTTTCACTCTAACGCTACAGAGATAGCCAATAAAGGAATCACTTTTACCCTGTCAGTCTCCTGCTATAAAACAACTGTAATGTCTGAAGGCATACCTCCCAAGTGTCCCTCTTTAGGAGATATTAGGGGTCTGTACCTCCCAAGTGTCCCTTTTTAGGAGATATTAGTGTTCTGTATCTCCCAAGTGTCCATCTTTAGGAGATATTAGGGGTTTGTACCTCCCAAGTGTCCCTCTTTAGGAGATATTAGGGGTTTGTACCTCCCAAGTGTCCCTTTTTAGGAGATATTAGGGGTCTGTATCTCCCAAGTGTCTCTCTTTAGGAGATATTAGGGGTCTGTACCTCCCAAGTGTCCCTTTTTAGGAGATATTAGTGGTCTGTGTCTCCCAAGTGCTCTCTTTAGGAGATATTAGGGGTTTGTACCTCCCAAGTGTCCCTCTTTAGGAGATATAAGGGGTCTGTACCTCCCAAGTGTCTCTCTTTACGAGATATTAGGGGTCTGTACCTCCCAAGTGTCCCTTTTTAGGAGATATTAGGGGTCTGTATCTCCCATGTGCTCTCTTTAGGAGATATTAGGGGTCTGTACCTCCCAAGTGTCCCTTTTTAGGAGATATTAGAGGTCTGTATCTCCCAAGTGCTCTCTTTAGGAGATATTAGGGGTCTGCACCTCCCAAGTGTCCCTCTTTAGGAGATATTAGGGGTCCATACCTCCCAAGTTTCCTTCTTTAAGAGGAACAGTTCCTCTTTGAGACTCAAATCCCTCTGTCCCTCGTTCCCACCCTGGTGTCCCTGCGTTTAGGAGATCAGACTGTGTGGTTTGTATATAAGTGTATCACCCTGGTGTCCCTGTGTTTAGGAGATCAAACTGTGTGGCGTGTATATAAGTGTATCACCCTGGTGTCCCTGTGTTAGGAGATCAGACTGTGTGGTGTGTATAGAAGTGTATCACCCTGGTGTCCCTGTGTTTAGGAGATCAGACTGTGTGGTGTGTATAGAAGTGTATCACCCTGATGTCCCTGTGTTTAGGAGATCAGACTGTGTGGTGTGTATATAAGTGTATCACCCTGGTGTTCCTGTGTTTAGGAGATCAGACTATATGGTGTGTGTATAAGTGTATCACCCTGGTGTCCCTGTGTTTAGGAGATCAGACTGTGTGGTGTGTATATAAGTGTATCACCCTGGTGTCCCTGTGTGTAGGAGATCAGACTGTGTGGTGTGTATAGAAGTGTATCACTCTGGTGTCCCTGTGTTTAGGAGATCAGACTGTGTGGTGTGTATAGAAGTGTATCACCCTGGTGTCCCTGTGTTTAGGAGATCAGACTGTGTGGTGTGTATAGAAGTGTATCACACTGGTGTACCTGTGTTTAGGAGATCAGACTGTGTGGTGTGTATATATGTGTATCACCCTGGTGCCCATGTGTTTAGGAGATCAGACTGTGTGGTGTGTATATAAGTCTATCACCCTGGTGTCCCTGTGTTTAGGAGATCAGACTGTGCGGTGTGTATAGAAGTGTATCACCCTGGTGTCCCTGTGTTTAGGAGATCAGACTGTGTGGTGTGTGTATAAGTGTATCACCCTCGTGTCCCTGTGTTTAGGAGATCAGACTGTGTGGTGTGTATATAAGTGTATCACCCTGGTGTCCCTGTGTTTAGGAGATCGGACTGTGAGGTGTGTGTGTATAAGTGTATCACCCTGGTGTCCCTGTGTTTATGAGATCGGACTGTGAGGTGTGTGTGTGTGTATAAGTGTATCACCCTGGTATCCCTGTGTTTAGGAGATCAGACTGTGTGGTGTGTATATAATGTATCACCCTGGTGTCCCTGTGTTTAGGAGATCAGACTGTGTGGTGTGTATAGAAGTGTATCACCTGGTGTCCCTGTGTTTAGGAGATCAGACTGTGTGGTGTATATATAAGTGTATCACCCTGGTGTCCCTGTGTTTAGGAGATCAGACTGTGTGGTGTGTATATATGTGTATCACCCTGGTGCCCATGTGTTTAGGAGATCAGACTGTGTGGTGTGTATATAAGTGTATCACCCTGGTGTCCCTGTGTTTAGGAGATCAGACTGTGTGGTGTATATATAAGTGTATCACCCTGGTGTCACTGTGTTTAGGAGGTCAGACTGTGTGGTGTGTATATAAGTGTATCAACCTGGTGTCTCTATGTTTAGGAGATCAGACTGTGTGGTGTGTATATAAGTGTATCATCCTGGTGTCCCTGTGTTTAGGAGATCAGACTGTGTGGTGTGTATATAAGTGTTTCACCCTGGTGTCCCTGTGTTTAGGAGATCAGACTGTGTGGTGTGTATATAAGTGTATCACCCTGGTGTCCCTGTGTTTAGGAGATCAGACTGTGTGGTGTGTATAGAAGTGTATCACTCTGGTGTCCCTGTGTTCAGGAGATCAGACTGTGTGGTGTGTGTATAAGTGTATCACTCTGGTGTCCCTGTGTTTAGGAGATCAGACTGTGTGGTGTGTATAGAAGTGTATCACCCTGGTGTCCCTGTGTTTAGGAGATCAGACTGTGTGGTGTGTATATAAGTGTATCACTATAGTGTCCCTGTGTGTAGGAGATCAGACTGTGTGGTGTGTATAAGTGTATCACCCTGGTGTCCCTGTGTTTAGGAGATCAGACTGTGTGGTGTGTATATAAGTGTATCACCCTGGTGTCCCTGTGTTTAGGAGATCAGACAGTGTGGTGTGTATAGAAGTGTATCACCCTGGTGTCACTGTGTTTAGGAGATCAGACTGTGTGGTGTGTATATAAGTGTATCACCCTGGTGTCCCTGTGTTTAGGAGATTAGACTGTGTGGTGTGTATATAAGTGTATCACCCTGGTGTCCCTGTGTTTAGGAGATCAGACTGTGTGGTGTGTATATAAGTGTATCACCCTGATGTCCCTGTGTTTTGGAGATCAGACTGTGTGGTGTGTATATAAGTGTATCACCCTGGTGTCCCTGTGTTTAGGAGATCAGACTGTGTGGTGTGTATATAAGTATATCACCTTGATGTCCCTGTGTTTTGGAGATCAGACTGTGTGGTGTGTATATAAGTATATCACCCTGATGTCCCTGTGTTTAGGAGATCAGACTATATGGGGTGTGTATAAGTGTATCACCTTGCTCCACAGCAATAAAACTCACATTAATAGCAGTTGATGAGGCTGAAACAATACATGCATCCATCAAGATGGCACAAAAAAACAAAAAAAGTTAAAGCCATTTCCAAAAAAAGCCCAAATGGGTATAAAAAAATTCCTTCCCGACTCCAAATGGTAGTCATATAGTTCCCTTGATCAACAACCTATCTGCATTGAATACATCTGTCATAATTACATAATGAATGTTTGTTTAAAGCAGAGCTTTCACATATACAAAAGTAATCTCCAATCAATGTCCCACCAAAACATTACATAGAAAATATATACAAATCAATCTACAATCTAAGACGAGTTGAAATAATACCTTTGTAGCTGTTAGAACGAACTAGGGACAGAGCAACCAATCTTCATGATGTTATCATTGATTAGAATCCCTCCCCCTTCTCCTATAGGCCGGTAGTTGTTAAAGACGGCCCTTTCTTTTTTTTCATTGGAGGGAGAGGAGGCAACATTAAAGGGGAACTTTCACCCCGCAATAACTTAAGGTTCACTTATTGCTCACCTGGCGACTAGCTGCTTAGTACCGTGTGGTGCAAAAGGGACTGACAGCGCAGGCGCACGGACGTCACTGTGAAGAGACGTCCGTGCTTCCTGCTCCTGTCACCATCGGCAAAAAGCCGATATCTGAAGAACCGGGTAATATTGCTGGCGACTAGCGCTACTAAGCAGCTAGTCACCAGGTGTGCAATAAGTGAACCTTAAGTTATTGCGGGGTGAAAGTTCCCCTTTAAGCAGTGTGGGACTGCTTGTTCCGCATGGAGAGTGCACGGGACTTCATGTGCTAAATTCTAACCCCTATTATCTCTCAACAGATCTCGATTTGAAAAAAAAAAAAATACAAACGAATACTGCATTTCAACACATAAACATATTTAAATTAGGTTCTATTGGCGTGAAAGATCTGCTTTAAACTTCAATATCTGTGTTTATAAATTAGTCTGTGTGTAAATAAATATATTGATTTAAATGAGGTGTTCAAGCCCTTGAATGTTAGCGATATCTCCTTCCTGGAATTCAGTGGGTTTAAAACTCGGATTAAATCAATGGAAGTTTTTATATGTCCTATACTGTATGGGGCTGTTGGTTTGTTCTCGAATGAGTCCTGTCATTCTACGAATATTAGCCTCACAGTGATATAATTGTAAAGCTATGCAGTTAATACTGAAATAAATATAATTTTGTCTTATTACCGGCCCCTTTTAGTGCATTTCAGCCTCAAATTATTCCAAAATTCACAGTCTGTTTCAGACATAATAACGGCAGCTAACGTCGCAGCCAGTAAGGCAATAATCAACTTCCGTACAGCTGGAATGAACCAGAGACTAAAACAAAGAAAATGTGTTTTATTAATGAACTCTGCACATTCCAACAGCAATGTTCCCCAATTATATCTGTGGAAACGATGGGGAGATAGATGTGTTATGGCCAAGTAACTAAGCAATGGAGCGTCACTGGAAACAATACTAATAAAATAATGTACTTTTTTTCAATCAACCAGGGGAGTTGCTAGGTTCTCAAAAGACCGTGGATCTGGGCCAACTGAATGTACTTCATAGTGCGCCACGAAGCCCTGTGGCACCATTACTAGTAGGGAAATTAGCACCATTACATGCTCCGAACTAGCAACAAATCACAGGGAGATTCTGGGCTTTATCCCCCCTCAGCTAATACCCCTGAAATCAATATGTTTCACAAACTCAATGGAATAGACGCAACAGAAAATAGAACAGAATAACATAGGAACTGAAGGGTTTATCACACTGGAGAAGTGATCTCCTCTTTATCACACCTTAGTACATCTCCCCTGCAGTCTATAACTAAATATCTCCCATAGAATAACATAGGAACTGGAGAGTTTATCTCACTGGAGAAGTTATCTCCTCTTTATAACACCTTAGTACATCCTCCTGTAGTCTATAACTAAAGCTCTCCCATAGAATAACATAGGAACTGGAGAGTTTATCTCACTGGAGAAGTTACCGCCTCTTTATCACACCTTAGTACATCTCCCCTGTAGTCTATAACTAAAGATCTCCCATAAAATAACATAGGAACTGGAGAGTTTATCTCACTGGAGAAGTTATCTCCTCTTTATCTCACCTTAGTATATCTCTCCTGTAGTCTATAACTAAATCTCTCCCATAGAATAACATCGGAACTGGAGCGTTTATCTCACTGGAGGAGTTATCTCCTCTTTATCACACCTTAGTACATCTCCCCTGTAGTCTATAACTAAATCTCTCCCATAGAATAACATCGGAACTGGAGCGTTTATCTCACTGGAGGAGTTATCTCCTCTTTATCACACCTTAGTACATCTCCCCTGTAGTCTATAACTAAATCTCTCCTATAGAATAACATAGGAACTGGAGAGTTTATCACACTGGAGAAGTTATCTCCTCTTTATCACACCTTAGTACATCTCTCCTGTAGTCTATAACTAAAGATCTCCCATAGAATAACATAGGAACTGGAGAGTTTATCACACTAGAGAAGTTATCTCCTCTTTATCACACCTTAGTACATCTCCCCTGTAGTCTATAACTAAATCTCTCCCATAGAATAACATAGGAACTGGAGAGTTTATCTCACTGGAGAAGTTATCTCCTCTTTATCACACCTTAGTACATCTCCCCCTGTAGTCTATAACTAAATCTCTCCCATAGAATAACATAGGAACTGGACAGTTTATCACACTGGAGAAGTTATCTCCTCTTTATCACACCTTAGTACATCTCCCCCTGTAGTCTATAACTAAATCTCTCCCATAGAATAACATAGGAACTGGAGAGTTTATCTCACTGGAGAAGTTATCTCCTCTTTATCACACCTTAGTACATCTCCCCTGTAGTCTATAACTAAATCTCTCCCATAGAATAACATAGGAACTGGAGAGTTTATCTCACTGGAGAAGTTATCTCCTCTTTATCACACCTTAGTACATCTTCCCCTGTAGTCTATAACTAAAGCTCTCCCATAGAATAACATAGGAACTGGGGAGTTTATATCACTGGAGAAGTTATCTCCTCTTTATCACACCTTAGTACATCTCCCCTGTAGTCTATAACTAAAGATCTCCCATAGAATAACATAGGAACTGGAGAGTTTATCTCACTGGAGAAGTTATCTCCTCTTTATCACACCTTAGTACATCTCCCCTGTAGTCTATAACTAAATCTCTCCCATAGAATAACATAGGAACTGGAGAGTTTATCTGACTGGAGAAGTTATCTCCTCTTTATCACACCTTAGTACATCTCCCCCTGTAGTCTATAACTAAATCTCTCCCATAGAATAACATAGGCACTGGAGAGTTTATCTCACTGGAGAAGTTATCTCCTCTTTATCACACCTTAGTACATCTCCCCTGTAGTCTATAACTAAATCTCTCCCATAGAATAACATAGGAACTGGAGAGTTTATCTCACTGGAGAAGTTATCTCCTCTTTATAACACCTTAGTACATCCTCCTGTAGTCTATAACTAAAGATCTTCCATAGAATAACATAGGAACTGGAGAGTTTATCTCACTGGAGAAGTTATCTCCTCTTTATCACACCTTAGTACATCTCCCCTGTAGTCTATAACTAAAGATCTCCCATAGAATAACATAGGAACTGGAGAGTTTATCTCACTGGAGAAGTTATCTCCTCTTTATCACACCTTAGTACATCTCCCCTGTAGTCTATAACTAAATCTCTCCCATAGAATAACATAGGAACTGGAGAGTTTATCTCACTGGAGAAGTTATCTCCTCTTTATCACACCTTAGTACATCTCCCCTGTAGTCTATAACTAAATCTCTCCCATATAATAACGTACAAACTGGAGTGATCACTGGAGAGGTTATCTTCTTTACATCAAACCTTAGTGCAGCTCCCCCTGCTGTTGGAGGATACAACTACCATCATTCTCAACAACCCAACCAGAGTTGTAGTTTCCAACAGCTGGAGGTCCTTCAGTTAACTACCCCTGGGTTCATTCATGCCTGAAGGGACTTCAGTGTCCCGAAAGCCTGCATTTTCTACTGTCTGAACCATTACAAGATATCACCTCTACATCCATATTGAATTTATTTTATTACAGAAATACACTGATTCTCATAAATTTGGTAAATAATGGTAAATATAATGATAAGGAAAATTATACCGAGGACTCTATAAAATCTTGTTTTATTTATATCCTTATTTGAGTCTGTGCCTTAGTAAGTGTGCCATTCGGATAGTTTAACTACCTAAATGTTGATAAAGTACCTGAAGCCGTAACAACTGTGACAAAGGTCACGTGATAGCATGTTCAAGGTCAAAAAGGTGTCTAAAGAAAAAACAATGTTCAAGATCACAAGATATGAAGGTCAACAGAGGCGTAACTAGAAGCCACCGGGCCCTGGTGCAAGAATTGCCATGGGCCCCCCTGACGACATCCCCCCCCTCAACCAAATTGGCCATCTCCACATTGCCCCCAATCTCAACATTGCCCTCATTATCCACATTGCCTCCACATTGCCCCCAATCTCCACATTGCCACCACATTGCCCCCAATGATCCATCTTCAAATTGCCACCACACTGCCCCCCCATGTCCACACTGCCCCCACATTGCCCATCTCTTACCTCCCTGGTGGTCCAGCGGTGTGGCAGGAGAGGTCTGTGCATCCTTCTGCACAGACCTCTATGCAGGTGGAGCTCCCGCGTGGTCCTCTCTTAATGCAGAGAGCTAGGAGATGATGTCATCTTCCACTGCTCTGCATTACTAGAGCGCCGGAGGGAGATGAGCTATCATAATGTTGCGGGGGCCAGATGGGGAGTCGCAGGAGGCCACCGGGCCCCTAGAGCGACAGTCTCGGTCCCTATTGTTATGTCACTGAAGGTCAATATCACAAATGACGACCTTCTTAAGGTCATAAGACAATGACACTCAGGATCACAATAAGTCTTCATTCTGAAGGACACAAGAAGATACCTCGTCAAAAGGTTACAAGAAGTTGACATGAAGTTCTGATCCGAGATACCACTCCATAAGCATTAAGATGAAGACTGCGCTGTATCCAGCACCGCTAATTGCTGCTTTGAGACTGCAGGCCGCATTTCTAACCACAGAATGACTAAGTAGGTTTTAATTGCAACGCATTTGCACAAGTTTCCCTTGAAAGACAACACAGCTTGGAAATGTTTTTGGGTAATATTTCAGTAGAAAAGGCAATTTATTTAGTAATTATATCTTTCAGCAAGCGAAGAGAAATTAAGAAGCTGTAAGTTGTTATGGAGGGTATCAAAATACTTGTTATGCAATAAAAACAAAGAATCTAATTTTAACAATTAGGAGCATATATTACTTTTATGGGCTTTGGCCCGATAACAGAAGATTCTTCATATAACCCCCAATTACCAATACAACATTATAATTTGTCCTTTAAAAGGGATATCGTCATCTAATGAGGAAAAGGCGGATCTCTTGTTCCATGAAAACAATTTAAGCCATCATCCAGTTACAAATAAAATATTGCCTTTAGCATCTAATTCAGTTCTGGATGTGCGCTGTCTACTTCATTTTACCTTCAAAGCACAAGTCTTCTAGGAGCATTGTCATGGAGTAAAATAATAAAGAGTTTTAATAATGAATTTATATTTTAGTTTTGCTTTAACATATGATTGTTTCAATTAAAATGTACATTTCAATTTAATTTTAAAAGGGTATTCTCATTGAAGGACGTCTGGCAGAGTGTTTTTATCTGTTATTAATGAAAATAGTAATATTGGAAGAGTAGTAAGATAGAATAGGCATTGGTGCTACAAATTGTATATTAATATGTCTATACAAATGTAATGTCCGACTTACCTCTATGACTTAAAATTATTAAATTATATAAATTATATTTTTAAACACATTTTACATTCTCTGAAAAAAGGGAAAGTATACACAAAAAAATTAGGCATCCTATATAATAATTCGCTAAAAGTTTGTAACAACGCAGTCGTGCGCAGTAGACTGCCCGTGACGCGACTGATACAGAATGGGGAGCTCCGAATTCAGACCGTGGTCATCTCTGCCCACCGAAGGATGCGCAGAGAGGACCATGGCCTGAATTCGGAGCGCCCCGATCCGTATCAGCCGCATCACGGCCAGTCTCTACTGCGCACGACTGCACTATGACCGTCCGGCACTGTTGCCCACTCTTCAACTAGTAATTAATGACCCTTGACGGTCATAGTACGTCATGGGTCAATCTGACTGACCGTCATGGAGTTCCGGGCTCCCCCCGCGGCTGCACGCCGTTTGGGGAGTCTGGAACCAGAAGAACATAAAAAAAAAAAAAAAAAATGCTCTGTGGTCCTTAACTGACCGCGCCGCGCCGATCAGCCGGTCGTTAAGGGGTTAATAAAAAACAATGAACATGCCACTGTTTATGTTAATATGCACAGTTCTAATCATCTGGTTTTTGATAGGCATTACTATAAGATATTTTCAAGTAGTAGGAATAAGATATTCAAATTAAAAAGTTAACTTTAATATTGGATTGTGGGCAATAGTTGGGGATACCCAGTGTAACGACAAACTGATATCAACTTGTTATCAAACGCTCTATAATCAATCATATCACCAGAGAGAAGGGGCAGATTTTATTTCTCCTGCTAAAACACAGAGAAAGCAAAAGTATATATATTTTAGTGCGTTACGCTTTGTCCGTAATTATTGGGTTCTCATGACAGCTTAAAGGGATAGTAATACTTAAAATGTAAAAAAAAATATGTTGTAGAGTTTATCCCCCTGAGTAAAACAAGGGCACTCCCACTGCTGGAAAGTGTTTCATTCAAAAGTTATTAATTTTCAGAATTGCATTTTTTAGGTACAATATCACAGTGGCCTGAAATTGTACAGTGGCGCTGTTGCTACACCATCCTATGGAGATTTATGGTCAATTGACCAGAGCTGTCCATAGGGTCGTGTAGCAACAGCGCCACTGTACAATTTCAGGCCACTGTGATATTGCACCTAAAAAAATTCAACTTTGAAAATTAATAACTTTTGAATGAAACACCTTTCAGCAGTGGGAGTACCCTTGTTTTACTCAGGGGGATAAACTCTACAACATATTTTTTTTACATTTTAAGTATTACTATCCCTTTAACCCATTAAGGACGAGAGTGGTGATCGATGCATTGTACCCTAAAGTGTTAAAACAGTGGAGTATGAGATAACAGTGAAGTTGTAAGGGAAACACCAATCAACCCTAAAAACTTTTTAATTCTATATTATAATAATATAATAATAATAATATAAATTAGCTCTCCCTAACCCGTTGAGTGGCATAGGGGTACACAAAGCATTGCTCCGCAATGCACTGGATAGCCCTGTGGCACTCATAGGGTTAAACTCTAGTTAGGGAACAGGGTGTATAAAATAGAATGTGTGCGTGTACTCTGTCCTGTACCTTCTAAATAACATTCCACTACGTAAGATTCTTCCAGCCGCCTTAACACCTTAATGTCTACGGTCCTGGGAACTAACATTCTCTTAAAGGGATAGTAATACTTAAAATGTAAAAAAATATACGTTGTAGGGTTTATGTCCCTGACTAAAACAAGGGTACTCCCACTTCTGAGAGAGATTTTATTAAAAAATTATAACAGCTCAAACTTGAATTTTTTAGGTGCAATATCACAGTGGCCTGAAAATTTACAGTGGCGCTGTTGCTACATCATCCAATGGACTGCTCTGGTCTGTAGACCATAAATCTCCATAGGATGGTGTAGCAACAGCGCCACGGTAAATTTTCAGGCCACTATGATATTGCACCTATAAAATTCAAGTAATTTTTTAATAAAATATCTCTCGGCAGTGGGAGTACCCTTGTTTTATTCAGGGACATAAACCCTACAACATAAATTTTTTTAAAATCTTAAGTATTACTATCCCTTTAAGGATCACTTTGATGTTTCCGACGTGCCGGTACTTGTGACATGTGACACGTACCGGCACGCCGTGCTGGGGACTGAAAGAGACTGCTCCAGTCTTGGATCGTTCAATTTCACTCCCCGTTTTTACCTACAGCTCTCCCGGAGGATCGCTGTAAGTAAAATGTATGTGACGTGCTATGACTGTCACCGGTACTTAACGCAAAAACCGTGTGACGGTCATAGCACTGCACGCGGGCTTAAAGGGGTTAAGGATGAGCAATGTGCCAGGATATCACACCTGTCTATACATTACGGACCGTTGGCGGTTGTGGCACATCACAGATGTTTGTGATCACGTATTTAAAAAAAAATGTCCCCTGGTCTTCCAGAGCTCCCCCCCCGGGACCATATGGTTTTTAATGGGTTAATGTATAAATGCAAAGTGTAGTAGTTATTCTAGAGCAAACCAAGTGCACTGTAGGGGGTCCGATAAAGTATTAAAATACTCTTTTAACACCTTAAAAACAAGAAAGGGCACCAATGCATTGTGATGCAATGCATTGTGGATCTCTATAGTATTCAAGGAGTTAAAAAGTCTTTTAATTAAAAGGAAATTTTTACTTCCCCCTACAAGTTAGTTGGTTTGCTCCTGAGTTGCTACACTTTACACAAAAAGGCCCAACGTGGTCACTACCAGAACAGAACTTGAAATAAATGGGGATATTTTCACCTGATGTTAGTCTCATGGAAAAGCAAAGCAGAACTCTGACCCACATATTTAACCTTTTAAGTTCCAGAGCGGTACGCAATGCAAAGGGTTAAACACACAGACCCAACTGTGGTGCAAGAAATTATATTCTCTCCGACAGGCCAAAGAGACCAGACAAAGCACCAACATCAAAATATTTTATTGTTATGCAGCCATGTCACAGAATATGTAAATACATTATTAAACAGCATTTAACATAAAATGTACATGTTAAAGCTCATTTTTTTTTGCTGTTTAATGGCTGCTACTCTCTCTGTCAGTACCAGCATTACAAGATTACAGCCCTTAGTGCATAGGTTGCCCCTGGCATTTTCCTTTCCCAAAGCTAGGGCTGTGAATGACACAGAGGTAGCTGATGATTCTTATTGGTTGTTGTGATATACCTGTGCAGCCAATAGGAATGAGGGTGACACTGCTAATCCCAGCATTATAAACGTACAGCCCTTAGCATACAATGCCCCATTGGGCTTCACCTACTAAGAGGAGGTGCTGTGAGCTCTTGAAAGACAGATGATCGTTCCAAATGGCTGCATTCTTGTCACAGCTATTTGCACAGCCAATAAGGATTAGTCTGCCATTGGCAGCTTCAGCTCTTCCATAAACCTTGTGTCTGAGAAGGTCATAAACCTGATGGGACATTAGCAATACTGTCCTACCTCTTACTGTAGCCTATGTTCTTACCAATAAGGGACCATATAACAAAAATCAACGTTGTTGCCTTTGATACAAATTTCAAAGTATCCAATGTAGTGTATTGGGCATTTTTTATTTAGAAAACTAGTTTTTGAATGATTTAGATTTATAGATGATGCTAATCAAGACATATAGTGCAGTGTTTTAGACCTACATGAGCTCCCTCAATCACTGACAATTAACCCCTGGGGAATGGCAATGGATTGCTGAGCAGTTTCAATTTGTTGGGCAGGTAATAGTAACATAGTAATTTAGATTTAAAAAGACTTGCGTCCATCTAGTTCAACCCTTTTCCTATTCCTGTTTACCATCGTTGATCCAAAAGAAGGCAAAAAAAAAAACCCTCAATACAGCAATTTAAAATTCTGCCTTGAATGGGGGAAAAAATTCCTTCTTGATTCCAAATGGCAATCAGATTTCTCCTTGGATCAACAAGCCCTAACTAAATATTAATCCCAATACTAACGTACATAGCCCTCTATGTTCTGCTCTTTTAAATAAGTATCCAGGCCCTTTTTAAAGGCATCTAATGTATTCGATAGCACCACCTCCTCAGGCAGTGAATTCCATACCTTTATTGTACTTACTGTAAAAAATCCCTTCCGCTGCTGTAGATGAAATCTTCTTTCCTCAAGTCTAAGCGGGTGGCCCCTTGTCCTTTGTACTGTTCTGTTAATGAACAGGTCTTTGGAGAGCCCTTTGTATGGGCCCTGAACATATTTATATAGTGTTATCATATCCCCTCTAAGACGCCGTTTCTCTAGTGTGTACAAGTTTAACTTTTCTAGCATTTCTTCATAACTAAAACTTTCCATTCCCCTTACTAGTTTTGCAGCCCTCCTCTGCACTCTCTGTAGTTCCATAATCTCCTTTTTCAGATAGGGAGCCCAGAATGTAGAGCTCAGACAGGAAGTGCCTGCACAGCGTGCCATAATTACCATCATCCAGCTAAATAACTCAAAAACTGGTTTTCTACATAAAAAATAGGTAACACAAAATATAGGTGATTTTGAAAGCCCTTTCATAATAACCAAAGTGTGTTTCACAGAAAGGGTCCCTTTAATGCACGTGCACTATTCTGAGTAACACCAAGTATCAGCAGAGCTCACCTTGACAACCTTATGAATATACATTTCGATTGATACAAGGAAAGGCCAACTACAAAGGAAGAGGTCATATGTAGACAGGGAGGTAAAACATGTGAAAGTTGTCTTCACAGGCAGCAGAGTTGAGTATAATTAAGATTTGTTCACTGGGTATTCAGTCAAGCGGGGAATGGCTGGAATCCTCTTCACTGTTGGAGAACAGTGATAAGAAGATACCTTCTGTGGATTATCACTCACATTCCTCCCTAATACAATCCAGATTTATTCCAACAAACCTCCAGTGCCAGATGCATTGTCATTGTGTAACATTTACCAAGAAAACAAGAGGCCGGTTCCATTTATCTTAAGTGAATGATGAAAAACGTTCAAGAGTCCATCTGAAGACTTCTAATTCTTCCATAACATATCCTGTTTTTCTTAATCTATATGTTAGGCTTTCAGCGATTTACTTTTTTTTTTTTTTTTCACGTTTTGCAACAAATGAGAGATGCCCCTACTATTCAATGGTTTTAAGCAGGGGGAAGTCAAATGTTGGAACTGGAGGCAACAAGTTACATAATTTCCACCAGCAAAGGGTGCAAGAGATGGGTAACCAGCGATTTAATACTCCTAATTTAAAGAACCAGTAAAGTGTTTTTATGAAACAAAGTAGATATTACAGGGCTTCTTGAGCTGAGGGCACCCTGCTGGGCAATGCTTGATGCAAAAGTTATAGCAATTGAAACTGTCACAAAGTGAAGGAGCTGTTACTATCACATTTAACGAAAAAGTTAACCAGTGGACAACCTCCTCCGTGGAAAGCCACAGAAAACTGTCTGGACACCAGGGGGAGATACACTAAAGTGTGATAAAGAGGACATAACATCTTTAGTGTAATAGATTCCCCGAGGTGTGATAAAGAGGAGATGACTTCTCCAGTGAGATAAACTCTCCAGTTCCTATGTTATTTTATGGGAGAGATTTAGTTATAGACTACAGGGGAGATGTACTAAGGTGTGATAAAGAGGAGATAACTTCTCCAGTGAGATAAACTCTCCAGTTCCTATGTTATTCTATGTGAGAGATTTAGTTATAGACTACAGGGGAGATGTACTAAGGTGTGATAAAGAGGAGATAACTTCTCTAGTGAGATAAACTCTCCAGTTCCTATGTTATTCTATGGGAGATCTTTAGTTATAGACTACAGGAGAGATGTACTAAGGTGTGATAAAGAGGAGATAACTTCTCCAGTGTGATAAACTCTCCAGTTCCTATGTTATTCTATGGGAGATATTTAGTTATAGAATACAGGGGGAGATGTACTAAGGTGTGATAAAGAGGAGATAACTTCTCCAGTGTGATAAACTCTCCAGTTCCTATGTTATTCTGTGGGAGAGATTTAGTTATAGACTACAGGGGAGATGTACTAAGGTGTGATAAAGAGGAGATAACTGTGTTTTTTAATAATAAAGGAACACTCCTTTACAGAGTTAACTTTGCAGACCATAGGAAGAATTTGCAAGTTGGAGGAAAGTCTAAAATATTATTATTTTTGCATTATCATCAAGGCTTTCTCAGACAATCCCAAGACACTAAGTGCTTCAAGTCCGGGCAATCATTTTAACGATAATTATTCTTAAAGTGGAACTAGCACCTATTTTAAAGTTTATGTCAAATAATTCCCCATCTGGCGGCTAGCTGCTCAGTAGCGCTAGTCGGCAGAATAATTACCTAGTTAAATAGAATGAGACCCCGCTCTGGGGCTGACAGGCAGTAGAGAGGGCAGACACCTCTCCATAGTGACGTCTGTGCGCCTGCTCTCTCAGTCCCTTTTGGAGCCGAACAGCTCCCAGCAACGCCTCCTACAGCCAATTGAGACTGACAGCGCAGGAGCACAGACGTCACTATGGAAAGATGTCTGCGCTCTATACTACCTGTCAGCCCCGGAGCAGGGTCTCGTTCTATTTAACCAGGTAATTATTCTGCTGACTAGCGCTACTGAGCAGCCAGTCACCAGATGGGTAATTATTTGACATAAACTTTAAAATAGGTGCTAGTTCCGCTTTCCGCTTTATAGTTGACCTATCAACCCTAACACGGTTTTACTTAATTTTAAAGAGTAAAAGTAAAAACTGCTTCTAGGTTGTGCTAGCCATTTGCTTGTAATAAAAAAATACTTCTTGAGGAATGCACCTTTATTTGCTGATGGCACAATCTGGCATTTTATGCTAATTAGGGTCTGTGGATACCTCTCTGGCACTCAAAGGGTTAAATTCTGTTAAGAGCAGACCTCGTGGTGGGGCATCAGGACTCTTCCTGATGCTGCCCAGCTACTGATCTCCTAGCTGAGGTCAATAGAGGTGACGCAGGGAGCAGGAGGGATCCCCTGTGTCCAGCCGACCCCAAGTACCGGATTGGAGTAGGCGGGATTGGGAAGCCCTTTAACGTCAGTGAGGGAAAGCCTGATCCCTCCCACACCTACCTGGTAATTGGGATACGATGGGAGCAGGCGCTGGGCGCAGGGGATCTCCCAGATGAATCGGGTAGGAGATCAGTAGTTGGGGGGTATCAGGAGGCCCCACCAAATGGTCTGATTTCTTAAGAGGTTGGTTGAGACAAAGCAAGTGGCTAACTTTTTTTCACAGTGGCTATGCCCCCTGCCTCCTCCTCAACCAATCAGCATTTCCCAGCCATGCCCCCTGACAATGACCCATAAACACTTAGAATTATATATATATATATATATATATAGATATTAATTTATCATTTCCTGCAATCAGAATTAGCCGCCTAGCTTTTTCTTACTCTTTGTAACAGATAATAAACAGGAAATGTCTATATAGTTAAAGATCTTTTTTTCTCTCTTTGACTTGGATTCTATCATTAACAATATTTTAAATGATAAGCCACTGGCTGCAAATTAACCTTTAAAGTAGGATAGTCCATTGACCACTGCTGTTCTAAGCGGTGTCCCCAGAACGTTCTGAATCCGCACAGCTACAAATTATTTTTAATTTGCTTAAATATTCTCATTACTGCCTTTGAAATGCGGCTATGAGGAAAGAATTCCTGCCATGTGTGTTTTGTTTTTTTTCTTAATGTGGAGACACACATAAAAGAAAAACTAAATGTGAAAGTGTAGCAGAGGCACTTCAAAGCCCCAAATGTCAACCCTTATTATTTCAAATCAGCTTTGACTTTATAAGACTTAATAAACTGCCACAGTATGCCGAAGCCTATTTATAACCACCATATCAATGAAAATAATGATCGCGGCCTGATGCATGCAATGCCTAATGACTGAACGATTCCTGTGTTAACGGGATGAGATGTTTAGCTCCTAATCCACAGATAATATCAGCAAGAAGATGTGTGAACCTTATCAATGTGGATTTTCAGATAACCTGCTGTATCTTTTTGTTATTCCATCTCAGGAGACCTGACAGGTGAATTTCCCAGGAGGCAACTGGCTACAACTTACACTGGTGTGGCCAGTGCAATCTCGATGCCCCTGCATCTGTTTTATAAAACTTTTCAGGCTATTATTTAACCCCTTGGTTGATAAAGAGATCTCCAACACATTGCAACTGGTCTCCTTTTAAAATATCGTATGGTTAGAAGCCGCATTAACCATGTCGCCGTGTTGAAAATGGTGACATAAGACTCTCGCCCTGCATAAAAGCATAAGGTTCTCATGTCGCCTCTTTAAACGTAGCTACCTTTACTGGTTGCAGTATCCAAGTGCCTGCATTAACCCTTTGGGTGCCTCCGACCATAGGAGTTGTCAATTAAACCCTGCTGACATATAACTGACAAAGCGCTCGCTATCCTTTCATCCTTGCTGGAAGATGTATATAACGAGGGGTATGATATTTTCACATAAAGAACCAGTTATCGTCTTAACAAAAAGCCCCAAAACGGGCTACGTCAGACATTTGGGGGGTTCAGAACACTGTACCCCCCTACTACTCTAATGATACCACAGAGCTACAATCAAAATGGAACTACACTAGTGATACCACAGAGCTTACAATTAAAGCAGAGCTACTCTAATGATACCACAGAGCTACAATCTAAATGGAACTAGCAGTGTAATCCATTTCCTTTGTAAGCTCTATGGTACCACTAGCGTAGTTTTGCTTAAACTGTAAGCTCTGTCATATCAATAGCTGAGCCCCATTTCTACTGTAAGCTACCTGGTATCACTTTCCATACTTCACAACATTAATGCCAATTTTAAAATTAATAAAAGGGTTGGGTTGGGACAGCGGGCTCAAACCATAGTAGAAATTAGCCACTTGATTGTATTCGCCTCCCACCCTCCGGGCCTCAAGTTGTCATTAACCCTTTAAATGCCAAAGCAAGGCATTGGACACCCCTCTGGGGTGAGGGGTTATTAAAAATGGGCCTTTTAACAACTCCTTGAATGACAGAGGTCACCAACGCATTGCTTCACGATGTGTTAGCATTCAAGGGTTTAACCCCTTAAGGACCGGCGGTCCTGGGATATTTCCGTCCCATAATGACCGCATAGGAGCACTTGGATGCACCGGTACACGTGACCTGTCGCGTGTATCGGCGCGTCATTATGGGGCCTGATAGAGATTGCTCTGATCTTGGAGCGGTCAATTTCAGGGCCTATTTTTACTTACAGCTCTCCCGGTAGAGCGCTGTAAGTAAAGAGTACGTGACGTACTATGACCGTCATCGGTCCTTGAGTATTTCAAGGACCGTGACGGTCATAGTACGTCACATGTCGTTAAGGGGTTAAAAGTCCCAACAAAATCAATGAGCTCCCCACCACCACACACATACACATGCACACATTCACACATACACACACACACACAGACACACACACATTTACACATACACACACACACACACACACATACACACACACACACACACATACACACACACACATACACACATACACACACACACACACACACACACACACCATGGTGCAGTTGTCTTGATCCGGAATGACACATCTCTTGCACTCTGCATTAAGCCCTCAGTCCATAACCGTCTCCATCGTCAGGAAACAGTCACAATCGATTTCATTCTACTTGGAGTTCATTCAGACGAATCAGCAATTATATGAAAGTCATTAATAAAAAACTGTTACATATTTACCTTTCAATACCTTCCCGCATTTGCTATTCAAATAACTCACCATAACTTATTAAATGGCAATTTATTCTGATTAGACAATTTGAAAAGTTAATTAAATATTTATACATACACAATAATGTGGGCGCATGTGTAATTTTTGTCTCATTTGCTGGTGGATGCGTGAAGATTACAGTACAAATGTTATTTCAACCAGTGCCATAGATGCAGGAGGTAGTTGTGATGGAGAGTGGCAACGAAGAGGACCCATCAGCTATGCACTATCCCGCAACTCTTTACAATCAATCTGGTTTACTCTCTTGGCTAGTGACATCATCACACATGGACGCTGCCAACGAGTAATATAAGAACAGTGTCAGTGAAGCCCTTACATGTTTTCATGAACCTCCTAATCACTAGTGTCATAGCATGTGAGTGGTGAATCGTGATGTCACAGTTCCCTGGTGCTGCAAACAAATTGCGTTTCCCCTCTGTCTGCCCTGTCATATGGAGTCATCCCCTCCAGCTGAAAACTGCACATTGGGTCTGTGTCAGCACGTGATTCAAACCTGTCCCAGATCATGCGGGGGGAAGGCCTCAAATTTTAAGCCTTTGAGTGTCAGAATGGTACGTAACATATTGCAAAGCGATGAGTTGCGTACCCCTCTGGCAATCAAAGGGTTAGTTGAAGCTGAGACTCGACTCTGAGGATATCCACGCAGCAATGTGTTGCGTACCCCTCTGGCACTCAAAGGGTTAAGACATTAGCCTCAGTGGCTACTCCTCCTCAGGACTCGACTTCATAGGGGGGGACAAATTAAAACCCCCCTCAAGGTTTCACTGATTTCAGTGGGAGCTTTTTAACAACTTGAATGCCGGTAAAATGTATTATCGTTTAACCCCATGCTGACAATGGACGTACTTGTACGTCCCGCAGAAACTGTTACTTAGTGACAAAGGACGTACATGTACGTCCAGGAAGTAATTTGGCAGAATGCCGGGAAAAAAAAAAAAAACGTCGTTAAGTGCCTGCCGCGGGCACACGCGGCCGGTCACTAAAGGGTTAATCAGAGGTAATCAGAGGTGATGACTTCTCCAGTGATATTACTTCTCCAATTCGTATGTTATTCTATGGAGCCAATTCAAGTTGTTAAAAAAAGCTCCCACTCATTTCAGTGGGAGCTTTTTTAACAACTTTATTTTAACAATTTGAATGCTGGTAAAAGTCTGATGGAAATGTACGGTGCGTACGGTTTGCTTCTGAATTCTGCCCCTGCCTGTTAGTAAATCAGCCTCACTTAGTCATATCCTTCTTCAGGAGAAGATGGACCTCAGCAGCACTGAATGTTCTTGGAAGCGAGAGTAGTCAGAAAAACCCTGTATAATTCAAATTACTTTTATGTTAAGGTTCAGACGGTTTTCACTACCTGATTAAACTATAAAAATGTGAATTATTTAAACAACGAAGTCAATGACATTTTCCCGATAGGTGAAATTATTTAACACCCCTTGGCTGTTCCTCTGGCGTTGCTGACCAGCACTTGGCAGGCTGGGTTCAATGCCTTTGTCTGTGCAAGCCACCCTCTACGTTACCTTCAGATAGAAAGAGCACTTAGCAGAACACACTATCATAAAATACATTCACGGCTCTCAGATGCGGCAAAAGGTACGTTACTAATTTCCACAAATGCAGGAGTGATTTTCTAAAAAGAAAGATACAAGGCGGTTATGCACTAAGGAGTGATAAAGAGGTGATAAAGTGAAGATGACTTCTCCAGTGATATCGCTACTCCAATTCCTATGTTATTGTATGGAGCCTATGCACTAAAATCTCCAGAGGTGGAGACATCTTAGTGAATTGGCCCCATAGAATAACACAGGAATTGGAGAAGTAAGATCACTGGAGAAGTCATCACCTCTTTATCACGTCTTTATCACTCCTTAGTGCATATATCCCCCCCCCCCTTGTTCATCTGATTCTTGGTGGATAGAGTGATACAACCATGTGTACAGGCGCTGATAAGAGGTACCAGACCACTGACCTGGCGTGACCTGTCTGATAATCAACTCTGCACAAACGTCTGTGTCTCATTAATGACTAAAGAAATGTAATGTGAAGATAAATGAATTGCCTTAGATGAAAATTAGTTATCAACCCTACGTTGTTAGTAAATTAACCCACTCTGCTGGTTAAACAAGGAGTTAACGCGTTGAAAAAGACAGAGGTGTGAAAGAGAGGACAAAACTGTTCCGGTGTTATAAACTCTTCACATCCCATGTTATTCTAAGGAGTGTATGTACCAAGATCTTCCAGGCTGGAGAAATCATAGTCCACTGGATCCATAAAAACATAGGAACTGGAGAGTTTATCATATTGTAGAAGCAATCTCCTATTTATCACACATTTATCACACCTTAGTGCATCTTCCCCCAGAGGGTTTGCAATGTTGGAGGCAACACTAGCATCCAATAGTTTAATGTATATAAGTAGAGATAGATAGATAGATAGATAGATAGATAGATAGATAGATAGATAGATAGATATGAGGTAGATAGATAGATAGATAGATAGATAGATAGATAGATAGATGTGAGATAGATAGATAGATAGATAGATAGATAGATAGATAGATAGATAGATATGAGGTAGATAGATAGATAGATAGATAGATAGATAGATAGATAGATATGAGATAGATAGATAGATAGATAGATAGATAGATAGATAGATAGATAGATATGATAGATAGATAGATATGAGATAGATAGATAGATAGATAGATAGATAGATAGATAGATAGATAGATAGAAAGATAGATAGAAATAGATAGATAGATAGATAGATAGATAGATAGATAGATAGATAGGAGATAGACAGATAGATATGATATGGATACATAGATAGATAGATAGATAACAGATATAAAGATAGATAGATAGATAGATAGATAGATAGATAGATATGATATGGATACATAGATAGATAGATAGATAGATAGATAGATAGATAGATAACAGATATAAAGATAGATAGATAGATAGATAGATAGATAGATAGATAGATCGATAGATAGATAGATAGATAGGAGATAGACAGATAGATATGATATGGATACATAGATAGATAGATAGATAGATAGATAGATAGATAGATAGATAGATATGAGATAGATAGATAGATAGATAGATAGATAGATATGAGATAGATAGATAGATAGATAGATAGATAGATAGATAGATGCTGGTTTTATACCCAATATTTTTCTATTTATCTATCCTAAAATACTTGTCTTGGCACTGTTTCGTTCTCCCACACTTAGCGCTCCATTGCTGTGTCCCGTCCTATTTATAGAGTAGTGAGGAGAGGGAGCTGGCTTTCCCATAGAACAAGACACTGAAATAAACAATAACAGAGAGATGATCTGTGAGACAGCAATGGGCTTCCCAGGCACCGAGCGGCCAGGAACGCACCAACTGCTGCACATAAACCAGTGTCAGCTCCGATCCTGATCCGATCCCCCCTGGGACTGGATAGACTACTCTGGATCCTTAGGGCTGTAGACAGAATCGAAAAGAGGAGCAATTATGGAGCGCACCAACTGCACCAGAGGTGGGGAAATACAACTCACTGATTTAACTGGGCCATCGCTGTTTAAATAAATTGGAAATTTGTTGTCCACTGAACAGCCACGTTGCAGATTTTAGCACATGGAGATGATATTTAACTCAAATGTAAAAATTGGAGCAAAATCTGGGTCAAACCAGCAGCCCCACATATCCATTCCCCCAGATTCCCAATGATTTAAATGTGGCTTTTAACCCTTTGAGTGCCAGAGGGTTAGGCAATGCATTGCTGAGCCCCTCTGGCAATCAAAGGGTTAACCCCTTGCACATTACAGAAAACTCTAGTTTGTTGAAGACCTCTCAGCATGCGAAGAGTTAAAGTCACATACCTTTCTGGCACTCAAATGGTTAAATCATGACGATTTATTTGTTCCCTGTGGTACGTTTGGATTTGCCCCAGAATGTCTCCATTTTTTTAATGACTATGGCCCTAAGTTGAGGGGAATGAAAAGTCTTGCAGCCAAATCCCATAAAACAGGCCGTTCACTGCCTAATAAGGGAAAACTCTGATAAAGTGAAGGGCCGGCTCAACATGATTCTATTTTCTACTAAATCTGAAATAATATTATGGGAAGATCATTCAGTGTCTCCATACAACTGACAGGATTTATATGACAGATGTAAGAATATAATAGACGCACTGAGTCTTCATCAGGAGCCTTCCTGGAGTGCGGTTATTATCTCTGGTGCAGAGGGCTTTTTCGGATGGGCGAGAGAACTGTCAGCCTCCTGTAACAGATCTGTCGCATAAGTAGATCACTTATCAATTTCCTCCTTTCCACTGAATACACATAAATCAGGGGGGATGCATACCTCCCAACATTTCAACTTGCCAAAGAGGGACACTTGTGTTTTGGGGGGGTGGCTGGAGGTGTGGCTGGTAGGCGGGGCATTAGCAAGAATTTTTAGGCTATTTCATGACCTATTGACACCTCCTTGTGTAACCTAATAAATTACTTAGAACAAGACCAAAGTGTTTTATTTACACAGATCATTCTATAAACACATATACTGATGTTTAAACAAACAATAATGTGAGTTTTATGGCTGTAGAGCAGTATGATTCATGTATATACACACCACACACTCTGATCTCCTAAAAAAGAGGGACATCAGGGTGGGAAAGAGGGACAGAGGGATTTGGGTATAAAAGAGGGACTTTCCCTCCTAAAGAGGGACACATGGGAGGTATGCAGGCCATAGGCCTCTGTACAGGCCTTACTGTAACTTTACTGTGTTCCTGAGGGAATACAGTAATAATACAGCCCCATAGGCCTCTGTACAGGCCTTACTGTAACTTTACTGTGTTCCTGAGGGAATACAGTAATAATACAGCCCCATAGACCTCTGTACAGATCTTCCTTACTGTAACTTTAATGCGTTCCTGAGGGAATACAGTAATAATACAGCCCCACAGGCCACTGTACAGACCTTACTGTAACTTTACTGCGTTCCTGAGGGAATACAGTAATAATACAGCCCCACAGACCACTGTACAGACCTTACTGTAACTTTACTGCGTTCCTGAGGGAATACAGTAATAATACAGCCCCAATGGCCTCTGTACACACCTTACTGTAACTTTACTGCGTTCCTGAGGGAATACAGTAATAATACAGCCCCATAGACCTCTGTACACACCTTACTGTAACTGTACTGTGTTCCTGAGGGAATACAGTAATAATACAGCCCCATAGGCCTCTGTACAGACCTTACTGTAACTTTACTGTGTTCCTGAGGGAATACAGTAATAATACAGCTCCATTGGCCTCTGTACAGACCTTACTGTAACTTTACTGCGTTCCTGAGGGAATACAGTAATAATACAGTCCCATAGGCCTCTGTACAGACCTTACTGTAACTTTACAGTGTTCCTGAGGGAATACAGTAATAATACAGCCCCATAGGCCTCTGTACAGACCTTCCTTACTGTAACTGTACTGTGTTCCTAAGGGAATACAGTAATAATACAGCTCCATAGACCTCTGTACACACCTTACTGTAACTTTACTGCGTTCCTGAGGGAATACAGTAATAATACAGCCCCACAGACCACTGTACAGACCTTACTGTAACTTTACTGCGTTCCTGAGGGAATACAGTAATAATACAGCCCCAATGGCCTCTGTACACACCTTACTGTAACTTTACTGCGTTCCTGAGGGAATACAGTAATAATACAGCCCCATAGACCTCTGTACACACCTTACTGTAACTGTACTGTGTTCCTGAGGGAATACAGTAATAATACAGCCCCATAGGCCTCTGTACAGACCTTACTGTAACTTTACTGTGTTCCTGAGGGAATACAGTAATAATACAGCTCCATTGGCCTCTGTACAGACCTTACTGTAACTTTACTGCGTTCCTGAGGGAATACAGTAATAATACAGTCCCATAGGCCTCTGTACAGACCTTACTGTAACTTTACAGTGTTCCTGAGGGAATACAGTAATAATACAGCCCCATAGGCCTCTGTACAGACCTTCCTTACTGTAACTGTACTGTGTTCCTAAGGGAATATAGTAATAATACAGCCCCATAGACCTCTGTACAGACCTTACTGTAACTTTACTGTGTTCCTGAGGGAATACAGTAATAATACAGCCCCATATGGCCTCTGTACAGACCTTTCTGTAACTTTACTGTGTTCCTGAGGGAATACAGTAATAATACAGCCTCATAGGCCTCTGTACAGACCTTACTGTAACTTTACTGTGTTCCTGAGGGAATACAGTAATAATACAGCCCCATTGGCCTCTGTACAGACCTTACTGTAACTTTACTGTGTTCCTGAGGGAATACAGTAATAATACAGCCCCATTGGCCTCTGTACAGATCTTACTGTAACTTTACTGCATACCTCCCAAGTGTCCCTCTTTAGGAGGGACAGTCCCTCTTTTTGACCCAAATCCCTCTGTCCCTCTTTCCCACCCTGATGTCCCTCTTTTTAGGAAACCAGATTGTGTGGTGTGTATATAAGAGTATCACATTGCTCCAAAGCAATAAAACTGACATTATTGTTTGTTTAAACATCAGTATCAGTGTTTATAAATGAGTCTGTGTAAATAAAATACTTTGGTCTTGTTATAAGTCATTTATTAGGTTACAAAAGGAGGTGTCAATGGGTCATGAAATAGCCTAAAAATTCTCGCTAATGCCCCGCCCACCAGCCACACCTCCAGCCACTCCCCCTAAAACACAAGTGTCCCTCTTTGGCAATTTGAAATGTTGGGAGGTATGTTACTGTGTTCCTGAGGGAATACAGTAATAATACAGTCCCATAGGCCTCTGTACAGACCTTACTGTAACTTTACTGTGTTCCTGAGGGAATACAGTAATAATACAGCCCCATAGGCCTCTGTACAGACCTTACTGTAACTTTACTGCGTTCCTGTGGGAATACAGTAATAATACAGTCCCATAGGCCTCTGTACAGACCTTACTGTAACTTTACTGTGTTCCTGAGGGAATACAGTAATAATACAGCCCCACAGACCTCTGTACAGACCTTACTGTAACTTTACTATGTTCCTGAGGGAATACAGTAATAATACAGTCCCATAGGCCTCTGTACAGACCTTACTGTAACTTTACTGTGTTCCTGAGGGAATACAGTAATAATACAGCCCCATAGGCCTCTGTACAGACCTTACTGTAACTTTACTGCGTTCCTGTGGGAATACAGTAATAATACAGCCCCATAGGCATCTGTATAGGAGAACATGTCAGTTGCTGGCAGTTTATTACATACCTAACCCTTTCATGACCAGTGTAGTGTGCAATGAATTGCTTTACCTTAAAAGAGTAATATTCCCAGGTACAGTGGGAGGAGTTTGAGGTCCTGCAGTCCTGCCGGTAACTATCACGTCCGTCTCTAAGTACCTTACATCTAGAACTGATTGAAAATGTTATCTCTTGAAAAAATGCACAAGCGCAAAATTCATAGAGGGCATTGGGATTTTTGGGCCATAGTAAAGTAAGGGTTGTTATTTTTATTATTAAGAAGGATTAGTTCTATTTGAATTATAAAGCAATGCATACACTTGTGGTGCTTTATAAAGAAACTTTCATTCACACATATTGCTCATTATTGGATGTCCCCTAAATAATGCAATGCATACACTTGTGGTGCTTTATAAAGAAACTTTCATTCACACATATTGCTCATTATTGGATGTCCCCTAAAGAGTTCTGCCGTTCCCAGACAGGAGACCCTGAGAGCTGTCCTCGGATTCACCACCCACGCTGAACGCTCATCCAGACTGGGCTGCATCTCCATGTCTGAGGTTCAGGAGCTGGCATGGGACGACTGCTGCCTACAACACGAGTGATACCGAGCCAAATGGCAAGTCTACAGGCATATTACAGGCTTAGAAACGCAGCAATCTCCTATCGTCTGGGACCAGGCAAACCGTGAGGTCTGGAATTCCGGGGAAAGCGATGAGCGCAAGAAATATCCCATCGAGTGAGGAAAAACCTTTTGTGTAATCATGGAAGCTGGAGGTCCACCTTTCCCTCCTCCCCAACACTTAAAATTAATAAAATAAAACACAGATACTTTGAAAATGGTGGTAAAGGCCGCAGCATTTTATTTTGAACCAATAATATAACTATTCCGTTCACTAAGTACATAACCATTTCAATAAAACCCATCTTACCAGCCCTACCAGCCTGGTAAGTCCAATTTACCATATGTCATGACCGACTCTGCCTTACCAGCCAGAAGTCCCAAATAAATAATTAATTAACCTTTTACTTGAAAACCTCCATGCTGCGACAAAAACTTTAATATTTTATTTATTTATTTATTTATTAATATTATTTTTATATACATATATATATATATATATATATATTTTATTTATTTTTTTTAAGGGGGGGATGGGTGGGAGCTTGAACTACAGCCCGCTCCTGTCACTGAGGTAAAGTCAGTCAAGCAGTTGTATTTATAGTATCTCCTCCCGCCTCACAGCTCACCTGGCGCGAGGTAACTAGTTTAAGCCAATGAGAATTAAAAGCGGGAACGAAACACCTATAAATAGAAAACCTGCAAACTTATTTATATATATTAATATTTAAAGGTACAGTACCCCTAATTACCTAAACACCCGTAGTTTAACAAAATGAAGAAAAAAGGAGGGGCGGGGGGAACCCAGCTCCATGCGATCCCTTCCTTATTCAGTCCGGTCTTTTTCAAACCAAAGAGTTAATCCTTCTCTTGGTGGAGTAAAAACACATGTAAGTGAGCAAGAACTCACAGCACTAAAACTCATTGGCTATATACACAAAAGAAAGAAAAAATTGCTGAGAAAATCAGCAGAACAGCGAACAATTAAGTATTCTCACTGATTTAAAGGGATAATAATGTCAGAAAAGAAGTATTAACTATATGGTAGATACAATTAAAAGAGAGTACTTGCACTTATTTGTATCGCTCAGACCATTATGGTTTGAGAGATATAGGAAAATAAAGTTCTCTGGTCCCTCCCCTTTCTGCTTGACGAGCTGTAAAGATGTCAGAAGCAGATTCTGGTTGCGCGACCAGATGTGGCTCTTCAGCAGCGCCGATATAATGATATCTAAAGATAAATACTTCATTTGGAATGGTCTATAATGTGCGCCTGGCTTGCAAGCACACTTTGTAGACCGTTCCAATTAAGTATTTATTTCTAAATAGCGTGATTTCAGCTCTGCTGAAGAGCCTCTGTCTGGTCAAATGACTGGAATCTGCAGCTGTCAGCTAGATGGCAGACTTGAGTAAAACAGCCAGGAAAAGTTAACTTTAGTTATATCTCTCAAACCATAAAGATTTGAGAGATAAGACTTACATAGATGTTAACCTTTTTTAATGTCTACAATATTAAATCAACTTAAAATTAACTATTACTATCCCTTTAAACGTGGACTTCTACATCCTGAATGTTGTAGAGATCTCCAGCACATTGTAATTGGGGACCTTTATGGCACTCTATGAGTTAAAACCCTATTTAAAGAGAACCTGTCACACTAAGACAAGTTTAGTTTGGCTTCCAGAGAAGTAAAACCCGCTTAGGAATTTTTGTTAACCCTTTGAGTCCCTGAGAGATATCCAATGCATTGCAACCCCTCTCCAGCAATCGAAAGGTTAAATAAACAGTTTTTGAGATATTTACCGTTAGGTGTCAGTGTCACAATGTGACATATGATAAACTCCTACCTAGGTAAGTCTTTCTTCTGAACAAATGAAGAGACATTATTACTAAAGGAATACTTAAAGGGATAGTAATGTTTCAGAATAAAAGCAGCTCCAATTAATCTTCATAGTATTTGGTCCATGGAGAGTGTTATTTCACTACTGTCAGAGTTGTAGTTCAAGAGTAATTGAATGATAAAGTATCCCCACTCCCGCCTCTTTTACCTAGTGTAACACTGCTCACCTCAGATGCTGAATCTCTCTTGACCAGACAGATCTCAGCAAGGGACAATCTTCTTACTGTGATCATAAGGAAAACACTGCCCCCCTTAACAGGTTTTTCAGGTTTTTCCTTATGATCACTGAAGATTGTCCCTCTCTATGATCCATCCGGACAGTCTTGCTGCTCTGAGGTCAGCAGTGTTAAAAGGGGCTGGAGAGGGATGCTTTATCATTCAATTACTCTCGTACTACAACTCTGACCATATTGAAATAACACTCTCCATGTCCCAAATACTATGAAGATTAATTGGAGCTGCTTTTATTATGAAACGTCACTATCCCTTTAACCACTTGGTGCTAGATATTGCTTTGCAGTGTGTTGGGGGAATTTCTAGCAAACAATCAATATCACTGAAAATTTACAGTGGCGCTGTTGCTACACCATCCAATGGACTGCTCTGGTCTGTAGACCATAAGTCTCCATAGGATGGTGTAGCAACAGCGCCACTGTTCATTTTCAGGCCACTGTGATATTGCACCTAAAAAAGTCAAGTTTGAGCTGTTATCATCTTTTAATAAAATATCTCTCAGCAGTGGGAGCTCCCTTGTTTTATTCGGGGACATAAACCCTACAACATATATTTTTTTTTACATCTTAAGTATTACTATCCCTTTAAGTATGCCCCTGTAGGTTTATTAACCCTTTGAGAATTAGAGATGTGCGCAAAGCATTGCAATGTGTTTCACTCACATCTGCGCCTCAAGGGTATATTAATAATAATATAAACAAACCTAATGTTTTTACTTAAATAGCCTGCATTATAATAGATCTCTTCATACATATACACATTCCAGCCTACATAGTCTTTAAACACATTTGTGAATAGGGCCCCGTGGCGATATATATGGAATGTAGTCAATGTACTGCATGGAGAGAACAAGAATACCTTCCTGATTTTAAATACCTCCAAAGTCAGATAAGGGTCTTGTTAAAACAAAAAAGCTAATCGCGTTTGTATTTCTACAAAAATTAAACAAAAAGAATCACACCACTTTACAAAAAGTCAAACCACACAAATATATACTAATAGAAATTAAAAAACTGAATTAAAAAAACAAAAGCACTGTGTATGAGCCGAACAAGGTGGCACCGTGCACCGTGAATTTTTTAGGTGCAATATCACAGTGGCCTGAAATTGTACAGCGGCGCTGTTGCTACACGATCCTATGGACAGCTCTGGTCCCGGGACCATAAATCTCCATAGGATGGTGTAGCAACAGCGCCACCACACAATTTCAGGCCACTGTGCTATTGCACCTAAAAAATTAAACTTTGAAAATTAATAACTTTTGAATAAAACACCTTTCAGCAGTGGGAATACTCTTGTTTTACCCAGGGGGATAAACCCTACAACATATTTTTTTTTACTTTTTAAGTATTACTATCCCTTTAAATGCCCGTATCTCTTAAACCATAGCGGTTTAAGAGATACGGTTTTTTGCATTTAGATCAGCTTTTTAAGCTGATTTAAGTTTTTTTTAGACATTACTAACACTTTAAAAAATGGAAAATGTATTACATGAACATAAATACAGATATTTAGTCATAAACAATATCTGCCTTACATAAAAAGTAAATACCCATTCCTTATATGAATCCTCCACATATAATATAGCGCTAAACATTTATATGGTGCATAAATATCCAAGGATGAATATCTCCAAAATATATATGATTGTACTGAAGTCTCTTTAAAGGGATAGTAATACTTAAAAATTACTTATCCCTATTTTATAGCCCTTACATAGAGAAGAAAAACGCCACCAGCGGCATCTCTCAAACCCTTATGGTTTGAGAGATAACCACTTACAAAGTTCTCCCCTGTCTGACGTCAGCGTTCTAGCTGACAGATTTGGAATCCGGTCCGCAGACCAGCCAGCGGCTCTGCAGCAGAGCCGAGAGTGTGTTAATGAAAAAGAAATCTTTCAATTGCAAACCAATCACATGTAAAAGACCTTTTTAGTGAAGGATTTATTTTCCATTAACGTGATCTCGCTCTTCTGCAGAGCCGCCAGATGATCCCAGGAGAGGATTTCTCTGCTGTCAGCTAGAACGCTGACGTCAGGAAGGGAGAACTTTGTAAGAGGTTATTTCTCAAACCATAACCTGGGTATCCTTGTCAACTACAAACTTGGAAACAGTGACCAGTGTCAAACAGCAGTAGCAAAGGCAAACAAAGTCCTGTCTTGCATAAAAAGAGGCATTGAAGCAAGAGTGGATACCATTATTTTGCCATTATACAAATCATTGGTAAGACCTCACCTTGAGTATGCAGTGCAATTTTGGGCACCGGTTCTGAAAAAGGATATACTAGAACTAGAGAGGGTACAGCGGAGAGCAACAAAATTAATTAAGGGAATGGAGGACTTGACATATGAGGAACGACTAAACAAACTTGGTTTATTTACTCTAGAGAAAAGACGACTAAGAGGAGACCTTATCACATTGTACAAGTATATGAGAGGTCAATACAAGGATCTCTGCGGTGAGCTATTTATTCTAAGGCCTGATCAGGTGACCAGGGGACACCCCTTGAGATTAGAGGAAAGGAGGTTTAGACTTCAGCAGAGGAAGGGTTTTTTTACGGTAAGGTCTGTCAAATTGTGGAATTCATTGCCCAGGGAGGTGGTTATGGCCGATACAATGGATACATTTAAGAGAAGATTAGATACATTTCTTTCAAAAGGGAACATACAGAGTTATACTGTTTATCAGTAGGCTGATCAGGAAGGTCTGATAAAGACTAATTTAATTGGTAGCAGGAAAGCTATAAAATTCTCAGTTACTGAGGTATGAGGCGAAGGTTGAACTTGATGGACTTGTGTCTTTTTTCAACCTAATTTACTATGTTACTAAATTTTATTTACTATGATGCCACTGGTGGCATTTTCCTTCTATATTTAAGAGCCACAAAAGAGGGATAAGTAATTTTTAAGTATTACTATCCCTTTAAGGGCTGGATTCAAATGCAGGTTTTTGCAGGAGATAAATGTTTCCTCCGGTTTTATCAAAAATGTTCCTTTTGAAGTCTATGGGGCTACCTGGAGATAAAATTAGCACATGCATTTGAATCCAGCCTTAAATCTGATCCTCAAGCTTAAATGTTATCCAAAATACTGATTTTTCTTCAAGATGTTAAATATCAGGATGCAATAAAATGTCCTTTACAAAAAGAAGAGACTGATCCATTGAACAGCATTCAGATTTTCACCAAATATTGATCCATTCATCCAAACAACTCTTCTCGGGCTTGTTCCACCTTTCCCACCCTGCATGTTGCTGGCATGATGGCATCGATATAGGGTGAAAATATTGAGTTTCTCTTAAATGGATCAGTCACTCTTTTTTTTGCAAAGGACATATAATGGATTGAAGAAAAATACCTTTTAAACTGGTGGATGAGATTTAATGGGACTTAATTAGGATCACATGTATTATGATGATGTTCACCGTTGGCGAATTAAGGACCATACAGATATTTAGGGCTATATTATACGTTGCGGATTCATATAGGGAACAGACATTTGTAATTCTATTATGGACAGGCCCCAGTCCATTCCAAGATCCCGGCACGAGTAGAGAAGCGCGATTATTATGAATAGACATGTATGAGATTTTGTGTCAAACCAAAAGAAACCAAAATGACCACTGATTACATTAGGGTTTAAAGGGATAGTAATGTTTCATAATAAAAGCAGCTCTAATTAATCATCATAGTATTTGGACTTTAGAGAGTGTTATTTCAATTCTGTCAGAGTTGTAGTTCAAGAGTAATTCAGTGACAAAGTATCCCCCTCCCGCCCCTTTTACTGATGTAATATTGTTCAGCCAGATCAGAAGGGAGGTGCCCAGGTAGACTGCAGAGAGGGACAATCTTCAATTAAGATAAGGGAAAAACCTGAAAAACTTGTCAAGGGGGGCAGGGCTTTCATTGTTCTCATAGGAAGAAGATTGTCCCCTGCTGTTATCTGTCTGGTCTATGGACTGGATTCCACATCTGAGAAGAGATGGTTTACACTAGGTAAAAGTGGCGGGAGAGGAAACTTTGCTTGTGAATATCTCTCAAACCATAAAGGCTTGAGAGATAAGACTTATATCGGTCTTCATGTTTTTTTTTAATGCCTACAAAATAAAATAAAGATAAAACGAAGTATTACTATCCCTTTGAATAACGGTTTTAAATCATTGCATGGTGGAAGGACTCCATTATATTCTGAAGTAAAATAGTTGAAGGGGTTAACCCTTTGAGTGCCAAAGAGATATCCAACGCAATGCACTGCCTACCTCTCTGTCACTCAAAGGGTTAAAAGCCCCATTTATAGTGGACCTGTTAACCTAAGACAAGATTACTTTGTTTTACAGAGAAGTAAAATCTGCGTGTTATGTGGCACCAGCCATTTTTTCTGTCAAATGTTAATGGTTCAATGGCACAGTCTGGCACGTTATGGTAATTCCCTGCACAGTATCCTGATTAGTTCTGCTCCAGGTCACATTTACCCTTCACTCTTCTATAAGAATTATCTGCAACATGGTAACTGGTCGCAGCAAAACATTCTACATCAGATGAAATGCGGTTAGAAATAAAAACAAAATTATCATTATTCTAAACAATGTATAAAAATGAATTTGCAAATAAGGACTTGCTGTATAATGTAGGACAAGTGATTTACATTATGGAGGGGGGGTATGATAAGCAGATGTTGTTGCCAGTAGATCAATGCATTGTTGTGGAGTTATAAGAAATGTCCCCAGTTTGTGGGTTATCCTCTAAAACAGATTGGAGGATCTGAGTTATAAAGAGAGACTAGCCAAACTGGGTTTGTTTACATTAGAGAAGAGACGTCTGAGGGTGATATGATTACCATTTACACATACATTAAATGCCAATACAAAGAACTATCCGATTAATTATTTACTCAAAGAGATGAGCTAAGAATGAGAGGTCATCCATTAAAAGGATACTAATATTTGAATTAAACTTGAAGTCTTAGGCTTCTTTATATGCTTTTAACCACATAGCCCAACACTTACAGGTTTGTAGTTCAAGCGCAATTCAATTAGAAAGGATCCCAGTCCCACCCCTTCTGGCCAGCACCCATTAGATCTGGAATCTGTCTGTGGGACTGGACAGATGCATCGACGGACAATTTTCACACAGTAAGTGTAAGGAAAACCCTGCCCCTCTGACTATGTAGGGAAGTATTTTCCTTTTGCTTACTGAAGATTGTCCCTCACCGCACTCCATCTGGACTAGACTCAGCCAGAGTGACGCAGGGGAAAGGGGCAGGAGGGGAATCCTTTCAGATTGAATTGTGCTTGAACTACAAAACTATGTGTTGAAATATATAGCACTATGTGTTTAATAACATATAAAGAAGACTCGGACCTCAAGTTTAATTCAAGTATTGCTATCCCTTTAAGACTAAAGGAAAGGCATTTTTGACTAAAACAAAGGCAGGGATCTGTTTACAGTAAGGGCAGTAAAGCTATGCAATTCTTTGCCTCGGGATGTTGTGCTTGCAGATACTGGAACTTCTTTCAAAAAAGTAATGGATACCTATCTAGCACAGAACAATATTGAGAATTATGACAGATAGTTTATTGATCCAGGGAAATATCTGACTGCCATTTGGAGCAAGGTGGATAAAAATCAATGATTTAAAAAAAAAAAAAAAAATCGGATTTTTTTTATTTAAATCGGATGTTTTTTATTTAAATCAAATTTATTTTAATGAAATGCTTTTGGAGGAAAAAATATATCTACAGATAGTTTTCTATTTAAGATACATTATAGTTTAAAGGTTATTCAGTATGAAATAGAGCTTAGTTATGTACCTGGAGCTGTATAGTGAAGCAATTATATTTTATATTTTATTACATGTTCCAAATATGAGTGATCTATTAAAACTAAAATCAGTTCTGATACTGTTGTTTTACTAATCTGACAGGTTGTATTCTATATGACTTCTTCACCTGATTGCAAATATTGATGGTTTTAACTACCAGCAAGAATGAGTTTTTGCATTTAAAAATCATGATTTAAATCGAGTTTTACTGACTAGTGATTTAAATAATGATCTAAATCGACTTGATTTAAATAAAACCCACCCTGATTTGGAGTCAGAAAGGAATTTTATTACCCACTTGGAGCTTAACTGGGAATGACTTCAATTGTTTTGGGGGTGTTTTTTGCCTACCTCTGGATCAACACAGATGGCATGGGCTGGACTTGATGGACGCATGTCTTTTTTCAGCCTCATCAACTATGTTACCATGTTACTGTGTTACTATGTTACTGTGTTAACTATGTTTCTATATATTGTGTTACTATGTTACTAGGCTATTGTGTTACTGTGCTACTATGTTACTATGTTACCGTGTTACTATGTCACTATGTTGCTGTGTTACTATGTTACTGTGTTTCTATGTCACTATGTTACTGTGTTACTGTGAAATTGTGTTCCTATGTTTCTATATATTGTGTTACTATGTTACTATGCTATTGTGTTACTGTGCTACGATGTTACTATGTTATTGTGTTACTATATCACTATGTTACTGTGTTACCATGTTACTGTGTTACTATGTTACTGTGTTACTATGCCTAAATCCATTCATAGCACAGTGTGTGGAAGTTTCAGCCTAACACATAAACTAATTAGCATGAAGTGTCAGACAGTGCCGCCAACACATAAAATGTAATTTTTCAAAAAGGTTTTATATTACAAACAAATGACCGGCACAACATATAGGTAGGTTTTACATCTCTCTAAAACGAAATAAACTAATCTTAGGGTGACAGGACCACTTTAACCCTGTGGAGGATAGGGAAGTCTCTAAAACATTGTGAAACAATTAGTTGGAAACCTCTCTAGTTCCCAAGGGGTTAACATTTGTCTCTCTTCTTGAGCAGGAGGAAAAGTTAGAAAGTACTTTCCGTAAGGGCCATATTGTTAAAGGAACTGAAGTCTGACCAAGGCACTTTCTTTTAAAAACATGGTTATAAATAATCCCGACAGCCGCGCATTCCTCCTTACCCACGGCCTGCGAACGCCAAGATAAAATGTTCCTTTTGGCCACTATAAAGCAGGACCTGCCGTGGCGTCTTGTTTTTGTGGTCGGAATCTCAGTTTCACACTAAAGTCAGAATAACGAAATCCCCGCAGAGTGAAAACAGACACCACTAAGGCTGATGTAACAAGAGGAGGCGGTGCAATTCTGGTGCAAAATATTTGCACCACACTGAACAAATAACATTACATTTTGTTTTAAATGTGACTTTTTAACCTCTTGAAAGGTGGTTAAAAGGTATATATATAATATATATATATTATTTTTATTTTTTTCCTGGTTGATCTTGCTCAGTTAAAGAAGGGTACTCCGACTATGAAGATATCTTACGCTAAAGTTATTGCAGCTGAAACTTGCACCTTTTGGGTGCAATACACCTCCATGAGCTGAAATCTTACAGTGGCGCTGTTGCTACATCATCCCCTGAAGGTTTATGGTCAACTTAACATAGATGACTGCAGCAACAGTGCCACCATAAATTTTCAGGTCATTGAGGTACTGAACCCACAAAAAAACATCTTTGAGCTGCAATGACTTTTGAATAAAAATGTTTGCAGGAGTGAGGGGGACTCTTGTTTTACTCAACAAGATACATTCTGTAATATATATATCTTTCTCTATATTTTTTATATATTTTATATATTTTAATCCATTGTGCTGTTACAGAGAAGGAATTTCCATATATTATTATCAGTCAGTCCCTCTCACAAAAGATCCAGCTCCGCACAGGAGAAACAACAAAACCACAGAGGTACATTTTGGCCATTAGTGGGTCTCGTCAGTGAGGAGCAGCTGAATTCTACTAGTAATGTCTGGAATACCTCTGTACTTTGGAAGACCTTTTGGGTGCAATACACTTCCATGAGCTGAAATCTTACAGTGGCGCTGTTGCTACATCATCCCATGAAAGTTTATGGTCAACTTAACATAGATGACTGCAGCAACAGTGCCACCATAAATTTTCAGGTCATTGAGGTACTGCACCCACAAAAAAACATCTTTGAGTTGCAATGACTTTTGAATAAAAATGTTTGCAGGCGTGAGGGGGACTCTTGTTTTACTCAACAAGATACATTCTGTAATATATATATCTTTCTCTATATTTTTTATATATTTTATATATTTTAATCCATTGTGCTGTTACAGAGAAGGAATTTCCATATATTATTATCAGTCAGTCCCTCTCACAAAAGATCCAGCTCCGCACAGGAGAAACAACAAAACCACAGAGGTACATTTTGGCCATTAGTGGGTCTCGTCAGTGAGGAGCAGCTGAATTCTACTAGTAATGTCTGGAATACCTCTGTACTTTGGAAGACCTTTTGGGTGCAATACACTTCCATGAGCTGAAATCTTACAGTGGCGCTGTTGCTACATCATCCCATGAAAGTTTATGGTCAACTTAACATAGATGACTGCAGCAACAGTGCCACCATAAATTTTCAGGTCATTGAGGTACTGCACCCACAAAAAAACAACTTTGAGCTGTAATGACTTTTGAATAACATTTTTTGCAGGAGTGAGGGGGACTCTTGTTTTACTCAACAAGATGCATTCTGTAATATATATATATATCTTTCTCTATATTAAGTGTTACTATCCCTTTTAATCCATTGTGCTGTTAGAGAGAAGGAATTTCCATATATTATTATCAGTCAGTCCCTCTCATAAATTATCCATCTCTGAAATATCAGGCGCATCTTCTCCGCACAAGAGAAACAACAAAACCACAGACGTACGTTTTGGCCATTAGTGGGTCTCGTCAGTGAGGAGCAGCTGAATTCTACTAGTAATGTCTGGGATACCTCTGTACTTTTGAAGACTGCAAAGCAAGAAGTGTGGAAAGTGCACACGCATTACCCTAACCCTTTAAGTGCCAGAGGGGTACCCCTATGACACTCAAAGGGTTAAAATCAATTATTTTTTTTTTATTTTATTTCTCTGTTACGCTGAAGTTTCATATTCCCCCAATCAGCCCACTTTTCTTCTCTGAAAATAAGTCCCTTAATCCAGAACTGTTTTCTTTGTAATCTGCACTATCCTTTGTCAGAAAGCGGTTCTCATCTTGTAAGAAAACTTGTTTATCTTGCAATCCTACCAGTGAACACCTTTGTTCATCTATTACAGAAACCACAATTAACCACAGAACACACTTGTAAAAAATGTTGGCTGGCATCCGCCCTCTGCTTAACTCTCTCACCACCGCAGAGGCTGGCAACATCAAGATAATGGAGGTTGGCTCTACACCGCTAAAAGGGTTAAAACAGCTGTCTGATTTATTGCCACCAATAACACCGTCCTTCCTAACACACCAGGTAATTGCTCAAGGTTTGTGTATATTGGTTTATAAAAAGCTGAATATAATAATTCTCTTGTAATTATGACCTTTAGTTTAAACACAGAACAATAAAATGTTCTTTAAACACGCTGTTGGGACCTGTTCTCACACGCTGAGTGCTAAAGTGCAGCATTATTAGTTACAGATTAACACTCTGTGTGCCAGATCCAGTGAAATCCAATGCTTTAGATACCTCTCAGTCACTCAAAGGTTTAAAAGACAATGCTTTATTCTTGAGAGGCAAAACAGTTAATTAAAGATTTATCGTGAATGGGATCTCTTGAGTTTAAAGTAACAGTCTATCGCCTTTTTCAATTTATATATTGTACAAGAGCTTAGAGCGATAGTAATGTTTCATAATAAAAGCCACTCTAATTAATCATCATAGTATTTGGACTTTGGAGAGTGTTATTTCAATACTGTCAGAGTTGTAGTACAAGAGTAATTCAATGACAAAGTATCCCCCTCCCGCCCCTTTTACTGATGTAACACTGTTCAGCCAGATCAGAAGGGAGGTGCCCAGGTAGACTGCAGAGACGGACAATCTTCAATTAAGATAAGGGAAAAACCTGAAAAACTTGTCAAGGGGGGAAGGGCTTTCATTGTTCTCACAGGAATAAGATTTCCCCCTGCTGTTATCTGTCTGGTCTATGGACTGGATTCCACATCTGAGAAGAGAAGGCTTACACTAGGTAAAAGGGGCAGGAGAGGAAACTTTGCTTGTGAATATCTCTCAAACCATAAAGGTTTGAGAGATACGACTTCTATCGTTCTTCACGTTTTTTTTAATGCCTACAAAATAAAATAAAGATAAAACGAAGTTGGAGATCTCTCTCTCCCTACCAAGTTAAAATCCCCATTTCGGCCAACGGGAATTTGGCAATTTTCTTGTCGTCTCTAGTGCAGTTGCTTTGACCCAGTTTCCTCCACTTTTCTTAGTAAATCAGCCGCTTAGAGTTACGCCCTGTGTATGGTGGCAAAGAGCCAAAGCATCTGTCAAGAAAGCTCAGCGGCTTCTACGAGCGTTTGCACACACAACGCTTCACCCCTACAAACCGAGGTATTTTACACAGAACAATTGCTGGAGGCAACAGAGAATCTTCCAAACAATGCTCAGTATGATAATAAAGCAGGTCCTCCGTTAGTCTTCACCACGGACTGCGCTGGCATTAGACTGGGTACAATTACAAAGTCAGTAGGATATCAATCTCTGTAGGTATTGTGCAATAACTTATCGCTGCCAACATTTTAAATGGCCAGAGAGGGACATGTCTGTTTTAGGTGGTGTTTGTAGAATTTTTAGCTTAGTTCACGACTTATTGACAGCTCTTTATGTAATTGTATAAATAATTTAGAAGAAGCACAGATTATTTTATTTACTCATACTGATTTAGAAACACATATAGTTAATTTTAAATAAACATTAATGTGAGTTTTATTGCTGTGGAGTAATGTGATACACTTCTATACAAACCATACAGTCTGATCTCCTAAACACAGGGACACCAGGGTGATACACTTCTATACACACCACACAGTCTGATCTCCTAAACACAGGGACACCAGGGTGATACACTTCTATACACACCACACAGTCTGATCTCCTAAACACAGGGACACCAGGGTGATACACTTCTATACACACCACACAGTCTGATCTCCTAAACACAGGGACACCAGGGTGATACACTTCTATACACACCACACAGTCTGATCTCCTAAACACAGGGACACCAGGGTGATACACTTCTATACACACCACACAGTCTGATCTCCTAAACACAGGGACACCGGGGTGATACACTTCTATACACACCACACAGTCTGATCTCCTAAACACAGGGACACCAGGGTGATACACTTATATACACCACACAGTCTGATCTCCTACACACAGGGACACCAGGGTGATACACTTATATACACCACACAGTCTGATCTCCTACACACAGGGACACCAGGGTGATACACTTATATACACCACACAGTCTGATCTCCTAAACACAGGGACACCAGGGTGATACACTTCTATACACACCACACAATCTGATCTCCTACACACAAGGACACCAGGGTGATACACTTATATACACACCACACAGTCTGATCTCCTAAACACAGGGACACCAGGGTGATACAATAATACACATCCCACAGTCTGATCTCCTAAACACAGGGACACCAGGGTGATACACTTCTATACACACCACACAGTCTGATCTCCTAAACACAGGGACACCAGGGTGATACACTTATATACACCACACAGTCTGATCTCCTACACACAAGGACACCAGGGTGATACACTTATATACACACCACACAGGCTGATCTCCTAAACACAGGGACACCAGGGTGACACACTTATATATACACCACACAGTGTGATCTCCTAAACACAGGGACACCAGGGTGATACACTTATATACACCACACAGTCTGATCTCCTACACACAAGGACACCAGGGTGATACACTTATATACATACCACATAGTCTGATCTCCTAAACTCAGGGACACCGGGGTGATACACTTCTATACATACCACACAGTCTGATCTCCTAAACTCAGGGACACCAGGGTCGTTAGGAGGGACTTGGGTCTCATAGAAGGACAGTCCCTCCTCAAGAGTGACACTTGGGAGGTACAGACCCCTAATATCTCCTAAAGAGGGACACCTGGGAGGTATGGAGCCCTAATATCTCCTAAAAAGGGACACTTGGGAGGTACATATCCCTAATATCTCCTAAAGAGGGACACTTGGGAGGTACAGACCCCTAATATCTCCTAATGAGGTGCCACATGGGTATTCAATGCATTGTGGAGCCCTCTGGCACCCAAAGGGTTAATTTGTTTCACAGAAAGACTTCCCTAGGTAGGTACAGAAGACAGACAGGTGCACGGACAGCCTGATGGGCACATATATTAGATAAATAGATAGATAGATAGATAGATAGATAGATAGATAGATAGATAGATAGATATGACATAGATATGAGATAGATAGATAGATAGATAGATAGATAGATAGATAGATATGAGATAGAGATAGATAGATAGATAGATAGATAGATAGATAGATAGATAGACAGACAGACAGACAGATAGATAGAAGATTAGATAGATAGAGCATCCAAGGAATAAGCTCATAAAATTAACTCCTCGAGGACCATTTCCGAGGTTCTCAGTGGGGAGAGCATTGCACCCCCTCTGACCCTTCTGGTTAAACTTGTTTCCAGGGCAGGGCTATGAATGGTAATGCTACAGAAACCTTTTTGGGTTCAACACCATGCACTGTCCTCTGTAGCACCAAGGGTTAATCATCACACTTGCATTAGACAAGTCTTGATGACATAGCAAGAAAGCTCGTCAGGAAAGCGAGGCTATTTATATCCCAGAGAGCCTCACAATTGGAAATATATATATATAATTGCACCCAGAGAAAAAAACGTCATGTCAGCGCAATAAAAGGCTCTACGGTTCAACAGGCAGTCGTAAACTTAACCCTCCAAGTGCCAGAGGGGCATACCAAGACATATGCACTAATCCCGCTGGCACTGAAAAGGTTAAATAGCTTGCTTTAGTGACTGAAAGCAGAAAATCACCGGGTTTTACTTTCACATTTTCTTGTATTCTATAATCACATAATTATATCTGAGATTTTTTTATAGAATCATAAAAGACACAAAATATTGCCAAATTTTAGCTAGATTCCCCACGGCCAATAAGGTGACATTAACAACAGGTGTAGAGTAGGAACAGGTGAACATTTTTGGCAAAAAAAGAGAAAAGTGAGAAAAATGGTACTTTATGCCTTCTGCAGGAATTCCATGTTTCTCTGCTTTTCTCAGTTATTACTTTGAAATCAATGACAATAATGTAATTTCCCCCACATGAAGCGTTTCCACAATGTATTCCCACCGTGCTAAATCAGAGGTATAAAAGGGGGTGCCAGTTAAAGAAAACAAACGGATTTTGACCAACAGATGAAAGTGACAGTCGGGAAGGCAGGTGATTCTCCTACCTGAGAGTTACACCCACTACACAGACAGGGAACCTCTGGGTTTATATAATAATGCAATGGGAAATTTCCATAGAAAGCACAGGTGGAAATTGCCAAGTTCTTGTGGGAATTTCATTGGCGGTAGTGAAAAAGCAGACTTGTTAATAGATTTTCTATTTTCTTCATAACGCACATGGAGCGTAACCAGGAAGGTCGTGATTAGGAGGAGGAGGGAAGGCAGGGTTTGCCTTTTAAATGGGAGAGGGAGGAGTTATCAGGAGCCAATCAAACTAGAGATTCAGGCTCTGTCCTGGCAATTCACTCTGAAATATGGAGCCTTCAAAGGCAATCCAGAGAGTTTCTAGGTTTGCCAAAGAGGGTGGTGGCAAATCAAGAGAGTTCTGATGTATGCCAATGAGGGTGATGGATGATACAGAGGGTTCCTAGGTATGCCAATGAGGGTGATGGATGATACAGAGGGTTCCTGGGTATGCCAATGAGGGTGATGGATGATACAGAGGGTTCCTAGGTATGCCAATGAGGGTGATGGATGATACAGAGGGTTCCTGGGTATGCCAATGAGGTTGATGGATGATACAGAGGGTTCCTGGGTATGCCAATGAGGGTGATGGATGATACAAAGGGTTCCTAGGTATGCCAATGAGGGTGATGGATGATACAGAGGGTTCCTAGGTATGCCAATGAGGGTGATGGATGATACAGAGGGTTCCTAGGTATGCCAATGAGGTTGATGGATGATCCAGAGGGTTCCTGGGTATGCCAGTGAGGTTGATGGATGATACAGAGGGTTCCTGGGTATGCCAATGAGGTTGATGGATGATACAGAGGGTTCCTAGGTATGCCAATGAGGTTGATGGATGATACAGAGGGTTCCTGGGTATGCCAATGAGGTTGATGGATGATACAGAGGGTTCATGGGTATGCCAATGAGGTTGATGGATGATACAGAGGGTTCATGGGTATGCCAATGAGGTTGATGGATGATACAGAGGGTTCCTAGGTATGCCAATGAGGTTGATGGCCAATCCAGAGATTTTCTAGATATGCCAATGAGGGTGATCGTCAATCCATACGTTTCCTAGTTATGCCGATGAGGCTGATGGTAGATATATACAGTTCCTAGGTATGCCAATGAGGCTGAGGCTTTGCAAAGTGTTGGATACCTCTCTGCTACTCAACGTGTTAACTACAGAAGATCTAGTAAAACGATGGTCAGGTTGTAAAGGTTCTGGAATGGAGACAATCAGTCTGTATTTGGACAACGTTACACTTCCACAATCCTAAGTCTGTTCTGATGAACTTCTTCAATAAGAGTAAATTAAATAGAGAAAAAAAAAGGTTTCACTAAAATCCAGGCGTGGGGCCATGAGGATTTCGCCGGAGACAAAAGACTTCAATAACAATATCAATGTCATGGCCCCTATGAAAACTAAGACCGAGGAGGTCTCTGTTACATTCAACCTTTACCATCAACAGGCAAAGCAGAGAGGATCCATTACAATAATATCCACCAACAGCTCATAAACTTCGGAGAGGTCCATTATCCTTGGAGGGGGGTGTTTATGGGCCCCAACAAAAGAATATTTCAGCTCACATCCTGTGACTGAAGAGGAGGCGTATTACTATACGTTTCTGGTTAAATTAAATTACTGTATACACATGTTTTAAGGGTAGCGGCAGGTTTTGGGAAATGGATTTCAGTTTAATGGAATTTAAACAATTCCAAGAGGCCGATCGGTACATCAGTGAGAATGGAGCTTCAATGTGCAGTAGGTTTACTGGTAAGGGGATAGATGTCACCTGGGAGGATTTATACCTGGGGTGGATTATTCCCAAATTACATAACTTACCCCTTTACTGGAGCAGAACAGACTGGAATTTTTTCTTTCCTCCGGATCCTTTAAGTTTTAAAGTGGACCTGTTACTCTAAGACAAGTTTAGTTGGTTTTACAGAGAATTAAACTCTCCCTCTGTGTTGTGCTAGGAATTTCTCTTTAAAGGGATAGTAATGTTTCATAATAAAAGCAGCTCTAATTAATCATCATAGTATTTGGACTTTGGAGAGTGTTATTTCAATTCTGTCAGAGTTGTAGTTCAAGAGTAATTGAATGACAAAGTATCCCCCTCCCACCCCTTTTACTGATGTAACACTGCTCAGCCAGATCAGAAGGGAGGTGCCCAGGTAGACTGCAGAGAGGGACAATCTTCAATTAAGATAAGGGAAAAACCTGAAAAACTTGTCAAGGGGGTGTAGGGCTTTCATTGTCCTCATAGGAAGAAGATTGTCCCCTGCTGTTATCTGTCTGGTCTATGGACTGGATTCCACATCTGAGAAGAGATGGCTTACACTAGGTAAAAGGGGCGGGAGGGGAAACTTTGCTTGTGAATATCTCTCAAACCATAAAGGTTTGAGAGATAAGACTTATATCGTTCTTCATGTTTTTTTAATGCCTACAAAATAAAATAAAGATAAAACGAAGTATTACTATCACTTTAAAATAAATTGATTCTGAGAAATGAATTAGACGCAAGCTGTCCTCTCTCCTCTATTTCACTAGTAAATGTCCAGTTCACCCGTCAGGGAATCCAGGACCATATCACCAGTCCTCATGGCTAGTTACCTTCCAGGATTTCCTTAACCCTATGGGTGTCAGAGGGGTAGGCGACACATTGCTCCGCAACGCGTTACGTACCGCTCTGGCACACAAAGGTTTCATATTCTGTGCTGTAACTGACCGTGGAGGAATGCAGTCTGAGACGCCTGATCTAAAGGGATTAGGGGGACGTGAAATACAAGGTATTATCAGGGCAAAGCCTGGACCAGCTGGACTGGCTAAAATAAAAGTCCAACACAGACTGGGTCACTTTGTTTTAAACAGTAAGAGATAAGAAACCAAAGGAAGGAGAGAGCAGAGGTAGAGGGAAGGGATGGACAGCCAGGGCCAGGCACTCACCAACTTCATCACTGTTCCCTGTAATCCAGACGTGGACAACGAGGGAGGAAAGGGAGGGAAAGGAGGAAGGAAGGGAAGCGAGGGAGGGAAGGGCAGAGAGGAAGGAAGGAAGGGAAGTGAGGGAGGGAAGGGCAGAGAGGAAGGAAGGAAGGGAGGGAGGGAGGAAGGGGAGAGAGAAAGGAAGGAAGAAAGGAAGGAAGGAAGGATGGAAGGGAGGGGAGAGAGAGAAGGAAGGGAGGGAGGGAAGAAGGAAGGAAGGAAGGGGAGAGAGAGGAAGGAAGGGAGGGAGGAACGAGAGAGAGAGAAGGAAGGGAGGGATGAAGGAAGGGAGGGAGGAAGGGGAGAGAGAGAGAAGGAAGGGAGGGAGAGAGGAAGGGAGGGAGAGAGAAAGGAAGGGAGGGAGGAAGGAAGGGAGGGAGGAAGGGAGGGAGGAAGGGGAGAGAGAAAGAAGGAAGGGAGGGAGAGAGGAAGGGAGGGAGAGAGAAAGGAAGGGAGGGAGGAAGGAAGGAAGGGAGGGAGGAAGGGAGGGAGGAAGGGAGGGAGAGAGGAAGGAAGGAAGGAAGGGAGGGAGGAAGGAAGGGAGGCGATAAGGGGAAGGAAGGGAGGGAAAACAGGAAGAGTGGAAGGGGGAGAGAGAATGGAAGGAAGGAAAGAAGGATGGAAGGAAGGAGACAAGGGGAAGGAAAGGAGGGAGAAAGGAAGGAAGGATATAAGGGGGAGGGAGGAAGGAAAAGGAAGGAAGGAAGGATATAAGGGGGAGGGAGGAAGGAAGGATATAAGGGGGAGGGAGGGAGGAAGGAAGGAAGGAAGGATATAAGGGGGAGGGAGGAAGGGAAAGGAAGGAAGGAAGGATATAAGGGGGAAGGAGGAAGGAAGGAAGGAAGTGAGGGATATAAGGGGGAGGGAGCAAGGGAAAGGAAGGAAGGAAGGATATAAGGGGGAGGGAGGAAGGAAGGAAGGAAGTGAGGGATATAAGGGGGAGGGAGGAAGGGAAAGGAAGGAAGGAAGTGAGGGAAGGGAAATGAACAAAGGGAGGGAGGTAGGAAGGATATAAGGGGGAGGAAGGAAGGAAGGATATAAGGGGGAGGGAGGAAGGGAGTGAGGTAGGAAGGGAAATGAAAGGAGGAGAAGCTATAACGTTATTCCATTGTATCGCAGTCTTGCTTTTTCTCCCTAGATTTCCTGTGAACACGGTTTCTCCTCTCGGTGACACTAGAACTGAGGCAATAAGAAGAATTTGGGCCATTCTGGGGCAAACCAGCTGCACCACAGATGTTCCTGTTGTCCTGCCAGTAACTGTCCTGTGAGTCTCACTAGATACGTCATCCAGAACCGACTGAGAACGTATCTCTCAAATCCAGGGGCAATAAAGCCATCTGGGCCGTAGTAAAATAGGTGAGGGGATAAGGAGGTATTCTCAGGGCCGGATTTGCCATAAGGCAAAGTAGGCACTTGCCTACAGGCACACGCCACTGAGGGGCGCCAATGGGATACTTTTTTTTTTTTTTTTGGAAAAAAAAAAAAAAAAAAAAGGCTACCGCGCTGGCTGCGCTGGTGCCCACTCCATGTCGCCCTCACATGGCACCTCCCTGGCAGGAGATCTGTGCCTCCTCTGGTACAGTCAGTCCTGAATCTCCCTCGTCGGCTCTGTAGGAATCCAGAGCGCTGGGAGATGACAATGTGGAGCTGATGGGGGGGCAATTTGGAGATGGTGGGGGCAATTTGGAGCTGATGGAGGGCAATGTGAGGGTAGCATGGAGCTGATGGGGTAAGTTGGAGCTGATGGGGCAATGTGAGGGCAATAAAGAGATGATGGGGGCAATGTGGAGCTGATGGAGGGCAATGTGAGGGTAGCATGGAGCTGATGGGGCAAGTTGGAGCTGATGGGGCAATGTGAGGACAATAAAGAGATGATGGGGGCAATGTGGAGATTAGGAGCATTGTGGAGGTGTCCAGTGGAGATGGCCAATGGGGGGGGCACTTTAGATTTCTGTGCCTACAGGCTCCTGAGATGTAAATCCGGCCCTGGGTATTCTTCCCCTTTAAGACCGGTGATATTCTCCTTGTTTTACAGACTAAGAGATCCCACCGCATCCCACCACTCAGTAGGTGCCCCAGCATTAGAGGCTGGATTTACCTCTAATAGATTTAAACCAGTAAATCAAACCCGTTCAAGTCAAGTAGAAGCTAAAACAAAACACATGCTCTACTTTAGGGCATAAAAGGCCATTGACGGGACTTTTAGTCGAAGCCAAATGTTACTAAGTAAAACCAAGATTTGTTTAAGAAAGCATTAATTTTCTACAACTACAAAGATGATTTATTTCTCACAAATCTTTTGAGCCGAACGTTTTCGTTTTTTTTTTTTTTACTTTTCACAATTCATCTGAAACAAGAAAGCTTTACTTTGCAATTATTAAGGTATATTTACTAAGCATCGGAGGCAACAACGTACACACCTGGACATATCTATAAGGTAAAAGAGGAGCAATTATACAGGATGAACACAAATTCCAATGGATTTAAAAGGGGCCTTTAAACTCTTTAATGCTAGTGAGGCGACGGCCCATTGTATTCAAGCATTCTGTCAGTTAACCCTTCGAGTGCAGAGGGATATGCTATGTACTAGGACCCCCCTTGGACACCCCACTGGCACTCAAAGTGTCATGGATCTTCTTTAGTTTAGTGGTACCTTCTCTAGGACTGTTAAAAATTGTAACATTGCATTACATCACACAGAACATTCAGTACTGCAGAGACAGTGTAACACTGTATTACATCACACAGTGCATTCAGTGCTGTAGGGATAGTGTAACATTGTATTACATCACACATATTATTCAGTGCTGCAGGGATAGTGTAACATTGTATTACATCACACAGAGCATTCAGTGCTGCAGAGACAGTGTAACACTGTATTACATCACACAGTGCATTCAGTGCTGCAGAGACAGTGTAACATTGTATTACATCACACAGAACATTCTGTACTGCAGGGAGAGTGTAATATTGTATTACATCACACAGAGCATTCAGTGCTGCAGGGATAGTGTAACATTGTATTACATCACACAGAACACTCAGTACTGCAGGGATAGTGTAATATTGTATTACATCACACAGAGCATTCAGTGCTGCAGGGAGAGTGTAACATTGTATTACATCACACAGAGCATTCGGTGCTGCAGGGAGAGTATAACATTGTATTATATCACAGAGAGCATTTGGTGCTGCAGGGATAGTGTAACATTGTATTACATCACACAGAGCATTCGGTGCTGCAGGGAGAGTGTAACATTGTATTACATCACACAGAGCATTCAGTGCTGCAGGGAAAGTGTAACATTGTATTACATCACACAGAGCATTCAGTACTAAAGGGAAAGTGTAACATTGTATTACATCACACAGAGCATTCAGTACTACAGGGAAAGTGTAACATTGTATTATATCACACAGAGCATTCAGTGCTGCAGGAATAATGTAACATTGTATTACATCACACAGAGCATTCAGTACTACAGGGAAAGTGTAACATTGTATTACATCACACAGAGCATTCAGTACTAAAGGGAAAGTGTAACATTGTATTACATCACACAGAGCATTCAGTACTACAGGGAAAGTGTAACATTGTATTACATCACACAGATCATTTGGTGCTGCAGAGACATTGTAACATTGAATTACATGTCTACATAAAAATCAGGGGATGACGAAAAAAAGCCCCAATACAAATTCAATGCAATATGACTGAACATGGTATACACTTGATTAATATGAAATTAGAAATAAAGAGTGATTATTCCTTTCAGAATATTTGAATTATGTCGTAATTAAGAATATAAAATGCCGTTATAAATGTTTATTTATTTAGAGATGTGTTGGGACACCTCTATCATACAAGGAGTTGATTTCAGCTTTGTCTTAATTGTTACAGGGTTTATAATTAAGGCAGAAATCCATCTTGTGATTTGATGAATTGAATACCTCCAACTTCCCACAAGAACACAGCTAGAAATAAAAGTGAATTCAAACCGGTATAAATGAAAAAGGGAGCAACCGCGAACATATTTTACAAGGAAGATTTTATTTATGGTATCATTAAACTAGCAAAATACTACTGTTAATATTGATTAGAATGGAGACGTCTCCTACTCATCCTATATTATAATTCGCTAAGGATGTTTGTCAGAAGCCGTCATATGCAGTATCAGCTATGGAGCGGGCTACCTGTACTGCGCATGACTGGAGCTCCGCCAGTGTTGGCCCATGTACACGGGCTTTAAAACTAGTCGCTTCATAATGCATTGGTGATGTCTTTAGTATACAAGAGGTTAACCCTTTAATGACCTGCAGTCCCGGGGTGTGTGGTCCTTTAAGGACCAGATATGGAATTTTGGCGTGCCGCCCCACGTGACTGATCATCTGGGGCGGCACACCGAATGGAGGGACTGAAAGCGATCACTCCGGTCTTGGAGCGATCAAATTCAATCCCCGGTATTACTCACCTCGCTCCTGCAGGAGCGCGGTGAGTAACAGTACGTGATGTACCAGAACCGTCACTGGTCCATAAGTGCCGGACCAGCGTGACGGTCCGGGTACGTCACCGGACGCGAAGGGGTTAATACTGCCATTTTAAATGTCTTCACAGAGTGAGTCGCTCAAGCAGAATTCTAAACACAGAGAGGGAGATTTATAAAAAAAAAAAAATGTTCATAGTACTTTTTAACCCTTCGAGTGTGTTGCGTACCCCTCTAGCACTCAATGGGTTAAAGAACCAAGCTTAAGCCATGGCAACTGGAGATAACTTCAGGGCTGATTTAAGGTGTTTTTATAAATGCGGTGTTATTACTCTTATGTTAATGCCTGGAATGTTTAACCCCTTAGTGACCGGCCGTGCGCACACGCGGCCGTCACTTAATGCCCAGCCAAGAATTTTTATTTTTTTTAATTATTCCAGAGTCACCGAAAGTCGTGCAGCTGCGCGAGGACCCGGACTTCCAAGACGTACATTTACGTCCTCTGTCACTAAGTGATAGTTTTTGCGGGACGTACGTGTACGTACATTGTCGGAAAGGGGTTAAAGAGTTAATAATGTCTGGTTATAAAAACATGTTATATTGTGGATATTAAAAAAAATAAATTACCTGGAGCGAGTCCCATATCTCAATCATGTACGGTTTGAGAGATATAAGGTTTTAAAGTTCCTCCCTCCCTCCCTTTTCACTGACGTCAGCCTCTCGCTAACAGAAGGAGATCCTGGTCCGCGGGACCGGCCGGTGGCCCTTCAGCAGAGCCGAAATAGCGCTAAAAAGAAATACTTCCTTGGAACGGTCTACAAAGTGGGCTTGCAAACCAGGTACACTTTGTAGACCGTTCCAATGAAGTAATTCTTTGTAGATAGTGCTATTTCGGCTCTGCTGAAGAACCACCGTCAAGTCGCACGACTCAGATCTCCTTCTGTCAGATAGAGCTGATGTCTGTGAAAGGGGAGGGACAGGGTAACTTTAAAACCTTATATCTCTCAAATTATAAATGTCTGAGAGACGGGACTGGCTGCAGTTAATTTATTTTTTTAATATCTACAATACAACATGTTATTATAATCAGACATTACTAGCCCTTTAAGGACAGCATATATGTTACGATTCTGATTAAAATTTGGTCACAAAATTGTCGCGAATAGCAACATATTATTTATAAATTTGCTGTTCAACTTTTTTTTACAAACGTAGTTACTCCATTTTTTAAAAAAAGTACAACATGACGTACAGCCCAACAAAACTGGCGTTCTTAACTTTATAACTATCTAAGACACATAGAAACATAGAATTTGACGGCAGATAAGAACCATTCGGCCCATCTAGTCTGCCCAATTTCCTACTGTGTAAATAACACACAACCTCAAACCTTTTTTGGTCCTTGGTCTTTTCTTATGTTAAGGACCGCCTTATGCCTATCCCATGCATGCTTAAATTCTGTCACTGTATTGACATCTACCACTTCTGTGGTAGGCTATTCCACTTATCTACTACCCTCTCAGTGAAGTAAAACACTGTGTCAGCCATTTTAATACTCTGTTTTCCTTGGCTCCACTCTTATAAATCTCCCACTATAAACAGTCTCTATAAATCTCCATCAGAGTTCTGCATTCTTCTCAGCCAGTTCCAGTGACGTCACCAACGTACCTTTGCATCTCACGGCCCACACCTTGACATTCAAACAACAAGTGGGCTACAAAGGAGGAACATACTGGTGATATTATTTAAAACCTGTCCAAATGACGGTAGATGCAACCATGAACACATTGTTTTTTTTATGAATATTATAATCATGGAATCAATAAGCCCACAAAAAAAATACAGGACACAAAAACGTGTTTTGTCATTTGTGATGAAGTTATAAAAACAACAGACATTCAATATGCCAAGTGTTCTTCAATCCTTCATAATCACAGCCTTATTGAAGTGAGGACAAAAAGGGTCTAATTGCGTAGGAGCAATCTCTATGTAATAGGTTATACACCCAGGCACGGCTGCACAATACAACGAAAACAAGTCTCCATGTATATTGCAGAATGTCATCTCTCATTTTCAAGCAATTACCTTCTTTCTTGTCAACAATTTTAATAACCTCCCATCATCTCTAAAAGACTTTTGCTTCAGTTAAATAATTTTCAGCTTTTTAATATGCAAATGCGCTTGTTCGTATGCATGGTTGAAGTGGGTTTGCTACTTGAAATGTGTCACTACATTGTGGAGCACCTGCGCTTCGGGAAGCTTGATTTAATTGACACCTAATACTATTCATTATTCCACTTACTGAACAACGACTATTAGTCACCTGTAGATATTTGCCTGCAGACTGCGCTTTGACCACCGAGGAGAGCGCCAGGCAGTCTATAAATAGTAGTGCCCATATTTAGTAAATGGGAGATGGCTATTAGTGATATCTGGGCAGACTCGAAATATGGCGGAACGTTTCCGGATCATTGGGCGCCGAGATATCAGAAATTCTAGAACATCTGCAACTGATTCCAAATAAAGATAGCTCAGACTATCAATAAAGCTATTGTTATTAACCCCATGTATGCTACTGAGGCCTTCAAATTATTGATTCTTAATAAGTTGGAGACCTCTCTTTTTTGAAAGGGCGATAAAGATTTACAAGTCTATATTATTATAAAGGGCATTATGCAACTCTTTACTGTCCCTTTAAAAAAACCTCTCATTTTCCTTTACTTAAATGTGAACTATAACCTACCAATAAGTGGCTCTTAATTTAAAAGAAAGACTTACCTTGGTAGGAGGTCATCATGCTGCAGGAAAAAGCAGGACATTGGTAGATTAAAAGTGATACCTTTATTGGCTAACTGAGTAGTGTTAGAGTGCAAGCTTTCAAGTCAACTTAAGCCTTTTTGTCAGGGCATGTTAGAGAAAAAGGAACCTAAGTTGTCTTGAAAGATTGTATTCCAAATCTACTCAGTTAGCCAATAAATATATCACTTTTACACAGTATCCTGATCATACAGCAGTCAGGTGTATCTATATAATTATTATGTGTAACAGAAGTACTTACCTAGGTAGGAGCCCATCATACAGCAGTCAGGTGTATCTGTATAATTAATGTGTGTAACAGAAGGACTTACCTAGGTAGGAGTCCCTCATACAACAGTCAGGTGTATCTATATACTTACTGTGTGTAACAGGAGAACTTACCTAGGTAGGAGTCCATCATACAGCAGTCAGGTGTATCTATATAATTACTGTGTGTAACAGGAGCACTTACCTAGGCAGGAGTCTATCATACAGCAGTCAGGTGTATCTATATAATTACTATGTGTAACAGAAGCACTTACCTAGGTAGGAGTCCATCATACAACAGTCAGGTGTATCTATATAATTACTGTGTGTAACAGAAGCACTTACCTAGGTAGGAGTACATCACACAGCAGTCAGGTGTATCTATATAATTACTGTGTGTAACAGAAGGACTTACCTAGGTAGGAGTCCCTCATACAACAGTCAGGTGTATCTATATACTTACTGTGTGTAACAGGAGAACTTACCTAGGTAGGAGTCCATCATACAGCAGTCAGGTGTATCTATATAATTACTGTGTGTAACAGGAGCACTTACCTAAAAGAAAGACTTACCTTGGTAGGAGGTCATCATGCTGCAGGAAAAAGCAGGACATTGGTAGATTAAAAGTGATACCTTTATTGGCTAACTGAGTAGTGTTAGAGTGCAAGCTTTCAAGTCAACTTAAGCCTTTTTGTCAGGGCATGTTAGAGAAAAAGGAACCTAAGTTGTCTTGAAAGATTGTATTCCAAATCTACTCAGTTAGCCAATAAATATATCACTTTTACACAGTATCCTGATCATACAGCAGTCAGGTGTATCTATATAATTATTATGTGTAACAGAAGTACTTACCTAGGTAGGAGCCCATCATACAGCAGTCAGGTGTATCTGTATAATTACTGTGTGTAACAGAAGCACTTACCTAGGTAGGAGTACATCACACAGCAGTCAGGTGTATCTATATAATTACTGTGTGTAACAGAAGGACTTACCTAGGTAGGAGTCCCTCATACAACAGTCAGGTGTATCTATATACTTACTGTGTGTAACAGGAGAACTTACCTAGGTAGGAGTCCATCATACAGCAGTCAGGTGTATCTATATAATTACTGTGTGTAACAGGAGCACTTACCTAGGCAGGAGTCTATCATACAGCAGTCAGGTGTATCTATATAATTACTGTGTGTAACAGGAGTACTTACCTAGGTAGGAGTCCATCACACAGCAGTCAGGTATATCTATATAATTACTGTGTGTGACAGAAGCACTTACCTAGATAGGAGTCCATCATACAGCAGTCAGGTGTATCTATATAATTACTGCGTGTAACAGAAGCACTTACCTAGGTAGGAGTCCATTATACAGCACAGATAGATAGATGACAGATAGATAGATAGATAGATAGATAGATAGATAGATAGATAGATAGATAGATATGAGATAGACAGATAGATAGATAGATAGATATGAGATAGATAGATAGATAGATAGATAGATAGATAGATAGATAGATAGATAGATATGAGATAGATAGATAGATAGATATGATATAGATAGATATGAGATAGATAGATAGATAGATAGATAGATAGATAGATAGATAGATAGATAGATAGATAGATATGAGATAGATAGAGATAGATAGATAGATAGATAGATAGATAGATAGATAGATAGATAGATAGATAGATATGCCATACAAAGATATATAGATATGAGACAGAAAAATTGATTTTAATGACAATGTTTTTTTTATAAGAGTAATTTGTATTTTAGTATTTTTTAAGTGCACAGGGTCATTGATTTAAATGCATTAGATACCAACCCAGCATTCATAAGGTTAAGGAGCTGTGAGTTTCTCTAGGAAAACTCACATACTATTTTTTGTTACGCGATGACCTTGTGGGCCAGAGAGGAATATGGCACCGCTGCCCTCTCCAGCTGCACACATGGAATCCGTCGGGGTACAATCATGCCGAGTCCCAGCACCGCAGGCTTGGGCATATGTTGGATTTTATTTCTTTCTTCTGACACTAATCCCATTCACCAGCTGTTCTGCCAGCTGTCTTTCTCCTGCCTGGAGATTTCATCTTTCTGTACATTTTTGGGGGACACTGTTATGAAGCTATTCTGTCCAATCTGTAACAATCCCCCCAAAAAACTTATTTGGAGTTTTCAGGGGAATCCCAACAATATAAATATGTTACTCCTTCCAAACAGTTTTTTTTTGCATACCAAGAATACCATGACTATTCCATGATAAATCAGAATTTATTGTTTGCCCTTACACCTGCCTAATTTCAATCTATTAAGCTTAAAGGGGCAGTAAACTTTTTTTATGAAAAAATATATATTTTAGATATTTTCCTATTGAGTAAAATAAGGATACTCCCACTGCCGAGAGATTCATATTTCCAGAGTTATTACTGTTTAATCCTTTGTTTTTTTACCTTAGCAGTGCCCTCTAGTGTTCAAATTCCAATTAGTTATCCTGTTACATTCTAATGGAGAGGAAAGTCAGTGACTTACAATTCTCCATAGAAAGTGATAGAAACTGCTAAGTCACTTCCTGTCAGTTAGAACTATCAGGAAGTAAACACAGTAAAATTCACTTCCTGTCAGAACTATCAGGAAGTAAACACAGTAAATTCACTTCCTGTCAGTTAGAACCATCAGGAAGTAAACACAGTAAATTCACTTCCTGTCAGTTAGAACAATCAGGAAGTAATCATAGTAAATTCACTTCCTGTCAGTTAGAACTATCAGGAAGTAAACACAGTAAATTCACTTCCTGTCAGTTAGAACTATCAGGAAGTAAACACAGTAAATTCACTTCCTGGTTATTTCAACTGCTATAAATTTTGAATAAAACATCTGACAGCGATGGGAGTGACCTTGTTTTATTCAGCAGGAAATGCTATATAAAACATGTATTTACATAAAAAAAAGTTTACCGCTCCTTTAACACACTTGTTCCAAGGGCATATGAAGGTGTATTGGGGTGTTTCTTATACGCCTTGTTTAGAATTATGAATTATACAAGACGCAGAGGACATGGCGTGAGTGTAGAAGGCTTTCCCGCGGATGCTATGAGGCTGGCGTAGGTTACACAATGGTATTAAAGTCCTTAATAGGACAGAGGATCTCCGCTGGTATGTACTACAGTGATGATTCGCTCGAATGTGTAGTCACTACGCAATAACCACTAATGGCACTTTATACATTAACCCTATTAGACGTGATGTGAAGCAACTTATGGTTCCAAGCAGTAAGGAGTTCTGAAGCATATCAATTGCAACACATGGACAAGTAAAAAATCCCAAAAGAATTCCATTGATTTAAATGGAATGTAACCTCTTGAATGCGTTAAAGATCTCTGTAGCATTCCTGGGGTTAAACATCCAATTTAAATCCATGGGATATTTGTTAATTTTGATTTGCCCCCTACGATAATAGTGGTTTTTAAGGTGACCACATTTCCATTCTGACATTCAGGGACGCTTCTGTTTGATGTCAGGATCAAGCCTCAGGTCATTTTATTGTAGCCCAGCAGAGGCATCACTTCCTGTCACAGTAGGCACTGGGCAGTTCTCTAGAACTCTGTGCTCTGGAGTCTTCATTCCAGGACTTTCTATTGTCCCTGAAGGGGGCTGCCCGGGACAAGGGACACACATTTAAAATCAGGGACTGTCCTGGGCAATCAGGGACATGTGGTCACCCTAGTGGTTTTGCCCCCGAATAACTCCAGTGCCATTAGAATAACAAATTCTACAAATCTTGTTCTCTTAAAATTGTTTTGGGCTTCCCATTGCTTCAGCTGTTCTTCATTTTACAGTAGACAAAATATTATATACTGTTATTTAATGTATTTATTATTGTTCCTTATATTGCATTCCTGCATCCGTGCTCATTTTCCGTCTTGTTTTTTTTTTCCGCCAGTCGAGATATTTGTTAGCTATTGTTTGGCTAATCAGGTTTGATGTGCTTATTACAGTTTGGTTACACTACAATGTACACTGACAAGTGCTATAGATTTTTCACTACATATTCCAGATGATTAGCCCATAAGGAGGATATCAAACATCTGTACAAGAGCCTACAGGGACCCAGGAATTAATTCATGCTGGCAAGGCAGCCGCTCTGAACAATAGGCACTGTGAGCTTCAACGCCATGTGAGACAGTAACAGCCCCCAAAAAAACTAATTCATTATATACTAACGGAGCACTACCGTGAGAACAATTGGGATAAATAAGAAGATATTCATTTCAAGGCTGCCTGCATGGCAGGAATGCTTAAAGGAGAAGTAACACGTCAACTTACTTTACTATAGCCAGAAAATCCTAACAGCCCTTATGAATTTCACCACTGTGCATATGTTCAAGAAATAACAACTTCAATCAATCAGTCCAAAAATGTCACGCCTGTGGAGACGGACATGATAGTTACTGTCACAACCACAGGACTTCAAACTCTGTCAGCTGCACATGGAAATCTGTAAGGCATAGTAAACCTTTTTTTTAAATGAAAACCTATATGTTATAGGGATTTTCCTTCTGAGTAAAACAAGGGAACATGTTTTATTCAAAAGTTATAACAGTTCAAATAATCAGGAAGTGAATTTACTGTGTGATTACTTCCTGAAAGTTCTACCAGGAACAGTTCTAACAGGAAGTGACTCAGCAGTTTCTATTGCATTCTGTGGAGAACTGTATGTCACTGACTTTTCTCTCCATTAGAATGTAACAGAATAATTAATTGGAATTTGACCACTAGAGGGCACTGCTAATGTAAAAAAAACACAGGTTTAAACTTTAAGAACTCTGGAAATATGCATCTCGCAGCAATGGGAGGACTCTAATTTTACGTAACAGGAAACACCTTACTATATATATATATATATATATATATATATATATATAATCATTAAAAAAAGTTTAAGTTTACTGCTCCTTTAACCCTTTAAGGACCATAAGGGTATTCAACAGATGAGAATTGTTACCGTGTTAGATGTAGAGATACAGGACGCGAATATAGTTGTTGATACCTTTGTTGGCTAACTAAACAGATTCAGTGCATTGATTATCAAAGTGATTTGAACAACTTTGGTTCTTAAAGGGTTAAATTGGCTCATGCACAACTGCCTGACTTATTTTGAAAAAACTTTAAGCAACTGTCATGTCCGCCTCTATAGAGGTCACATCCAGGACCGGCTGAAGATGTTTTCTCTAGAACTAAAGTGCCCATACAGTGTAGACTGTAGTACGTACCATAGCGTGCAGCCATTTTCGTTGGAATCTCACACTAATGGAACTATAATGTCCAACTCGTCCAATCACCCCATTGATGTGACACTATTTGTTTCTCATTTGATGATATGACCGCAGTAATATTTAGACCATGTCCTAAAGCTAATACATAGTAACATTTCACTTAATGTGGTCCTAGCAAATCCTCATAATCACAGTGAGACAATTGTCAGTTCTTGTTTGTACTTCAACTTATAAAACTTTTTTTGGTTGGTTCGCGAAGCCTTCAAAACCAAGAATCAGACACATAACATGCAGAATCAGTAACAAGTAGACTATTTAGCTTAGTTTTAAATCCCCGGTAATTATGTACAATTAATTATCACTTGCGACGTACCCATTAATAAAACAGTGTGCCATTTATATGCTATGTCAGTTGTGAGTATGCAAAAAAAAAAAAAAAAAACTGGAATCAGAATTCGATGATGTGGGGTGTACTTAACCCTTTGAGTGCCACGAGTGGCCTACAGCACTGCTGTCACTGTTTCACATTTCATTTCTTTGATCAATCCTTTAAAATAATTCGCTAGGAAGTGTGTCAGAAGCTGTCATGCACAGTAGAGACTGCCTGAAAGCACAGAATGCTGGGAGTTCTGTGCTGGGAGCATTCTGTGCGGAATGATGTGAGTTCTGTGCTGGGAGCATTCTGTGCGGAATGATGTGAGTTCTGTGCTGGGAGCATTCTGTGCGGAATGATGTGAGTTCTGTGCTGGGAGCATTCTGTGCGGAATGATGTGAGTTCTGTGCTGGGAGCATTCTGTGCGGAATGATGTGAGTTCTGTGCTGGGAGCATTCTGTGCGGAATGATGTGAGTTCTGTGCTGGGAGCATTCTGTGCGGAATGCTGGGAGTTCTGTGCTGGGAGCATTCTGTGCGGAATGCTGGGAGTTCTGTGCTGGGATCATTCTGTGCGGAATGCTGGGAGTTCTGTGCTGGGAGCATTCTGTGCGGAATGATGTGAGTTCTGTGCTGGGAGCATTCTGTGCGGAATGCTGGGAGTTCTGTGCTGGGAGCATTCTGTGCGGAATGCTGGGAGTTCTGTGCTGGGAGCATTCTGTGCGGAATGATGTGAGTTCTGTGCTGGGAGCATTCTGTGCGGAATGCTGGGAGTTCTGTGCTGGGAGCATTCTGTGCAGAATACTTGGAGTTCTGTGCTTGGAGCATTCTGAGCGGAATCCTGGGAGTTCTGTGCTGGGAGCATTCTGGGCTTTCGGACAGTCACTAAAGTGCATGACTGCGTCAACGGCAGGACGCAGAGCAGGACCGGCCTCTTAACATCGCCTGGACCTTGGCCCGCTTACACAGGCTTTTACACTAGTAGTCAATAAAAAGACCAGTGAGGACTGACCATGAGTAGATCAGTACAGTGACGTTACACAGACGTAGGGACTCAAACTCAAATCCTGCACTTGATCAGTTTTATACATTCATTAATAGATACCCATTATAAACATTTCTTCCAGGTTCCCTTTTAACCCTTTGACTGTGTTGGAATGTGTTGGCTACCTCTCAAGCACTCAATGGGTTAAACCTTTCTCCACAATTGGGCACAATACAACCAGTAGGCCGGATCGGGCCCAGAGGAGAGTTTAATCCGCCCCTTGGTTCGGGCTACCTGTACACATTCAGCAGTGAGTCAGTACCAGGGCCACATTTTTGTCCAAATTGCATTTACAAGGCCTAAAGCACATTTGGGGTTATTCACTAAGCGGTGATAAAAAGGTGATAAAGTGCAGATGACTTCTCCAGTTTATCTCTTCTCCAAGTCCTATGTTATTCTATAGAGCCTATGCACTAAGATTTCTTTCAACTTTGGAGATCTTAGTGAATAGGCTCTATAGAATAACACAGGAACTGGATAAGTGATATCACTGAAGAAATCATCTCCATTTTATCACCTTATCACCTCTTGGTGAATTTCCCCATTGTCTTTGGTGTCTATAAACATTCTATAGGTAGCTTAGGTCTGGCTCCTCCTCATACTTCTCATCATTCAGTTGATCAAGTGTGTACACTTTATCAATTCTGATTCTCTGCCCAGTTACATTGATACAGTAAAGAACGTGTTTCAAACAATTTTTCACTTTTCCTGCATAGAAAGGCAAATATTATGCTTTCTTAGTATATCAGCTCCTTCTGTATGTGTACAGCCCGTCATCCAGAATCAAGAGACAGATAAAACTGACCCGTGGGCTGTGTCCTGCCCCCAGGCCATACTCTGCCCATCTCAGTTCTATGCAGTGTACACTACTGGATTTCACTGTACTTGAAGAATTATACATTTATTTTATCACAAAGAACAACACTATTACAGTGCATTACAAAACTCAACACTGATGCAATGTATCAGAAAGCATACCACTAATGCAATGTATGACTAAGTGCAACACTAATACAATGTATCTTTCTAGTAATGCGGAGAGAACCAGAATTGATGTGTTGTCTGTACAGCAGAACAGCTGTTAAAGGAACATTAACACTTACAATTTAAATAGGTAGATATAACTTTACATTTCAGGTACTTACAGATAGCACATGGAAAAAATGAAATATTCATATTTCACAACCCTAAAATATAATCCTAAACTTACATTAACATATATGTAACTAGCTCCTGAGGGGTAAAACTTGATACACAGCCCTGTGGCAGTCAGTGGGTTAAGTGTGTACCTGATGGCTGTCTGTCCTCTGTGTTGCATGGCAAATGATGACAGTCAAGAAATAATTGAGCAATGAGATCCTACCGTAACCCTTTGAGTGCCATTCTGTTACCCTGGCACTGCAGCTTCCATTCAGTGGCTATACTACAGGTCCTGCTGAGGCCAATGGGAGTCAGAGTGAGTGACTGTGTGTGTGTGTGTGTGTGTGTGTGTGTGGTGTGTGTGTGTGTGTCAGCCATATTTCTTTCTGACTTTGTGTGTGTATTTGGTGGTGTGTGTGTGTTTGGTGCTCTGTGTGTGTGTTTGTTTGGTGCTGTGAGAGTGGGGCATGTGTCTGTGTCTGTGGTGTAGAAGCAAGTGGCAGCCATTTTGTTTTTTTCCACAGTTGTATAGTGGTGGGCAGGCTGGATAGTCCTGTGAAAATCACACCCCCATTGAATCACCCAATGGGAGCAGTAACTCCTCCTTACTGCCACCCCTGTGTGTGTGTGTGTGTGTGTGTCTCCTGAGAAGACATAAATTATGTAATGAGCCATTCTCCTCTATGTGTGTGTCTCCTGAGGAGACATAAATTATGTAATGAGGCTTTCTCTTTTATATATATATAGATAGAGTAGAATAATCAGCACTCACAGGACTTTTTGTGAAAACAATAAAGCTTTACTCTGATCGACATTTCGATCCCCATCTGGGATCTATAACAAGATGGTCGTATTATCTATTATCCAATTTATCTACCTAGGCACCCATGCATAAGAATGATTTTTCGAGAGTGCTGCCTTTCTTCCACACATATATATATGCTAGTTGAAGAGTCCGTTGCACGGGCCACAGTGCCACTGCCAGCCGGTCGTGGGGCAGTCATGCACAGTACAGACTGCCTGCTCTGCAGTGCGGGGAGCTCCGGCTCTGTATCGGCCTCGTCATGGGCAGTCTCTACTGCGCATGACTGCAACGTTTTAGCAAATTATTATATAGGATATATATATATATATATATATATATATATATAATAGAAATGGTACACAGCCCTGCAATAAGAGCACTCTCAGGTCTTATGGAAAAATATGCTTAGTTTAATTTGTCAACGTTTCGGCCCCCTAAAGGGTCTTTATCTTTAGGGGGCCGAAATGCTGACAAATTAAACAAAGCATATTTCTCCATAAGACCTGAGAGTGCTCTTGTTGTAGGGTCATGTACCATTTGTATCCTAAGTATTCTTATAAGTAGCACCCAGGCATTAACCTTTTCTTGACGTTAAAGGGATAGTAATACTTCATTTTAACTTTATTTTATTTTGTAGGCATTAAAAAAACATGAAGAATGATATAAGTCTTATCTCTGAAACCTTTATGGTTTATGAGATATTCACAAGCAAAGTATCCCCCCCCTGTTCAACCAGATCAGAAGGGAGATGCCCAGGTAGACTGCAGAGAGGGACAATCTTCAATTAAGATAACGGAAAAAGCTGAAAAACTTGTCAAGGGGGGAAGGGCTTTCATTGTTTTCATACAAAGAAGATTGTCCCCTTCTGTTATCTGTCCTGTCATACAACCAGACTCACATCTGAGAAGAGATGGCTTACACTAGGTAAAAGGGGCGGGAGGGGAACTTTGCTTGTGAATATCTCATAAACCATAAAGGTTTGAGAGATAAGACTTATATCATTCTTCATGTTTTTTTAATGCCTACAAAATAAAATAAAGTTAAAACGAAGTGTTACTATCCCTTTGAGTTAAGTTGGTTAAATAGGAGTGCCCACGTAACTGATATATATCTACACACACACACACACACACAGCTGAGATGTGGTCCTCAAGCCAAAACCATTGCCCACCCCCCTGCCCTACACATTTAGTACTGCAGGACTGTATTTGCTATCTAAAACTATTTTAATGAAGGAACACGATGGTTAGATCGGCCCGGCTCACTCACAATGAGTTTTCCTGATAATTACTGATTGATGGGAAAGGAATTAGATGTTTACACCATTACAAATAGTGCAAATTCCTTCCCGTCTCGCTCGCGTCAGGGAGATGATTACTGCGCAGCAGACTGTACAGTAACTGGAAAGAGCTCAAGAGCAAAACATCAAATCAAAGGTGGCTTATTTCTCTCACATTAACCCTTTGAAGCAATGCAATGCACACCACTCTTGTCCTCGAGGGGTTAAAAAAAATCAAGGCGGTTATTAACCCTTCGTTTGATGAATTAACCATAAATACATCCATATCTGGACAAGGTGAAGTTGTTTTCAAAAAGACAGGTATTTAACCCTTTGAGTGCTGGTGGTGTAAGGCTGCACATCCCTCTGGCACTCGAAGGATTAACCCCTAAATGCCAGAGAGGTGTCCAACACATCACTTTGTGATGCACTGGACATTTGTCTGGCATTAAAATGGTTATAGGAATAGTAACTGTTTATTGTGTCTTCAAATATTCTGTAAATACATAACGTGTACAGTCACATTGTGTAAATGTGCAGACAGTGTTACATTGTATTACATCACACAGAGCATTCAGTACTACAGGGAGAGTGTAACATTGTATTACATCACACAGAGCATTCACTACTACAGGGAGAGTGCAACATTGTATTACATCACACAGATCATTCAGTGCTGCAGGGAGAGTGTAACATTGTATTACATCACACACATCATTCAGTGCTGCAGGGATAGTGTAACATTGTATTACATCACACAGAACATTCAGTACTACAGGGAGAGTGTAACATTGTATTACATCACACAGAGCATTCAGTGCTGCACAGAAAGTGTAACATTATACTACATCACACAGAGCACTCAGTGCTGCAGGGAGAGTGTAACATTGTATTACATCACACACAGCATTCAGTGCTGCAGGAATACTGTTACATTGTATTACATCACACAGAGCATTCAGTACTACAGGGAGAGTGTAACATTGTATTACATCACACAGAGCATTCAGTGCTGCACAGAAAGTGTAACATTATACTACATCACACAGAGCATTCAGTGCTGCAGGGAGAGTGTAACATTGTATTACATCACACAGAGCATTCAGTGCTATAGGGAGAGTGTAACATTGTATTATATCACACAGAACATTCAGTGCTGCACAGAAAGTGTAACATTATACTACATCACACAGAGCATTCAGTACTACAGGGAGAGTGTAACATTGTATTACATCACACAGACCATTCAGTGCTGCACAGAAAGTGTAACATTATACTACATCACACAGAGCACTCAGTGCTGCAGGGAGAGTGTAACATTGTATTACATCACACAGAGCATTCAGTACTACAGGGAGAGTGTAACATTGTATTACATCACACAGAGCATTCAGTGCTGCACAGAAAGTGTAACATTGTATTACATCGCACAGAGCACTCAGTGCTGCAGGGAGAGTGTAACATTGTATTACATCACACAGAGCACTCAGTGCTGCAGGGATAGTGTAACATTGTATTACATCACACAGAGCACTCAGTGCTGCGGGGATAGTGTTACATTGTATTACATCACACAGAGCACTCAGTGCTGCGGGGATAGTGTTACTTTGTATTACATCACACAGAGCACTCAGTGCTGCGGGGATAGTGTTACTTTGTATTACATCACACAGAGCACTCAGTGCTGCGGGGATAGTGTTACTTTGTATTACATCACACAGAGCACTCAGTGCTGTGGGGATAGTGTTACTTTGTATTACATCATCCTCTGATATTCTATAAATCAGAAAATTATTTGGAAACTGACATCAACAGAGATCACTGATACGGTATAAAAGTGTATAGAAAATGTGAAAATAGAAAAATAAAGTAAAACGTTTAAGCAATTGTCTGTAGGCAGACTACAACTCCCATCATCCGCTGCCAGCCAGTGTGATGGGATTTGTAGTCTGGCTGCAGCTGGAGGGCCATATGTTACCCACCCCAATCTAAGGAATTATATTACTCAGTTTACAAAAGGCAGTGTAGGAGGTAGTGTAGGGGGCAGTGTAGGAGGCAGTGTAGGGGGCAGTGTAGGGGGCAGTGTAGGGGGAAGTGTAGGGGGCAGAGTAGGGGGCAGTGTAGGTGGCCAACCACTTTATCTTGTGTCAGAATTCTATGAAAAAAGTATCTAGTAAACAGGATATTATACAGGGGTGGATACCCAGTCTTATGGATTCTTTACATTTACTCCTACATTCCTGAGGTTTAGAAGACTTTGTTCAACCAGTGGATTGGACACAAATCGTGAATTATTAGTGGAAGTGGACCACTTACAAAGAATCAGTTAATTGTAACTCTCTCTGTGCCACAGTGAAGGCTAACTCAGGAAGAACCAGCCAATTGTAAGTCTCTCTGTTCCAAAGCGAAGGCTAACACAGAAAGAGATCAGTCAATTGTAACTCTCTCTGTGTCACAGTGGAGTCTAACACAGAAAGACATCAGTCAATTGTAACTCTCTCTGTGTCACAGTGGAGTCTAACACAGAAAGACATCAGACAATTGTAAATCTCTCTGTGTCACAGTGGAGTCTAACACAGAAAGACATCAGACAATTGTAACTCTCTCTGTGTCACAGCAGAGTCTAACACAGAAAGAGATCAGCCAATTGTGCCACAGTGGAGGCTAATGCAGAAAATAAATAATCAAATAGTATCTCTCCCTGTGAGACAGTAGAGGCTAACACAGAAAGAATCAGCTAATTGTAACTCTCCCTGTGAGACAGTGCAGGCTAACACAGAAAGAAACAGCCAGTTGTTACTCTCTACATGCTAACTCAGTCTAACACTGAAAGATCAGCCAATGGTAACGTTCTCTGTGCGACTGCGGAGGATAACACAGAAATATCAGCCAATTGTTACTCTCTTTGTGTCACAGCAGAGTCTACCACTGAAATATTAGTCAGTTGTAACTCTCTTTGTGTCACAGTGGAGTCTAACACTGAAAGAGCAGCCAATTGTAACTCTCTTTGTGTCACAGTGGAGTCTAACACTGAAAGAGCAGCCAATTGTAACTCTCTTTGTGTCACAGTGGAGTCTAACACTGAAAGAGCAGCCAATTGTAACTCTCTTTGTGTCACAGCAGAGTCTACCACTGAAAGAGCAGCCAAATGTAACTCTCTCTAGTGGGTAAAAGTCTAATTTAAATCAATGGGAATTTGGGAAATATTTTCTTCATACATATGAAACACCCCTCTGGTCCATAAAACCAGTAGGGTTTTCATCACCAATCGCTTTCACTCCTGCAAACGCAATATGTTAGAGATCTATCTGGCATTCAACTGGTTAAATACGTTCTAAAATTAAGGGCAGGAATATTCAGGAATGTGACAAGAGAATTTGTAGGTTTACAAGAAAATGTGTTTGAAAATGAGGAACAAACGCATTAGCCCTATAACCTTTTAAATGTTGGAGGGGTGTGCAATGCATTAACTTGCAATGTGTTGCATATTGGTGAGGACCAATTGTTTCACAACTCGTTTCGCACCCCTCACTCTGATCCTTAAAGCATTAAAGGGACAGTAATGTCCTATAAAAAATTCTTCTTGTTTTGTAGAGGTTAAAAAAATGTAATTATGTGGCACAAGTTCTATCTCTCAAACCTCTATGGTTTGAGAGATATTCTCATTGAACGTTTCTGACTCAAGTCGGCCAACTCGAGGAGGCTCTTCACCAGAACCGAAATTGCGTTATTTAAAAAGAACTACTTCACTGGAACGGTCTACAAAGTGTGCTTGCAAACGAAGGACACTTTGTATGTAGATCTTTCCAGTGAAGTAATTATTTTTAAATATCGTGATTTCGGCTCTGCTGAAGAGCCACTGGCTGGTCCCCGGACCGGGATCTCCTGCTGTCATCACAGCGCTGATGTCAGGAGAACGGGGTGGGACTTTCAATGTGAATATCTCTCAAACCAGAGCGGTTAGAGACATGGGATTTGCTGCAAATAATTAATTTTTTAACCTCTACAAAACAAGAAGAAATTGTTCTGTGACATTAGTGTCCCTTTCAGATATTAGTGTTTTTAACAACTGCTCGCTTTCGTCCCTGCAAAAGCAAACATGTTGGAGGTGTGTCTAGCATTGAAGGGGTTAAATATACTCTAAAATTAACCCTTTGAGGGGTACACAATGCAAAGGTTTAGGAGCAGGAATACTCAGGTATTTTTTAAAAAAAAGAGGATTTTCACATTTCCAAGAGAATTCGTTTGAAAAGCTCCACGTCGGTAGGTAGAAACACATTAAGACATTAGCGTTTTCCGCGACTGCTCGATTTCACGGCTGCAAATTCAAAGTGCACAGCTAGTGGGCGTGGCGCTGGAATTTGCTAATCTTAGTTTCAATTTCTCCCTTTCACTTAATAGTAGATATTCATTAGGACTCACATGCCGTAATAAATTATAATAATTTTAAACAAGAATTAAATTACTAGGTAGCTTGTGAAAGAGGCATTTTTTTCCTTAAGCACCCTATAATCTAACTGTCACTTTTAAAATCTATTTCCAATCAGCCCCTCGCCTATTCCCGCTTATTCATCTATGTTAAATTAATAAAAGGTGCGAATAATACTGACGAAATTGATCATTATTGCTCATGCAGATTTAGTAAATTATAAGGCAATCTAAACTGTAAAAAATGAACTGAGGGGAACTATTTAGTTTCTTTATAAATAAATGTGTTTTTTTTTTTGCATTTAATTTGTGCGATACATTTAAAAGAAGGTACGGAAGATTTTCTGCATATTTTAGACATAAATAATTTCAGCTATTTAGGCATTTTAATGGCAAGCTGTCAGAATGCACAAACTTTGACTATAGTATACGTGACAAGCGCTGAGACACCCAGCTCAGCTCTAGGACCGGGCTATTGGATGGCTGTTTGCGGCCATCATTAACCCCTTAGATGCTAGAGATGTATACCTAGCGCCCAAGAGGCTATAAAAGCCCCAACACTTGCAATGTACGACTTTGGTGATTTTGAAAGAGGATTCAAAGTCATCCGTATGCGGTATCAGTCATTTTTATTTAGAAAATCAGTTTTCAAGATATTTAGATCCATAGGTGATGATAGTTAAGGCATGTCAGGTAAGCATTTCCTGTATTAACTCTATATTACCCTCCCCACTCACTGACCATTAACCATTAAAGTGCTAAGACGGTGTCAGTGAGTGGGGAGGTAATGTAGGGATAACAGGAAGTCAGTGCTAGGGGAGGTGGGTAATGCTTGGCTGAGCAGTGTCAGTGAGTGGGGAGGTAATGTAGGGATAAGACAGGAAGTCAGTGCTAGGGGAGGTGGGTAATGCATTGCTGAGCAGTGTCAGTGGGTGGGGAGGTAATGTAGAGATAAGACAGGAAGTCAGTGCTAGGGGAGGTAGGTAATGCATTACTGAGCAGTGTCAGTGAGTGGGGGAGGTACTGCACAGATAAGATAGGAGGTCAGTGCTAGGGGAGGTGGGTAATGCATTGCTGAGCAGTGTCAGTGAATGGAGGAGGTAATGTAGGGATAAGACAGGAATTCAGTGTTAGGGGAGGTGGGTAATGCATTGCTGAGCAGTGTCAGTGACTGGGGGAGGTAATGTAGGGATAAGACAGGAGGTCAGTGCTAGGGGAGGTGGGTAATGCATTGCTGAGCAGTGTCAGCGAGTGAGGAGGTAATGTAGGGATAAGACAGGAAGTCAGTGCTAGGAGAGGTGGGTAATGGATTGCTAAGCAGTGTCAGTGAGTGGGGAGGTAATGTAGGGATCAGACAGGAAGTCAGTGATAGAGGAGGTGGGTAATGCATTGCTGAGCAGTGTCAGTGAATGCAGGAGGTAATGTAGGGATGAGACAGGAAGTCAGTACTAGGGGAGGTGGGTAATACATTGCTGAGCAGTGTCAGTGAGTGGGGAGGTAATGTAGGGATAAGACAGGAAGTCAGTGGTAGGAGAGGTGGGTAGTGCATTGCTGGGCAGTGTCAGTGAGTGAGGAGGTAATGTAGGGATAAGACAGGAATTCAGTGCTAGGGGAGGTGGGTAATGCATTGCTGAGCAGCGTCAGTGAGTGGGAAGGTAATGTAGAGATAAGACAGGAAGTCAGTGCTAGGGGAGGTAGGTAATGCATTACTGAGCAGTGTCAGTGAGTGGGGGAGGTACTGCACAGATAAGATAGGAGGTCAGTGCTAGGGGAGGTGGGTAATGCATTGCTGAGCAGTGTCAGTGAATGGAGGAGGTAATGTAGGGATAAGACAGGAATTCAGTGTTAGGGGAGGTGGGTAATGCATTGCTGAGCAGTGTCAGTGACTGGGGGAGGTAATGTAGGGATAAGACAGGAGGTCAGTGCTAGGGGAGGTGGGTAATGCATTGCTGAGCAGTGTCAGCGAGTGAGGAGGTAATGTAGGGATAAGACAGGAAGTCAGTGCTAGGAGAGGTGGGTAATGGATTGCTAAGCAGTGTCAGTGAGTGGGGAGGTAATGTAGGGATCAGACAGGAAGTCAGTGATAGAGGAGGTGGGTAATGCATTGCTGAGCAGTGTCAGTGAATGCAGGAGGTAATGTAGGGATGAGACAGGAAGTCAGTACTAGGGGAGGTGGGTAATACATTGCTGAGCAGTGTCAGTGAGTGGGGAGGTAATGTAGGGATAAGACAGGAAGTCAGTGGTAGGAGAGGTGGGTAGTGCATTGCTGGGCAGTGTCAGTGAGTGAGGAGGTAATGTAGGGATAAGACAGGAATTCAGTGCTAGGGGAGGTGGGTAATGCATTGCTGAGCAGCGTCAGTGAGTGGGAAGGTAATGTAGAGATAAGACAGGAAGTCAGTGCTAGGGGAGGTGGGTAATGCATTGCTGAGCAGTGTCAGTGAGTGGGGAGGTAATGTAGGGATAACACAGGAAGTCAGTGGCAGGGGAGGCGAGTAATGCATTACTGAGCTGTGTCAGTGAGTGGGGGAGGTAATGTAGGGATAAGACAGGATGTCAGTGCTAGGGGAGGTGGGTAATGCAGTGCTGAGCAGTGTCAGTGAGTGGGGAGGTAATGTAGAGATAAGACAGGAAGTCAGTGCTAGGGGAGGTGAGCAATGCATTACTGAGAGGGGAGGTAATGTAGGAATAAGATAGGAAGTCAGTGCTAGGGGAGGTGGGTAATGCATTGCTGAGCAGTGTCAGTGAGTGGGGGATGTAATGTAGGGATAAGACAGGAAGTCAGTACTAGGGGAGGTGGGTAATGCATTGCTGAGCAGTGTCAGTGAGTGGGGGGTGTAATGTAGGGATAAGACAGGAAGTCAGTACTAGGGGAGATGGGTAATGCATTGCTGAGCAGTGTCAGTGAGTGGGGAGGTAATGTAGAGATAAGACAGGAAGCCAGTGCTAGGGGAGGTGGGTAATGTATTGCTGAGCAGTGTCAGTGAGTGGGGAGGTAATGTAGAGATAAGACAGGAAGTCAGTGCTAGGGGAGGTGGGTAATGTGTTGCTGAGAAATGCATTGCATACCCCTCTTGCACTCAAAGGGTTAAGTTAATCAGTGGCTTTTAAATCCTGAGTGATCCATAGAAACATATAAAAACATTTAAAAAAATGACTATTCCTGTTCTGCAGCCAGTTATATTTGAGTACAAATGTTGACTAAATGGGTTTGCAATGCATTGAATCTGAAACGAGCTGTGCACCTCACTGATGCACAAAGGATTTAGACATAAATATAATCTTCCAACAATGGCAGAAAATTGATAATACATTGGGGTACATTTAATTAAATCTCTAGGAACAGTCATTTGCTGGACTTCCAGCTGTTGGGGACCAAAACTCCCATCATCCCTAACCAGCCACTGGCTGGTTAGGGATGATGGGAGTTTCAGTCAACAACAGCTGGAGAGCCAACAGTTGACTAGCCCTGGGTTAACCATTTCAGGATCAGAGGGGTGCACAACACATCGCAAAATCATAATAACAAGGCTTCAAAATATTTAGCAAAAGAAAAATAAAATAATTTTATACTGCTTTCAGTCCACAAGGATGTGCATCACTGACATGAAGGACTGGCTGAGGATGAAGGGGAGAGCTGGTGAGCCACATGTTGCCGCACTCCACTGCAGTTGATACTGACACAATGAACATGTTTGCTCTGTAATCACACGGCAGCGGAGTCGGTAGCAGCTGAAGATCAGTCTGGGTGCAGGATCTTTGTGTCTCAATCAGCAGTGTTGACTAATCAGAATATGAGACAGTGCAAGGCAGTAAGGGCATTTATACAGAATGGCATATTAATTCGCCAGCTGTTGCACTGTAGATGACTGCTTGAGTGCTTTTCAGTAACCCTGCAAGGCACGTTTAGGTATTTTTATATTTAACCCTTCCAAAGAAAACAGGTTAACAAACATATCCATGTAAGGATAGAAAAGATATGATATTTCCATGTAAATATACATTTGTTATTGGATAGAACTAGGTCCACGTGTTTAAAGAAAATGAATCCGTTTCTGTGCAAAACAAATTATTTAACCCCTTAAGAACTGGCTGCACACTATTGTCGCTGACACTTAAGGACCGCAGGACTTTTTTTTTTTTTTCGTTGAATGGCGTGCAGCCAAGCGGGGATCCCTGAAATCCATCACATTTCTGGCACATCATGGGTGCTTATCGCACACCCAGCCCATGATGTGCCAGGACCGTCATGGGTCATTAAGGGGTTAAACACTTTAGATATACATTTTTATGTTTTGTCCAGTTTATATATTGGTTTGGCCAGTTTATGTATCAACTTGTATAATGTTTTAATGTCGAGTTTATATGTTAATTTGGCCATATATTTACCGGATGATATATTAGTGTAGTGTCCAGTTTATGCACTAATTTGTCCAGTTTATTTTCCAGTTTATATAGTAATTTGTCCAGTTTATTTACCAGTTTATATATTGTTATAATGTCCAGTTTATATACTGATTTGTCCTGTTTATTTGCCAGTTTATATATTCTATAATGTCCAGTTTATATACTGGTGTGGACGGCTTATTTACCAGTTTATATATTGCTATAATGTCCAGTTCATATATTAATTTGGCCACTTTATTTACCAGTTTATATATTGCTATAATGTCCAGTTTATATACTAATTTGTCCAGTTTATTTACCAGTTTATATATTGCTATAATGTCCAGTTTATATACTGATTTGTCCAGTTTATCTACCAGTTTATACATTGCTATAATGTCCAGTTTATATACTGATTTGTCCAGTTTATTTACCAGTTGATACATTGCTATAATGTCCAGTTTATATACTGATTTGTCCAGTTTATTTACCAGTTTGTACATTGCTATAATGTCCAGTTTATATACTGATTTGTCCAGTTTATTTACCAGTTTATACATTGCTATAATGTCCAGTTTATATACTGATTTGTCCAGTTTATTTACCAGTTTATACATTGCTATAATGTCCAGTTTATATACTGATTTGTCCAGTTTATTTACCAGTTAATATATATTGCTATAATGTCCAGCTTATATATTCATTTGGCCAGTTTATTTACCAGTTTATATTTTGCTGAAATGTCCACTTTATATAGTAACTAGTATAAAAGCCTGTGTAAACGGGCCAAAGTCTGGGTAATGTTAACACTTGGAGGGTTAAGCGGCCACTACCTCACTGCTCCACGCGATGCAGTCTTGTGTCGCCTCAATCTCGCGATGCAATCATGTGCAGTAGAGACTGCCCAAACGCACGCAATCTCTACTGCACATGACGGCTTCTGACAAACATCCTAGCAAATTATTATATAGGATTTGTCCTGTTTATTTACCAGTTTATATATTGTTGAAATGTCCAGTTTATATACTGATTTGGACAGTTTATTTGCCAGTTTATATATTATTGCAATGTCCAGGTTATATATCTTTTGTAGTGAAAATCCCTCTAGCATCCAAGGGGGTTAAACCGTAGCCATTTATCTGAAAAACAGGGGCCACCTTTAAATTTAATCCTGTGTCTTGTCCCAGTAACATAGCGATGCAGGGAATTGTTGAACTTTTCAGATTGGTGTAATGTACATTTTGGATTAGCGGAGAGATAATAATCCCTGGCTCAGGCTCTTGGCCACTGTCTGAGAATGCTGCCATATTGTACCAAGGCCAACGTCTCACCGAGGAGGGGCCTGATAAACTCCAGAAAGTAATGTACCCGAGAATTGCATTACAATGACTGATACAATAATGGCACAGTGTATCACCATTACAATGACTGCTACACATAATGACACAGTGTATCAGTATAACAATGACCGCTACACATAACGGCACAGTGTATCACCATTACAATGACTGCTACACATAATGTCACAGTGTATCAATATAACAATGGCTGTTACACATAATGGCACAGTGTATCACCATTACAATGACTGCTACACATAACGGCACAGTGTATCACCATTACAATGACTGCTACACATAATGTCACAGTGTATCAATATAACAATGGCTGTTACACATAATGGCACAGTGTATCACCATTACAATGGCTGCTACACATAATGTCACAGTGTATCAATATAACAATGACCGCTACACATAACGGCACTGTATATCAGTATAACAATGACCGCTACACATAACGGCACTGTATATCAGTATAACAATGACCGCTACACATAACGGCACTGTATATCAGTATAACAATGACCGCTACACATAACGGCACTGTGTATCAGTATAACAATGACTACTACACATAACGGCACTGTGTATCAGTATAACAATGACTACTACACATAACGGCACTGTGTATCAGTATAACAATGACTACTACACATAACGGCACTGTGTATCAGTATAACAATGACTACTACACATAACGGCACTGTGTATCAGTATAACAATGACTACTACACATAACGGCACTGTGTATCACCATTACAATGACTGCTACACATAACGGCACTGTATATCAGTATAACAATGACCGCTACACATAACGGCACTGTGTATCAGTATAACAATGACTACTACACATAACGGCACTGTGTATCAGTATAACAATGACTACTACACATAACGGCACTGTGTATCAGTATAACAATGACTACTACACATAACGGCACTGTGTATCAGTATAACAATGACTACTACACATAACGGCACTGTATATCAGTATAACAATGACCGCTACACATAACGGCACTGTATATCAGTATAACAATGACCGCTACACATAACGGCACTGTATATCAGTATAACAATGACTACTACACATAACGGCACTGTGTATCAGTATAACAATGACTACTACACATAACGGCACTGTATATCAGTATAACAATGACCGCTACACATAACGGCACTGTGTATCAGTATAACAATGACTACTACACATAACGGCACTGTGTATCAGTATAACAATGACTACTACACATAACGGCACTGTGTATCAGTATAACAATGACTACTACACATAACGGCACTGTGTATCACCATTACAATGACTACTACACATAACGGCACTGTATATCAGTATAACAATGACCGCTACACATAACGGCACTGTATATCAGTATAACAATGACTACTACACATAACGGCACTGTGTATCAGTATAACAATGACTACTACACATAACGGCACTGTGTATCACCATTACAATGACTGCTACACATAACGGCACTGTGTATCAGTATAACAATGACTACTACACATAACGGCACTGTATATCAGTATAACAATGACTACTACACATAACGGCACTGTGTATCACCATTACAATGACTGCTACACATAACGGCACTGTATATCAGTATAACAATGACCGCTACACATAACGGCACTGTATATCAGTATAACAATGACTACTACACATAACGGCACTGTGTATCAGTATAACAATGACTGCTACACATAACGGCACTGTGTATCAGTATAACAATGACTACTACACATAACGGCACTGTATATCAGTATAACAATGACTACTACACATAACGGCACTGTGTATCAGTATAACAATGACCGCTACACATAACGGCACTGTATATCAGTATAACAATGACTACTACACATAACGGCACTGTGTATCAGTATAACAATGACTACTACACATAACGGCACTGTGTATCAGTATAACAATGACTGCTACACATAACGGCACTGTGTATCAGTATAACAATGACTACTACACATAACGGCACTGTATATCAGTATAACAATGACTACTACACATAACGGCACTGTGTATCAGTATAACAATGACTACTACACATAACGGCACTGTGTATCAGTATAACAATGACTACTACACATAACGGCACTGTATATCAGTATAACAATGACCGCTACACATAACGGCACTGTATATCAGTATAACAATGACCGCTACACATAACGGCACTGTATATCAGTATAACAATGACCGCTACACATAACGGCACTGTATATCAGTATAACAATGACTACTACACATAACGGCACTGTATATCAGTATAACAATGACTACTACACATAACGGCACTGTGTATCAGTATAACAATGACTACTACACATAACGGCACTGTGTATCAGTATAACAATGACTACTACACATAACGGCACTGTGTATCAGTATAACAATGACTACTACACATAACGGCACTGTATATCAGTATAACAATGACCGCTACACATAACGGCACTGTATATCAGTATAACAATGACTACTACACATAACGGCACTGTGTATCAGTATAACAATGACTACTACACATAACGGCACTGTATATCAGTATAACAATGACCGCTACACATAACGGCACTGTATATCAGTATAACAATGACTACTACACATAACGGCACTGTGTATCAGTATAACAATGACTACTACACATAACGGCACTGTGTATCAGTATAACAATGACTACTACACATAACGGCACTGTGTATCAGTATAACAATGACTACTACACATAACGGCACTGTATATCAGTATAACAATGACTACTACACATAACGGCACTGTGTATCACCATTACAATGACTGCTACACATAACGGCACTGTGTATCAGTATAACAATGACTACTACACATAACGGCACTGTATATCAGTATAACAATGACTACTACACATAACGGCACTGTGTATCAGTATAACAATGACTACTACACATAACGGCACTGTGTATCACCATTACAATGACTGCTACACATGTCACAGTGTTACAGTATAACAATGACTGCTACACATAACGATACAGTGTATCAGTATAACAATGACTGTTACACATAATGGTACAGTGTATTAGTAGAACAATGAAACACAACACAGGAAATATTTCCTAGGAAACTTATAATTCTATCTATCTATCTATCTACCTCATATCTATTTATCATCTATCTATCTATCTATCTATCTATCTATCTCATATCTATCTATCTATCTATCTCATATCTATCTATCTATCTATCTATCATATCTATCTATCTATCTATCTATCTATCTATCTATCTATCTATCTATCTATATATCATCTATCTATATCATTATCTATCTCTCTATCTATCTATCTATATATCTGTCTGTCTGTCTGTCTAGCTTATCTATCTATCTATCTATCTATCTATCTATCTATCTATCTATCTATCTATCTATCTATCTATCCCTATGTCATATATATATTACTGTAGTATTAACTGTACAAGATACATTCATCCTCTTTTCCTCTGTAGGTGTCATTGTACTGAACCCTCTAATACTCACATCTGCATTTATTTATTTCCACTGGAGAACTGGAACAGACCTAAAACTCTATCATAATCCGCCATTTATCTTGTAGTTTTCTACATGCGAAATAATGTCAGATAAGATGAAAGATCAGTCCAAACCCTGATATCTATTACAACATTTCCGATCTCTACTTGGCAGGGCAAGAAAAAACAACATTTATTTAACTACTCAGATGCTAGATAGACATTCCAGCATCTGAGGGGTTAAAGTCTTCCCCCACAAGAGGCTTGACTGGCAGGGAGCAGACAGCAACGCCTTTTGATGGTGAATCCTAACAAGCAGTTCCAGCTCCTGTCAGTTTGGCCGAGTGGCTGTGCATTACCTATTCAAACAGAAGTGACACGCCGCTAGCTTTACTCATTGGCTCTATCCCCTTCTCAGTGGGAGCCGTGCTGGAGACGAGGCCGCCGATGAAATAAAATAAATTTGCTTCTTTCTTTTTTTTCTTTCCCAGACAAGCAGGTTGTCTGAATCAAAGTCAAGGAAAGTACAACCCTAGCGTTATGAGGAGAAGGATTTATAAAAAACGAGAGTCGAGTGATATTGGGCCAGGTCGTGTGGCTTTCTGGGACTCACAAACTGACAAGTGAAATAAGGAACAGCAGAGGCCATGACGCGAGGTCAGAAATCAACTGTGACATCTTGGCCACTTTCCCGTCACTCCAGGGCCTCTGCGTTAAAGATTCTGAGCTTCTTTTTTTATTATTTAGAAAATTTAAAGGGATAGTAATATTTCCAATAAAAGTAGCTCCAATTAATCTTCATAGTATTTGGGCCATGGAGAGTGTTATTTCAATTCTGTCAGAGTTGTAGTACAAGAGTAATTGAATGATACAGTATCCCCCTCCTGCCCCTTTTACTGATGTAACACTGCTCACCTCAGAGCAGCAAGACTGTCCGGATGAATCACAGAGAGGGACAACCTTCAGTGATCATAAGAAAAAACCTTAAAGTCCTGTCAAGGGGGGCAGAGTTTTCCTTATGATCACAGTAAGAAGACTGTCCCTTGCTGTGACCTGTCCGGTCAAGTGATAAGATTCCTCATCTGAGGGGAGGGGGCTTACACTAGGTAAAAGGGGCAGGAGGGGGATACTTTATCATTCAATTTCTCTTGTACTACAACTCTGAGAGAACTGAAATAACACTCAAGAGTAATTGAATGATAAAGTATCCCCCTCCCACCCCTTTTACCGATGTAACACTGCTCACCTCAGATGTGGAATATGGGCCACAGACCTGACAGATTACAGCAAGGGACAATCTTCTTACTGTGAGAACAATGAAAACCCTGCCCCCCTTGACAGATATTTCAGGTTTTCCCTTATGCTCACTGAAGATTGTCTCTCTTTTCAAGCCATCTGGACACCACCTTTCTGCTCTGAGGTGAGCAGTGTTACATCAGTAAAAGGGGCGGGAGGGGGATACTTTATCATTCAATTACTCTTGTACTAAAACTCTGACAGAATTGATATAACACTCTCCATGGCCCAAATACTATGAAGATTAATTGGAGCTGCTTTTATTGTGAATCATTACTATCACTTTAAATGGATAGTAGCCTTTTACTAGGACTGTACATATCCCGCAAGTACATCCTATTTAACGTCATATTGCCTGTACATTTATTATCTTTTTTTTTTTTTTTTGCATGAGTCTCAGCTTCTACTTGTTGATTATTCAGCTTCTGCAGTGAAACATTGGTCACTTGGTATTTATTACAGAATTACTTAAAGGGACAGTGACTTTTTATTTTTGCTTTATCTATTCTGCAAGTAAATAATATGCAAATTTCACCCTTTGGTTGCCAAAGGGGTAGCCAGCACATGGCAAAGCCACATTTCTAAAGGATACCATTTAATCTATTTGAATATGGGGAATATTACGCCACCCCCACATGGTGCACTTAACTTGTCGCAGAACCATTCAATTTTGTCTACGCACATCAAGCTCCATGTATTAATATCATTATTATGTTTTTATGTTATTTCATCTTAAAAGAACACTAATTTTTTTTCATTAAAAAACCTGCATATAATAGGGCTGTACCTGATAAGTAAAATAAGGGGGTTCCCACTTCTGCAAGTTGTTGTATACAAACGTTATAACAGTTCAAATCTGGAAAAAGAGATTCAGAGAGCTTACTTCCTGAAAGGTCACACTGACAGGAAGTGACTCAGCTGCAAGTATCCAATTATTTGGAGAACTGTTGCCAGTCACTCACCTCTACAACTGAATGCAAATTTGGTTACTACAGGAAAAAGGTTTAAAATAAATGTTGTTTTTTGTATTTGTAAACAAAAAAAGTTTCCTCATCCTTTAATCTATCTTTCCTTCATCAGATATTCTCATAGTATTTATATATAAACTAAAATCAAGACTGGGATAACTATGCAATAGGGTTGCACCAATAATGATACTGGTATCAGTATCTGTCCCGACACTGGCATTAGAGTGAGTACTCGTACTCGAGCAAATGTGGCCGATGCCAGCACCGATACCCTGTGTCAGGGTCAGTGCTGCAGAGAGGGAGCCCAGGGAGCTGCTCACAATGCTCCCCGGTCTCCACTCTCCCTCCTGCAGCGTCGGAGCGTTGCCACAGGTTACCATGGCAACGTTTAGACGCTGACCTCTGCCAGGGCTCGCGAGAGAACAGCGAGCACCCGGCAGAGGAGGGTAAGGCAGATCAATAGAGGAAGATGGGGCATCAAGAGCGGGTGAAGAGGCAGAGAGGGGTCAAGAGGGAGAAAAAGAGACAAAAGGGACTGAGGGAGAAAAAAAAAGAGGCAAAAGGAGGAAGGATCAGAAGATAAAAGGAGGGGGACCAAGAAGAGGCAAAAGGAGGGGAATCAGGAGGGAGAGAGAGAGAGAGAGAGGTAAAAGAGTGGGATCAAGAGTCAAGGAGGGGAAAAAGGGGGATCAAAAGGGAGAGGAAAAGCCAAGGCAAAAGGAGGGAGCTCAAGAGGGGGAGAATGAAGCAAAAGGTGGAAATCAAGAGGGGGAGAAAGAGGCAAAAGGGGAGAATCAAGAGATGGTGTGTGTATGTATGTAATTTAAAGTACTCGCTGATACCAATTACCGATACTTTTTTTTTGTGGTCATTTGCCAGTTTTCCAAGTACCTAAAGTATATATATATATATATACATATATATATATGTTTTAGGTACTTGGAAAACTGGCAAATGACAGCAAAAAAAGTATCGGTAATTGGTATCGGTGAGTACTTTAAAAAAGTATCTGTACTCGTACTCGGTCTTAAAAAATTGATATTGGTGCATCTCTACTGTGTAATACGTTTACAGCTTGCCAAACCTTTATACTTCACCTATGAAGAAATATGGTCACTATAAGGTATCACTACCTTTAAAATGCTGTTTTAAAGGAGCTGGAATTTCCTCTTTAATACCCAAACCCTGTCAGGCGTCAGTTCTGCCAGGTGGAATCATTTCATCACTAGGTTGGTTTTGCTGTTGAGATTTCCCCAAACTAACTTTACAGGAAAGCCAGATTGCAGGCGGATTAGGTATCACCTCCAAACACAACGGGTTTATAAAAGCTGGGATTTTATGTAGTCGCTCATGGAAAATGACATTTTTCCACAGAAACCATTGCACTTCAGGGTGGTATAAAAAGCTATGATTTCAGAAGACTTTTCTTGCTTGGTGGATTGCAATGTAAATAATATATAAGTATTTGTACATCTGATACACAATATTCTATTGTTTCATTTAACATCAGGAAATTACAGGAAATATTAATACTTTAAACTTAAAACGATAGATAGCTATGAGATTGATAGAATATATACTGATGAATGGATATAATATAGACACACATATATATAGAGAGAGAGACAGATAGAATATAATTTGATTAATTGATATAAAATATATATATAGTGTGAGAGAGAAAGAGAGATATGAAATAGAATATATATTAACATAATATAGATAGACACACAAATATACATATATATATATATATATATATATATATATATATATATATATATATATTTATAGAGAGAGAGAGGAATAAAGAGTGATACAAAGAAAGATAGCTAGATAGATAGATATCTTGTACAATTAATACTACAGTAAGATATGAGATAGATAGATAGATAGATAGATAGATAGATAGATAGATAGATAGATAGATAGATACACAAATAATAGTAGATACATACAAAGATATATATATATAGATAAACAAATAATAGTAAATAAAAAGATAGATAGATAGATAGATAGATAGATAGATAGATAGATAGATATGAGATAAATAGATATGAGATAGATAGATAGATAGACATATAGATAGATAGATAGATAGATAGATAGATATGAGATAGATAGATAGATAGATAGATAGATAGATAGATAGATACACAAATAATAGTAGACACATACAAAGATAGAGATATATAGCTACACAAATAAGAGTAAATAGATAGATAGATAGATAGATAGATAGATAGATAGATAGATAGATATGAGATAGATAGATAGATAGATAGATAGATAGATAGATGATAGATAGATAGATAGATAGATAGATAGATAGATAGATAGATAGATAGACAAATAGAGAGACAAACAGAGACACAGAATGGTGGGCAGAGTTGGAAAGTTGAGAGGAGGTATTTGACCTACAATGGGCAGGAAAGTAGGCGGACTGGGGTGGGATAGTGTATAACGGGTAGGCGGAGTTACCATAGAACTCATGGAGCTGGAGAATGACAGTGGACATGGAATATACGTCTCACGCTCTTGTCCATTTCCCGTACAGAGTTGTAACTCATTGATATATCCCATTGTGTTGAGCCTATTACAGCTCTTGGGCACACATAGATAGAGTCAAATATGGAGTAACTCTGGGGTAATGATGTCCCAATTTAAATCAATGGAAATGTTTATTTATCCCCTAGAATTTCTCCAATTCTTCTTCGTTCTTCAGTCTCAGCGGGTTTTTTCTTTATGCATTAAAACCGTTTACATGAAGTGCTGACATTTTAATCCTGACGGAAACATCTGTCGGCTTCTCACCAAATAATACATTTACAATTTTCTGTAAATAAGCAGTGGCCACACATCGTTATCCATACTTACAGCTGGACCCCACTCTAATAATGCTTTTACAGGTAAGGTTAGTATTCAGTCTAATGCAATGCCCTGTGTGCCGTGAGGCCATTTTCATTCATTACCACGGTTAAAAGCACTTAAGGCACTTTTAGACCTTGTTGCAAAACAGCAGGGACAGCAGGGGAAGTGAGGCGAACGCAAACTGAAGTTCATCACCCGAAGAAAAGCCAAGGTCTTTCTCCTGAACAACTGGACAATTCACATGCGTAAGAGCCCTCAAAACCTTCACTTCCACTGTAAGCAAATTCAGCATCTTAACCCCTTTCATTCTAAAGACGTCCACAACACATTGTTTTGCTTTTAGTGTCAATGGCCTGAAGTGGAGTGTACCTGTAGTAGTGAGTGACATTTCATTTATATACCAGAAGCACTTACCTAGGTAGGAGTCCATCACACAGCAGTCAGGTGTATCTGTATAATTACTGTGTGTAACAGAAGGACTTACCTAGGTAGGAGTCCATCACACAGCAGTCAGGTGTATCTGTATAATTACTGTGTGTAACAGAAGCACTTACCTAGGTAGGAGTCCATCATACAGCAGTCAGGTGTATCTATATAATTACTGTGTGTAACAGAAGCACTTACCTAGGTAGGAGTACATCATACAGCGGTCAGGTGTATCTATATAATTACTGTGTGTAACAGAAGCACTTACCTAGGTAGGAGTCCATCACACAGCGGTCAGGTGTATCTATATAATTACTGTGTGTAACAGAAGCACTTACCTAGGTAGGAGTCCATCATACAGCAGTCAGGTGTATCTATAGAATTACTGTGTGTAACAGAAGCACTTACCTAGGTAGGAGTCCATCATACAGCAGTCAGGTGTATCTATATAATTACTGTGTGTAACAGAAGCACTTACCTAGGTAGGAGTCCATCACACAGCAGTCAGGTGTATCTATATAATTACTGTGTGTAACAGAAGCACTTACCTAGGTAGGAGTCCATCACACAGCAGTCAGATGTATCTATAGAATTACTGTGTGTAACAGAAGCACTTACCTAGGTAGGAGTCCATCATACAGCAGTCAGATGTATCTATAGAATTACTGTGTGTAACAGAAGCACTTACCTAGGTAGGAGTCCATCATACAGCAGTCAGGCGTATCTATATAATTACTGTGTGTAACAGAAGTACTTACCTAGGTAGGAGTCCATCACACAGCAGTCAGGTGTATCTATATAATTACTGTGTGTAACAGAAGTACTTACCTAGGTAGGAGTCCATCACACAGCAGTCAGGTGTATCTATATAATTACTGTGTGTAACAGAAGCACTTACCTAGGTAGGAGTCCGTCATACAGCAGTCAGGTGTATCTATATAATTACTGTGTGTAACAGAAGCACTTACCTAGGTAGGAGTCCGTCATACAGCAGTCAGGTGTATCTATATAATTACTGTGTGTAACAGAAGCACTTACCTAGGTAGGAGTCCATCATACAGCAGTCAGGTGTATCTATATAATTACTGTGTGTAACAGAAGCACTTACCTAGGTAGGAGTCCATCACACAGCAGTCAGGTGTATCTATATAATTACTGTGTGTAACAGAAGCACTTACCTAGGTAGGAGTCCATCATACAGCAGTCAGGTGTATCTATATAATTACTGTGTGTAACAGAAGTAATTACCTAGGTAGGGGTCCATCACACAGCAGTCAGGTGTATCTGTATAATTACTGTGTGTAACAGAAGCACTTACCTAGGTAGGAGTCCATCATACAGCAGTCAGGCGCATCTATATAATTACTGTGTGTAACAGAAGCACTTACCTAGGTAGGGGTCCATCATACAGCAGTCAAGTGTATCTATAGAATTACTGTGTGTAACAGAAGTACTTACCTAGGTAGGAGTCCATCACACAGCAGTCAGGTGTATCTGTATAATTACTGTGTGTAACAGAAGCACTTACCTAGGTAGGAGTCCATCATACAGCAGTCAGGCGCATCTATATAATTACTGTGTGTAACAGAAGCACTTACCTAGGTAGGAGTCCATCATACAGCAGTCAGGTGTATCTATATAATTACTGTGTGTAACAGAAGCACTTACCTAGGTAGAAGTCCATCATACAGCAGTCAGGTGTATCTATATAATTACTGTGTGTAACAGAAGCACTTACCTAGGTAGAAGTCCATCATACAGCAGTCAGGTGTATCTATATAATTACTGTAACAGAAGCACTTACCTAGGTAGGAGTCCATCACACAGCAGTCAGGTGTATCTATATAATTACTGTGTGTAACAGAAGCACTTACCTAGGTAGGAGTCCATCATACAGCAGTCAGGTGTATCTATATAATCACTGTGTGTAACAGAAGCACTTACCTAGGTAGGAGTCCATCACACAGCAGTCAGGTATATCTATATAATTACTGTGTGTAACAGAAGCACTTACCTAGGTAGAAGTCCATCATACAGCAGTCAGGTGTATCTATATAATTACTGTAACAGAAGCACTTACCTAGGTAGGAGTCCATCATACAGCAGTCAGGTGTATCTATATAATTACTGTGTGTAACAGAAGCACTTACCTAGGTAGGAGTCCATCACACAGCGGTCAGGTGTATGTATATCATTACTGTGTGTAACAGAAGCACTTACCTAGGTAGGAGTCCATCACACAGCGGTCAGGTATATCTATATAATTACTGTGTGTAACAGAAGCACTTACCTAGGTAGGAGTCCATCATACAGCAGTCAGGTGTATCTATATAATTACTGTGTGTAACAGAAGCACTTACCTAGGTAGGAGTCCATCACACAGCAGTCAGGTGTCCACAGGCATAAATACCCTACACCTGCACTTATACACTGATATAAATACCCTACACCTGCACTTATACACTGACATAAATAACCTACACCTGTACTTATACCAGCCATAAACACCCTACACCTGCACTTATACAGAGACAAAAATACCCTACACCTGCACTTATACACATACAAAAACACCCTACACCTGAACTTATACACATACAAAAACACCCTACACCTGCACTTATACACAGACATAAACACCCTATACCTGCACTTATACACATACAAAAACACCCTACACCTGCACTTATACACTAACATAAACGCCCTACACCTGCACTTATACACATACAAAAACACCCTACACCTGCACTTATACCCTACACCTGCACTTATAAAGAGACAAAAATACCCTACACCTGTACTTATACACAGGAATAAACACCCTACACCTGCACTTATACACATACAAAAACACCCTACACCTGAACTTATACACATACAAAAACACCCTACACCTGCACTTATACACAGACATAAACACCCTATACCTGCACTTATACACATACAAAAACACCCTACACCTGCACTTATACACTGACATAAACGCCCTACACCTGCACTTATACACATACAAAAACACCCTACACCTGCACTTATACACTGACATAAATACCCTACACCTGCACTTATACACATACAAAAACACCCTACACCTGCACTTATACACTGACATAAACACCCTACACCTGCACTTATACACATACAAAAACACCCTACACCTGCACTTATACATTGACATAAATACCCTACACCTGCACTTATACACTGACATAAACACCCTACACCTGCACTTATACACATACAAAAACACCCTACACCTGCACTTATACACTGACATAAATACCCTACACCTACACTTAGAGGTATGCAGGAGCATCTTTTATCATTTTAGTTCATAAACATGCACACACTCTACCTTCATTAACCCTCTGAGTAACGGAGGGATGTGACTTTATGAGCTAAATCTCTGAACACCTTCGACATAGTATCCACAGGAAAATGAAGTCATTTTATTGCAAATTGCTTTGGGCTCCCTGTATATTGCATTACAAAAGGCAAAGAGGCCATACATTTGCCATCTCCTATGCTCCTGGTTCAGGAGTCCTAAATAGGAGTATTTTCAGAGAATGGAGCTTAGTAAATTGGCATAGGCAGAAGTAGCACTAAAAAACTGGTCCCAGACTCTGTTTTAAAGCAGAATTGCATTAGTACGTTAATCCATGCTATTTTATTGCCACTAGAGAGCAGAGCTGTGTACTATACTTCTGTCAATTGCTGTTGCACTTCTATTCCCATTGGATAGTTAAGGATGATGGGATTTGAAGTCCAACAACAGCTGTAAAAGTACAGGTTTGCCCACCCCGCACAGAGATAATTTGTTCTTGCTTGAAGCAGGAGCGAACGGTGCCATCTCTATTACCTAAATTAGATGTTCTGATCTGAGCTGCTTCTCATCCCAGTCTCGCCGGCCCATCAGTACTTAAGGGGTTTCTGATACATTCGGATTGTGGGAGGATGAGGCCAGATGACAAGCTGTTCTCGCGTTTGATGCCAACTGTTCCATGAACTCGCACTGGCATCGACTCTGAAGGGAATCACTTGTGTACCCTCCCAATTAGACATAAGATGAATGTTAGGTTGGCAGCAATTTGGCAGGAAATACGTTTTCTACAATGACGGATGAAACTGTCAGCAAGACGTCCATAGGGCTGCGCCTACCTTGTACCGTAAAAAAAAGATTTCAAATTTGACCATTGCCTTTTAACCACTTGTATGCCGGAAAGGTCTGTAAGACACCTCGTTAGGATCTAAAGGGTTAATGTGACAATGGAGGGGGATGTACGAATGCGATTCACACTAAACCTTGAGCTGAAATCTATATTCTAGCCCTAAACCCACCTAACGTCAATTTACTAAGATACTTTGACAGAATGATCTCACTTTAACCCTTTGAGTGCCAGAGGGGTACGGAACGCATTGCTTTGCAATGTGTTCCGTACCACTCTGGCATTCAAAGGGTTAAAGCGACTGGTGCCAAGGGGAGCGCAGTGGGGCAGTAATATGGGTGTTCTTTTCCCTTGGGCGCTGTAGAAGTAAACTATATATAAGCTGGGCATGTCATGAGGAGAGGGTATGATCCATAAATAAGCACAGAAACATCTTTTTGGGGATAACAGACCATAGCTTTATTTACTACTTCCAATCACATCATTATTATTGGTCTTCTTCAACCCCAATAATAATTAATCATTAACTATTAATCAATACTCAATCATCAACTGATTGCGCTTGCCAATCCGCCTTTCTTGAAATCAAGAGTGGCCAAATTGCACAGGATCATGCTAGAATCACCACATTCCTTAGCACTTACAGCTGACCCAAACCTTCGTCAGCACTTACAGCTGACTCCTCAATTCTTCAGCACATACAGCTGACCCCAACCTTCATCAGGGCTTACAGCTGACTCCTCCATTCCTCAGCACTTACAGCTGACCCAAACCTTCATCAGGGCTTACAGCTGACTCCTTCATTCTTCAGCACTTACAGCTGACCCCAACCTTCATCAGCACTTACAGCTGACTCCAACACGCTTCAGCACTTACAGCTACTCCCAAGGAATTACCCCATTGGCCATCCACTTTAGCTTCAATGGGTAACATCATGTCCCATGATCTAAGTCCGGAACAAACTCCCAAAAGGGGTTCCGCCCGAGGATAAAATCCCCTAACAAACATGCAAGGACTAGCAGCCTCACCGTGACACACCACCAAAAACAGCCAAACCATAATAGAGAGGGAGGGATGCTTCTCTTGGTCCTTTCTTCCCCCAAACACACTTCCTGCCTGAATCAAGTCTCCCCATGACATGCTTCCTCTCCCTGTACCCTGCGGGCTCATCTGGGGAAGTCTTTACACAAAACTGCTAAATAAACTGGCCAAATTAGTATATAAACTGGACATTACAGCAATATATAAAGTGGTAAATAAGTCACTCACTATAAAACAGGGGTATGGTTTCTGGAGTAGGGAGATTTCTCTGGCCAGATCCACAACACAGCCTGGTGGAAGTGGCCAGAAAAAGCAACGCACCATTCACAAATGGCTGTCCACTTGGCCTAACTGGAAATCCACATAATGACTCAGTACACAGCCGAGAGGGATTTTCTATGAACTTCGCACATGGATACAATGTAAACGTCTACGTGAAGTAACCTTTGTGTATTTTTGTCTTTCCCTGCTGTAAAGGAGGGAGCCGCTTGCCCAGGTAGCATCCAGCAGTAAGAGATTTCAGATCTTGGAAATGTCAAAAAGAAAAGAATATCATCGATCAGCCTCATCAAAGAGCCTCTCTTATCTCCTAATTTTTATTGCCTTTTCCAGAAAGGAAAGGTTCAAAGAAAGAACGACAGCCAGAAGACTTATGTTATGGTCCCGAAGCAACAGCACACATACTGTTGGCTATATATATGAAGACATAGTGATTAAATTCAGGGCCAACCCCACTGCCCCATACGAACAAGTAAGCATTCTGGGATTTCCCATTTATTAACATCCTTCTGGAGAGAGGAGGCCAAATTCACAAATAAAATGGAGCAGCGGACAAAAACAGATTCCCAGAATTTCCACAGATTTAAATTATGTTTAACCCGCTGAATGCTAAAGAGATTTCCAACGCATTGCAACACAAAGCATTGGCGATCTCTTTAGCACTCAACTGGTTAAAAGCCCCATTTAAAACAAGGAGTGTTCGTGTGTTCCCTGTAGCTTAGATGGTTTGCTACAGAATTGCTTCATATACCGCTACATTTAACCCTTTGCTTGCCAGAGAGGTGTACTCTTTGCACTGCAATGAATATGACTTCTGAGCATGAATAAACTTGCTGTATAACAACTGAGCATAGCAGGTAAGCATCTGGGTTACAGGAACAATCACACTTTATATATGGGAAAGTGAAACTATTTGGCGATTCCTTGTTAGAGAAGCATTTACGACTGGTAGACGGTAGACTTCACTGCAATGTGCAGTGTCAGTCAGCTGCTGCAAAAGCCAATAGGAAATGATCATGTATAAAAAGGGGTATAAATTCACAAAATGAGAACATATTTCTACCTCTGTTTAAAGGGATAGTAATACTTCAAAATTACTATCCTTTATATTGAAGACCTTGAAAAACTGAATTAAATGCCACCAGCGGCATCTCTCAAACCTTTATGGTTTGCGAGCTAGTCGCTTTTAAACTTCGCTCCCCACTGCCTCTCCGCTGACGTCAGTGTTCTTGCTGCAGCAGGGAAATCCCTTCTTTGAATCAAGCGGGGGCTCTTCAGCAGAGCCAGATCTCGTTATAGAAGAAACGATCCTTCACTAAAATGGTCTTCTACGTGTGCTTGGTTACCAAGCACACGTAGAAGACTGTTTTAGTGAAGGATCTTGTCTTCCATAACGAGATCTCGGCTCTGCTGAAGAGCCTCCTCTTGATTCAAAGAAGGGATTTCCCTGCTGCGGCAAGAACACTGACGTCAGCGGAGAGGCAGTGGGGAGCGAAGTTTAAAAGCGACTAGCTCGCAAACCATAAAGGTTTGAGAGATGCCGCTGGTGGCATTTAATTCAGTTTTTCAAGGTCTTCAATATAAGGTATAGTAATTTTGAAGTATTACTACCCCTTTAAATCTTTGACTACTGAGTACAATTTGGACACCAGTTCTTAATAAATACATTATTGTAAAAGAAAAATTACAGCAAAGTGCAGCAAAATTAATAAACCGATAGGGAAATTGTAGTTATAAAGAGAGACTACGTACATTGGGTTTGTTTACATTGTAGATGAGGCATCAAAAGGGGAATATGTTTGCTATTTACATAGCCAATACATAGAACTGTTTTGGGAACTCTTTACTCAAAAAATTCAGCAGAACAACAAGGAGCAGCTATTAAGGTGGCTTTCAGCTACAACAAAGGCAAGAAACATTTACAGTACGGGAAGTAAGGATGTCGAATAATGTGCCTCTGATGTTGTGTTGACAGATATTGTATATACTACATAGTTATAAAAATGTGTAAAGAAGACTCAATTGTACTTTAGTAACTAAACATTGCTATCCCTTTAACGGATGTTACAATTTCACCTGAATCAACACTGTAGAGTCCTCTGTGCTCGGAAAAAATTGTAATACTGAAATTGCATTAAGAAAAATAAAAGCAATGGCTATGAAACAAATACTAAAATGCCAAAGATTAACCCATTGAGAGCCAGAGTGGTAATCAATTATTTGCTTCACAACGCGCCTCACACACCCTGGTTAAACACCGACACATGAGAAGCTATTACAGCAGTAAATTTAAGCTCTTGATCAGGAGCTATCAACTAATAGAAAGTGGTCCAAATTCTATATTTTCTCAAATCATGTTTTTCACTTCATAAATCTTTTACATAAAGTTTTCCAAATCCATCATTTCATGAAAAAAAAACTTAGTTAAAAAGGAATTTCTAAATTGTTAAAAAGTAAATGTAAAACCGTATTAGTTCTCTGTAGAAAGTATATGTCAGTGTGAGTTTAAATTTATTGTTTTGTGGGACTTTATTCCAAGGGGTTGGAGCGATGCCTTTACATGTATTGTAACGCGATCCGCACAGTTCAGGAGAGAAGCCAATCAAATGGATTTGAAGTTTATTCAAGGGCTCCAAAAGCCATATATTTATAGCAGAATTAAATCATGATATTTTTTTTCAGAGGGGAAAAATACACCACAAAATCTGAAATATAGTCAAGAATATTATTAACCATAAATACGAATGATAGGTGCAGCAGTTTGTCTTTTTTGATCAGGAAAAAAACGTAACAATTTGAGTAAGAGGGGTATCCATACACTTCAGGATCATAAATGGTTAACCCTTTGAGTGCCAGAGGGAAACGCAACGCATTGCTCTGCAATGAGTTGCGTACCCCTCTGGTACTCAAAACGTTAAATCAGGGGTAGGCATCCTTTCACCCTCCAGCTGTTGAAGACTATGACTCCCATCCACCATCACTGGCATGTTGGGGATCATGGAAGTTGTAGCCTCCAACAGCTGGAGTGATAAACATTGTCTACCCTTATCCAACGTAGGAGATACAGAAAGTTATCTAATGTAGGAGATACAGACAGTTATCTAATGTAGGAGATACAGACAGTTATCCAATGTACGAGATACAGAAAGTTATCTAATGTAGGAGATACAGACAGTTATCTAATGTACGGGATACAGACAGTTATCTAATGTAGGAGATACAGGAAGTTATCCAATGTAGGAGATACAGAAAGTTATCTAATGTAGGAGATATAGAAAGTTATCTAATGTAGGAGATACAGACAGTTATCCAATGTAGGAGATACAGAAACTTATCCAATGTAGGAGATACATAAAGTTATCCAATGCAGGAGATACAGAAAGCTATCCAATGTAGGAGGAACAGAAAGTTATCTAATGTAGAAGATACAGAAAGTTATCTAATGTAGGAGATACAGAAAGTTATCCAATGTAGAAGATACAGAAAGTTATCTAATGTAGGAGATACAGGAAGTTATCCAATGTAGGAGATACAGACAGTTATCTAATGTAGAAGATACAGAAAGTTATATAATGTAGGAGATACAGAAAGTTATCCAATGTAGGAGATACACAAAGTTATCTAATGTAGGAGATACATAAAGTTATCTAATGTAGGAGATACAGAAAGTTATCTAATGTAGAAGATACAGAAAGTTATCCAATGTACGAGAAACAAAAAGTTATCTAATGTAGGAGACACAGAAAGTTATCTAATGTAGGAGATACAGAAAGCTATCCAATGTAGGAGAAACAGAAAGTTATCCAATGTAGAAGATACAGAAAGTTATCTAATGTAGGAGATACAGAAAGTTATCCAATGTAGAAGATACAGAAAGTTATCTAATGTAGGAGATACAGGAAGTTATCCAATGTAGGAGATACAGACAGTTATCTAATGTAGAAGATACAGAAAGTTATATAATGTAGGAGATACAGAAAGTTATCCAATGTAGGAGATACACAAAGTTATCTAATGTAGGAGATACATAAAGTTATCTAATGTAGGAGATACAGAAAGTTATCTAATGTAGAAGATACAGAAAGTTATCCAATGTACGAGAAACAAAAAGTTATCTAATGTAGGAGACACAGAAAGTTATCCAATGTAGTAGATACAGTAAGTTATCTAATGTAGGAGATACACAAAGTTATCTAATGTAGGAGATACAGAAAGTTATCTAATGTGGAGATACAGGAAGTTATCTAATGTAGGAGATACAGACAGTTATCCAATGTAGGAGATACAGAAAGTTATCTAATGTCGGAGATACAGAAAGTTATCTAATGTCGGAGATATAGAAAGTTATCTAATGTAGGAGATACAGAAAGTTATCTAATGTAGAAGATACAGAAAGTTATCTAATGTCGGAGATACAGAAAGTTATCCAATGTAGAAGATACAGAAAGTTATCTAATGTAGGAGATACAGACAGTTATCTAATGTACGAGATACAGACAGTTATCTAATGTAGGAGGAACAGAAAGTTATCTAATGCAGGAGATACAGGAAGTTATCTAATGTAGAAGATACAGAAAGTTATCTAATGTAGGAGATACAGAAAGTTATCTAATATAGAAGATACAGAAAGTTATCTAATGTCGGAGATACAGAAAGTTATCTAATGTAGGAGATACAGAAAGTTATCTAATGTAGAAGATACAGAAAGTTATCTAATATAGAAGATACAGAAAGTTATCTAATGTCGGAGATATAGAAAGTTATCTAATGTAGGAGATACAGAAAGTTATCTAATGTAGGAGATACAGGAAGTTATCTAATGTAGGAGATACAGACAGTTATCCAATGTAGGAGATACAGAAAGTTATCTAATGTCAGAGATACAGTAAGTTATCTAATGTAGGAGATACAGACAGTTAACCAATGTAGGAGGAACAGAAAGTTATCTAATGTAGGAGATAAAGACAGTTATCTAATGTACGAGATACAGAAAGTTATCTAATGTAGAAGATACAGAAAGTTATCTAATGTAGGAGATACAGACAGTTATCTAATGTACGAGATACAGACAGTTATCTAATGTACGAGATACAGACAGTTATCTAATGTAGGAGGAACAGAAAGTTATCTAATGCAGGAGATACAGGAAGTTATCTAATGTAGAAGATACAGAAAGTTATCTAATGTAGGAGATACAGAAAGTTATCTAATATAGAAGATACAGAAAGTTATCTAATGTCGGAGATACAGAAAGTTATCTAATGTAGAAGATACAGAAAGTTATCTAATATAGAAGATACAGAAAGTTATCTAATGTCGGAGATATAGAAAGTTATCTAATGTAGGAGATACAGAAAGTTATCTAATGTAGGAGATACAGGAAGTTATCTAATGTAGGAGATACAGACAGTTATCCAATGTAGGAGATACAGAAAGTTATCTAATGTCAGAGATACAGTAAGTTATCTAATGTAGGAGATACAGACAGTTATCCAATGTAGGAGGAACAGAAAGTTATCTAATGTAGGAGATAAAGACAGTTATCTAATGTACGAGATACAGAAAGTTATATAATGTAGGAGACCTCTCTGGTATTTACATTTTTTACTGTGAGTTTTTGCAGTACATAGCAGACCTGTCTAGAATCCAAATGGGGTTAACCGTTTGAGTTCCAGAGGGGTATGCAATGAATTGCCTAATATCCGGTACTCGAAAGGTTAAAACATACCACAACTTATGCATGAAACAATGCATGAAAAGGAATTTTCCCTATTTTTTGTATTGGTGATATCGTTAGCCTTGAAGGGGTTAAAATTTCCATCTGCATTTGCCTCGGTTCATCCTGGGAAATGTAAATGACATTTTAATTCCCAGTAATGATGTCAATCTGTTATCTCTGTGATAGATACATTATTTATTGAACTGTGGATGGCTCTGGGTACTTATCAGAAGCCTGTGCGTCCTTCTTATAAGAGGCTGCTCGTCTCTCAGTGTGATGCGCAGGGAATTGTACAAGGCCGGGGTTGTATTATTAAAGAAAGATTAAAACAGCTGTACATTATGCCAGTGCACTGACTCTTCCTTTAACAAACAGACGGTCTCTGTAATACAAGCAGCACTTGACCATTTAAACTGCTACAACAACCAGATTTAACCAGCTGCGCCGTATTCTCTGAGGCGGAATCTGTTGACCTTTTCAATTTGCGCATTCCCGAGTCAAGTTTTCATTAAAAGAGAACTAGCATCTCCAAGTAATACCCCCCCCTTCCCGCTTGTCTTAGTACGGCCAGAAATTCTAATGCCCCCCTATGATTTTGTTCCTTTGTTTTAGCAATGAAACCTTCAATCCGTTCTGGACCTCATGTCCGTGACGGCGGATATGACAGCTGCTAGTCAGGACAAGAAGACCCCACTGCACATCGTTATGTTAACCCTTTAAGGACAAGAGGGGTGCAAGATGCTTCGCAATGGGTTGCGCACCTCTTGGTCCTTAAAGTGAACCTTTCACCTTAAAGCAGAATTTGCAGGTTGTATAAAGTCGCCCTATAATAATTAACCCCATCCCGACAACTGACTTACCAGGTACGTCCCGCAAAAACTGTCACTTAGTGACAGAGGACGTACCTGGTAAGTCCTGGAAGTCCGGGTCTCCGTGAGGCTGCACGCCGTTCGGGGACTTTAGAATCATTTTGTTAAAAAAAAAAATGTTAGCCGGGCGTTAAGGTGATAGCCGCATACGCACACGGCTGTCACTAAGGGGTTAAGTATATGGCGACTAGCTTCAGAATAGTTATATTACATCTCAGAAGTTCCAGATTCTAACGTTATCCTTAATCTTCGGAGACTGACGGCCAGTGCAGTCTGCTCACCTGTACCGTCAGTGCCTTCCTGTTACCTTGTGGCACACTGCAATGCTTCTTAGAGGAGACCGGGAGTGACAGCGCAGGCACTCAGACAAGATGTCTGCTCTGATGCCTGACTTCCGGTCTCCGAAGATTAAGGATTTCTTTAGAATCAGGTACTTCTGAGAGGTAATATCACTATTCTGAAGCTAGTCAGCACTTAATTATTGTAGGGAGACTTTATACAACATGAAAGTTCCTCTTAAACTCACGTTTGCATATTTGAAAACTGCATTAAAACGGCGTATGTGACATGTTAACCAAACGGCCAGCAGATGTACAGTTCAGCAGATATGCGCACTTCTTACATATGCTAATATATGCTAATTGTGATACCCATGCAGTATCCGTGACATTTTTATATGCTATTTAAGCTAATCAATGATGTTTCATAAGCTAATGCAGTATTTTCAGTGAAGTGTCATATTCTAATGAAGGTTTCAATGACATTTCATACGCTAATGCAACTTTGTGCAGTACCAGGAAATGTTCCCTTTCACTTTGCCCAGAAATAAGTATGAATATCTCCTAATCTAGACATCTGCTGGACTTTTGGTAAACATGACATATAGGCCATTTTTAATGCAGTTTTCAAATATGCAAACTTGAATTAAGGTGAAAGTTCCATTTTAAATGGTGGAGTAGCCCCATGCACTCTGGCTTCTTCATTTCGAAAAAACTGAAAGCAACTGTCATGACCGCCCCCTTGGTTCTGACATCCAGGAATGAATGTAGAGGTTATCTCTTGAACAAAGGCATAAGGGAAAAATTTATAGGGCCATTAGGATTTTCAGGGAGGAGTAAAGTAAGTGTGTGGGGGGGTTATTATTAGAAGGTGGTAGCTCTCCTTTAAATTACATCGGTTGGTTTTTCCTTTGAGTGCCAGAGGGGTACGCAATGCATTGCTCCGCAATGCGTTGCATACCTCTCTGTCACTCAAAGGGTTAAATATTTGGGCAATAATTTTAATACAGATCAAAAGCAACATTTCCTACTGGTCGAAAATATTTCCATTCCAAATCATTAACCCTTTGAGGGCCAGAGGGGCAATGCATTGCGTACCTCTCTGACACTCATGTCAGCACCGTCCCCAGCTCATTGCTCTGCGTTAGTCTTCGATAATGAAAATAGCTGTGACTCTGGGCAACATGGCTGATTGTTATACTTGTCACAACTGCAGGTGAAAAGGAAATTGCAGCACTGATAGACACATAGAATTTGACGGCAGGTAAGGACCAACTCTGACCCGCCCACTCTTATCTAGGTTTCCTATTACAGATAGAAAACGAATGTTTGAAGTCAATATCAAAATAACATCCAGTGACTGATGGAACATTTGAATGTCGATCTACGCTAAGCTACAAAAGAAATTATTGATTATAGTGGGACAATAAAGAGAATCTACTGAATGACTGAGAAAATGCTTCGCTTTACAGAGATTAGACAGAAAAATCGGCACATTTATTCATAGCGTTAACCTATTATTTACAGGAATAGATCTTTTTAAAGGGATAGTAATACTTAAAATGTAAAAAAAAATATGTTGTAGGGTTTATCCCCCGGAGTAAAACAAGAGTACTCCCACTGCTGAAAGGTGTTTCATTCAAAAGTTATTCATTTTCAAAGTTGAATTCTTTAGGTGCAATATCACAGTGGCCTGAAATTGTACAGTGGCGCTGTTGCTACACGATCCTATGGACAGCTCTGGTCCCGGGACCATAAATCTCCATAGGATGGTGTAGCAACAGCGCCACTGTACAATTTCAGGCCAATGTGATATTGCACCTAAAAAATTTAACTTTGAAAATTAATAACTTTTGAATGAAACACCTTTCAGCAGTGGGAGTACTCTTGTTTTACTCAGGGGGATAAACCCTACAACATATTTTTTTTTACATTTTAAGTATTACTGTCCCTTTAAGGGCTATTAAAGTTTGGTTTACTTTTAAAAGGTCTCACGCGATAGATAAATTGGAGGATACATGGCGGATTCTCACAGAAATTTTGGGAAATGTACACAGTAAGAATGAAATATTTTATTTGGACATTAAGACTTCTACACTTGCTTTAAGTCTGGGATGTGACCTTTCACTACCCGATCTGAGAATCTCGCCCTGTATTGCAACGCGAGATTCTCAATTCACCATTTTTATTATGGCAACATGGTTACTCTATTATTTAAAAGGATACCTTAAAGTTTTAACATGTTGATTAGGAGTGCAATGTACTGCGAGGAATTGTGTTGCTAAACCTCTAGTCCTTAACGACTTAAAGCATCTGTTAAAATGTGTTATGAAAAAAACATACATTGTAATACTCGCAACTGAGTAAATCAAGGTTTCTCCTATTGTCGTGAGATGAGTCATTCAAATGTTATTAAACTTCAAACTGTCACAAAGTGGTGAAGCTATTACTGTCACATTCTAGTGAGAACTGTTGCCTGAGGCTTACCTATCCCATAAAATGCAATTGAAAAACTGCCCAAACACCAGGGGACACAGTTATTAAGCGATTAATATGTACAAACAATTGGTGATATAACTTTTGAATGAAACATTCCCAGATCTCCAGTATTTATTTTTTCATAGCAAAAGTTTACTGATCTTTTAATATGAATTGTTCTCATTCCGTTACCTGCAGCTAAATCATCACCTTGGCTAAAACCACATCTCAAATACATTGTAAAGCAATTCAATGGAGCTGACTCTAGCTGCTAAATGATTAACCCTTTGAATGCCTGAGGGGTACGCAATGCATTGCTTTGTAATAACTTGCGTTCCCCTCTGGCACTCGAAGCATTAAATGAAAACTAACAGCTAAAACTGAACTGGGGTTATTTATGCTTAAAAGCCCCGTACTTCATGCATAATCTGTAAGTAATCTCTGTTTGTTTTCTGAGACCTAAAATATGCTTTAAGGGAGCAGATATTCCTGCCTTTTCCAACACTCTATGTATATCAGATAAGGTAACAGTTTTTCTGTCTACGTGAGTGGTGGGTACTAATCACAATAGATTGACTGACTGTAGCCTCATCTCTCATTACACACAACACACACAAAATTAAAGGGATAGTAATACTTAAAATGTAAAAAAAAATATGTTGTAGAGTTTATCCCCCTGAGTAAAACAAGGGCACTCCCACTGCTGAAAGGTGTTTTATTCAAAAGTTATTAATTTTCAAAGTTGAATTTTTTAGGTGCAATATCACAGTGGCCTGAAATTGTACAGTGGCGCTGTTGCTACACCATCCTAAGGAGATTTATGGTCAATTGACCAGAGCTGTCCATAGGATGGTGTAGCAACAGCGCCACTGTACAATTTCAGGCCACTGTGATATTGCACCTAAAAAATTCAACTTTGAAAATTAATAACTTTTGAATGAAACACCTTTCAGCAGTGGGAGTGCTCTTGTTTTACTCAGAGGGATAAACCCTACAGCATATTTTTTTTTACATTTTAAGTATTACTATCCCTTTAAATAAATGTTCATTAAATAGAAGAGTTAACACGTGGAAAGCAAGTTTAGTATTATATTTTATAGATGTAACATAAGAATAGCTAATGTTTGCAGGTTCTAGCTGTAAATACATGATATTCAAAGCTAAATCAACCAATTTCATTTTTCAGTTTTTGTATTCCTTTAAGAAAACTTATTACATCGACTCAAATTTCTTCAAAAAGCTGAGTAATCCCTTTTTGTGCCAGAAATGTACACTGTACAAATTTAGCAAATCTGTCACCAAATGACCATAAATATTTATTAAAAAAACATATATATATATACTGCACTCACTGGACAAACCATCATATTACAAATTTATTCAGATCAACTTTTTTTTTAAATTTATTTAGATGTTAAATGATTAAGATATGCTGTGCAGGCACTTCCTGTCTTAGCCCAACGTTAATCCACCACACACACACATTTACTGTGCAAGGAGTGTCACTGAGTAGGGGGTATGTCATGGATTAGACAAAGACAGTAATAGGAAAGGTGGGTAATGAATTTCTGAGCAGTGTCAGTGAGTGGAGGAGGTAATGTAGAGATAAGACAGGAAGTCAGTGCTAGGGGAGGTGGGTAATGCATTGCTGAGCAGTGTCAGTGAGTGGGGGAGGTAATGTAAGGATAAGACAGGAAGTCAGTGCTAGGGGAGGTGGGTAATGCATTACTGAGCAGTGTCAGTGAGTGAGGAGGTAATGTAGGGATAAGACAGGAAGTCAGTGCTAGGGGAGGTGGGAAATGCGTTGCTGAGCAGTGTCAGTGAGTGGGGAGGTAATGTAGGGATACGACAGGAAGTCAGTGCTAGGGGAGGTGGGTAATGCATTGCTGAGCAGTGTCAGTGAGTGGGGAGGTAATGTAGGGATAAGACAGGAAGTCAGTGCTAGGAGAGGTGGGTAATGCATTGCTGAGCAGTGTCAGTGATTGGGGCGGTAATGTAGGGATAAGACAGGAAGTCAGTGCTAGTGGAGGTGGGTAATGCATTACTGAGCAGTGTCAGTGAGTGGGGGAGGTAATGTAGGGATAGGCCAGTAACTCAGTGCTGGGGGAGCTGGGTAATGCATTGATAATCAGTGTCAGTGAGTGGGAAGGTAGTGTAGGAATAAGACACGAAGACAGTACTAGGGGAGGTGGGGAATGCATTGCTGAGCGGTGTCAGTGAGTGGGGAGGTAATGTAGGGATAAGACAGGAAGTCAGTGCTAGGGGAGATGGACAATGCATTACTGAGCAGTGTCAGTGAGAGGGGAGGTAGCGTAGAGATAAGACAGTAAGTCAGTGTTAGGGGAGGTGGGTAATGCATTGCTGAGCAGTGTCAGTGAGTGGGAAGGTAATGTAGGGATAAGACAGGAAGTCAGTGCTAGGGGAGGAGGGCAATGCATTGCTGAGCAGTGTCAGTGAGTGGGGGAGGTAATGTAGGTATAAGGCAGGAAGTCAGTGTTAGGGGAGGTAGGTAATGCATTGCTGAGCAGTGTCAGTGAGTGGGGGATTTAATGTAGGAGTAAGACAGAAAGTGCCTGCGTGGAAAACTCTATGTATCTAAATAACTCAAAAAACAGTTTTCTAAATAAGAAAATCACCAATACAACATACCGTTGTGTTTGAAAGCTCATTCAAAATCCCCAAAAGATGTTAGGTAATAGGATCCCTTTAACAGTAGAATAAGCCAATAAGACTATTTATGTGTGTAAAAGTTTGGTGCTAGTACAATTCCATGATATCAGACACCTAGAGGCTTCTGACAGTAAACATTTGCTGAGTGTCACAGACCAGCTAGAATTACAACGCGTTTCACTGGGTGTTTCCTTGCAACAGAAATTCACAGACTATAAAAACACAAAATGTTATTCATACATTTTTGCCATCGAGGTGCCAAGATGTAAAACTGTGCCAACCAGCAACATGCAACTGCAGCTGCTGTCATCGGAGACTCAACTTAGTAATAAGAATAACAATGACTAGTGTATCAAGGGGTTAATGGGTATCAACAAAGTACTGTTCTTAAAGGAGAAGTAACACATACCTTATTCAGGCCAGAAAAGCATTGTGTTCCCCATGAATTTTCCCCTTGTGTCTTTGTTCAAGATATAGTTGGTGAATGAATGGATTAACCCTTTGAGTGCCGGAGGGGTATGAAACACATTGCTTTGCAATGCGTTGCGTACCCCTCTGGCACTCAAAGGGTTAAGCAGTACAGCCACACCGGCGTTAGATTCTAATGTCAACATCTGCAGTGTATGTTTTCTGTACTATGTACCAGAAGACACACTCCACCAGTGTGAGACTTTAAAGAGACAGTAACACTAAAAATGTAAAAAAAAATATGTTGGGAACTCCCACTACTGGCAGGTGTTTTATTCAAAAGTTATTGCAACTGACACTTGAATTTCTTAGTTGTATTACACAGTGCTCTCAGTACCACCATGACAAAGTGTAACCAGTTCAGAGCCTTTGTATAAAACCTCAGGTTTATTGAAGATTAAAAAGCATCAAACATGAACAACCCCACATAAAAGGGCGATAAAGAAATAAAAAACACGTTCAGCCTAACGCATTTCCTGCATAACAAATACACTTATTCATGAGCCTATGGTTAAGTGTATTTGTTACGCACGAAATGCGTTAGGATGAACGTGTTTCTTATTTCTGTATCCCGCTTTATGTGGGGTTGTTCATGCGCTCCCATCCAGTTGTCCTCTAGTCTGTGAAATCGTTTGCAGCGATTGTTGGGAGCGTTGCAGACCGTTCTACCATTCAATGAGTTTATAAAATCCTTATGGTGTGAATTGTTTGGTGCGCCACAGTTTATTTGTAACTAGTTTAAACGCCCGTGTACACGGGCCACAGTGCCACCCAGCTGGTGCCCGGAGCCTCTCTGCTCACTGCCCGAGCTGCAGTCATGCGCAGTATAGAGTGCCCAAATGCGCAGCGGCAAATACGGAGCGGGGTGCTCCGAATTGGGACTGTAGTCCTCTCTGCGCACCTTCCTGGGACCAAGCAATCCCAGGAAGGTGCACAGAGAGGACTCCTGTCCGAATTCGCAGCGTCCCACTCTGTATCAGTAGTGGCGTGTTCGGGCAGTTAGTATTGCGCATTACTGCAGCGCGAGCAGTCTCTAATGCGCATGACGGCTTCTTACAAACATCCTAGTGAATTATTATATGGGATTATGGCAGAATGTTGCTACTACCTGCGAAACGCGCTGCACAAATCACCCATACGACTCAGTGATACCAAACACAGACATTTTTTTTTCTCAAGATCTGGAAACACCAGTGTGATAAAGCCATTAGGCCGTCAACACACTGGTTATTTAAAAGTAAAATTATATTGCTTTTTTCAGTGAAGAATATAATAATGTTGACATTTTCAGTGCAGTGGAGTCGTAAACACATCGCTTTGCAATGCTTTGGCCATTCCACTAGCAGTTACAGAGTTTATTTGACTTTATATAAAAAAATGCCAACATCCAACATACTTTTAAATTACATGGCCCCCCGACTAACGTGTGGAAAGTTTTGCCGTGCCAACAGATCTCTCATCGTGTATTACAAGCAGGCATCTCCATGACAACACGCGAATAATCTTTTCCTAGCCAATGCCAATTATACACTTCTCAGACTCTCGATATCCCACACATTGCAAGGAAAACGCGCATTCTTTATAATGAAATGTTCACGAGGGCGACTGGCTTCTAAATTGTACTTTAAAAAAAAAAATACATTTCAGCTGCTTTTTCTTGAGATTTGCATGCAATTTCGATGCGTTTTACATGTGATTTACATGTGATCTGTAGCATGTCTTTTGTATTCTCCCAGCATCCTTTGCTCTCTATATACAAACAGCCAATCCAAAAAACGCACCAAAAACGCTACCTTCGTTTTTTAGTGGGATTCCATTACGGTCACATAGGAACCACTAGTAGAAATCTGACAGAACTAAAACACACTGCAGCAAAAGATATATAATTCTGGAGCATACCAACTACAGTACAGGGGTGAAATAAAAATTCCTAAAATTAACATAGATTTAAATGGGGATTTGAATCAATGGGAATGTTTATCCCTCCTCAATGATGTAGTTGGTATGCCACAAAATAGCTAATTTTTTGCTTTCTGCATATGGCCTCGTGTTGCATTAAAGTGGCAGATTAGTAGCATTATAAAATAATATGTATAAAAGTGGCGTGGTACAATTTTGGGGTAAACCAGCTTCATCATAAGAGGGCATAAAATTTCCCCAGACTGCAAACAATTTAAATGTGACTTTTTAACCCACTGAATTCTAATGAGGTCTCCAACACATTGAAGAGTTTCACAACTTTACTGCCCTTACTGTAAAAAAAATCCCTGCCTTTGTTTTTTTTTAAACACCTGTCCTCTGGTTTTAATGATGATCTCTTGTTTTTTTTGATCAGCTTTTTGCTAAACGGGTCCCTAGACAGTTTTTTGTGTTGGACTTTAATATATTTGGCGATAGTAATCATATCACCTCTTAGACATGTGTAAACAAACCTAGTTTGGCTAGTCTCTCTTTATAACTAAAATCCTCCAATCCCCTTATTATTTCTGTTGCACGTCTCTGTACTTTCTCCAGTTCAGTAATGTATTTTTTTTAAAGGGATAGTAATGGTTAAGTATTAATGTAAGATCGATTCTTCTACATACTTTGTATAACGATGTGTACCTTTGTAACATTGCATAACGTTGCCATTTTCGTTTTTTTCTTCTATATTAAAGTGTCCCCCTCCCGCCCCTTTTCCATACATCACAATGCCTCCCCTTAGAGCAGCAAAGATTGCGACGAGGGACAATCTTTTGCCAACATAAGGTAAACCTTCGCTTCTTCATCAATGGGAAACTGACAGACAGAAGATTCTCCCTCGTTGCCATCTGTCTGGTTCGCTGACCGGATTCCAGATCTGAGAGGATGATTTGCGATGTAATGGAAAGAGGCGGAGGGGGACACTTTAATATAGAATAAAACGAAATTGGCAATGTTATGGACGGTGATAAAGGTACACGTCGTTATAAAAAAGTATATTACCATCCCTTTAAGAACCGGTGCTCAGTGCGTTAGAGACCTAATGATTATTCGAGTGGTTAAGCGCCACATTTAAATCACTGGAAATGTTTATTTGTTCCACTGCGGTGCATAGTTTGCTCCAGTACTGCGCCACTTTGCTTTTCTACATAAGGATCATTGATGGAGATTTCTAAAAATGGAGTTACGTGTAAATTGTCTTTACGGTGGAGTTAAAATGCATTACGTTATTTATAAACTGTGCAAAGTCAGTTCTCTTGTATGTAACGCCAACTAGTAGTGGTTGAGGAAATAGGGTGACCTCACGTCCCGGAATGCCCGGGACTGTCCCTTATTGGGGGTCTGTGTCCCGTGTCCCTGGTCACCTCCCACCGGGACAATAAAGAGTCCCGGAATAGAGCAACACGCACCAGTCCAGCCAGCCAATGAAATGTATTTGCTATATGGTCCTCATTGGCTGGACTGGTGTATGCGAGACATCTGGGATGGAGCAGGTATGATGGCGCTGCAAGTGAGTCCCGCGGCTGAGGCTCCCACCGGCACTGACCATCTTTCTGAGGCTGACACAGAGTAAGAGTTCCCACTGGGGAGCCTTAGAAAGATGGTCATCGCCGGCAGGAGGTAGGGTGACCACATGTCCCGGAATGGCAGATCGGAAAATGTGGTCACCCTATGAGGAAACATTGGCACAGCGAATTTATAAAGAATTGTCGCAGTTTGCAATGGTTTTGCGTCAGTATTATCGCTAGAATTTTAACGCCATATGTAGGTTGCTCTTAAGCATTGCAGGCATTAAAATATTTATAGTAACGCCATATTTATAAAAACTTGTATAAAACATTTATAAATCAGACCAGGCGTTACCTTCACTTTCCATGCTTTAAGGACCTGACGTTATGAAGGAAGGTTTTTATAAACCTCCCTCATTGTTCAAGCGTTTATCTCATGCGCTAACAGTCGCCCGTGTGAAAAAGAGGATGTGTAGTTGTCCCCAACACTTACCCTCTTGCTCAGTCTTCGTCATCTCTTCTAGCTTTTTCTGTTTGAGCGTGTCGACCACGTCTGCCAGGCTTCCTTTGCGTCGTTCCGGTGTCCCAAAATTAACACTGGTCATAAGATCGCTGCGTTCGCGAGCCCCTTCGTCAGGCTTGTGTGGTGAGGTAGAGGTGGTTCGAAAAGAGTACAGGGAACGGAGTTTATTGCTCTCTGAGTCCTGCAGGGTAGAGAGAAACACATTGAGACATTAAAAAGTGGATGAGACGGACCGGTGGTCTCAGACTGCAATCCTAGAGGCCCAGACACAGACTGTTTTATGGATACCCCTAATTCTGTGGTGGTGTCAGTCATTTGCTCAGTGATTTTGAATAAACTAACTGTGTAAAATGGGGGTATTGCTAGGGACCTAAAAATAATCCCACAGTTACCTGATATGGCCGGAAAATCCTAATTGCCTCTACGAAGGACTCTTGTTATTTGATCAGGCCTTGGAATGAAAAGCTCATCATAGAGATTCTTGTATATATTGTATTGTATTGTATATATTGTAGATATATTGTACTCCTTCCACAAGTACAATATATCTAGGAAGCGCACAGACTGTGACATTCTGCACTAGCGTTGTACACTCACTTATTTTCTAGGTGATCATTTTCCATTATATATTAACTTATTATCAGTGTTCCAAGATAACAAAGACGCCCTTCTTCACGATGTGATTGAGTCCTGTCCTGAAGAAGGGTCCGCAGTCATTATCCCACAACATCAATAATGAATTCATCTTAATTATTTCACCCGATCTGGAATTCCACGGATTTCACAAGACAAGACTGCGCCTTCCATTTCTGTTTCATTTGTTTCAGAAGCATAAAAAATGTAAAACACACATCTAGGTCTATAATGCAATTAGATCTAAAAAGCATGAATTTTCCTATGTATTTTTCACGCAATATAACTTTTTAAATATGCAAAATATAATTAAAAATTCACATTGTTTTGTAATACTTTCATAGAGATTGTGCTTTTATCTATTACTAGTTGAAAAGCCTGTTACATGGGCCACAGTGCCACTGCCAGCCGGTTGTGGGGCATTCATACACAGTAGAGAGTGCCCACGCCGCAGCTGATTCAGTGGCAGCCGACCCCGGTGCAGTCATGCTTAGGAGAGAGTGTGCCCACGCCACAGCTGATACAGTGCCATCCAGTCGTGGTGCAGTCATATGCTCAGGAGAGAGTGTGCCCGCGCCGCGGCTGATACAATGCCAGCCGGTCGCGCTGCAGTCATGCTCAGGAGAGAGTGTGCCCGCGCCGCGGCTGATACAATGCCAGCCGGTCGCGGTGCAGTCATGCTCAGTATAGAGTGCCCGCGCCGCGGCTGATGCAGAGCAGCTCTGTATCAGCCTTGTCACAGGCAGTCTCTACTGCGCATGACTGCGTCGTTACAAACTTCTAGCGAATTATTATATAGGATGTGATGTGTAGAAAGGTCTAAAACTGCAGAGTCTACTACACTATAATTACTTAACCCCTTGGGTGCCAGAGACATTGTTGATACATTGTTTCCCAATATGGATTTTTTTTATGCACAAAATAAAACTGAACTCTAGAGTAACCTGTATAACAGGGGAGAAATTAAACTTGCCATTGATTCAAATGGGACTATTAACCCCTTGAATGACAGGTCGCCAACGCGCTGCTTTGCTTTGTTACAGACCTCTCTAGCATTTAAGGGGTTAACCCTCTGAGTGCCAGTGAGGCACGCAACGCATTGCTTTGCAATGCGTTGCATACCCCTCTCACACGCAAAGGGTTAAAACTCCTATTAAAGGGATAGTAACACGAAGTATGTGAAAATATTTATATAGTAGAACAAGGGAACTCCCACTGCTGAGAGATGACTTATTCAAAAGTTATTGCAGCTGAAACTTGATTTTTTTTTTTTTTTTTTTTAAAGCTGCATTATCTCAATGGCCTGAAATATTACAGTGGAGCTATGGAGGTTTATGGTCATCTGGACAGATCTGTGCACAGGACGGTGTAGCAAGAGCGCCACTGTCATATTTCAGGCCTCTGTGATACTGCACCTAAAAAAATTCAAGTTTGAGCTGCAATCATTTTTGACCACAACACCTCTCAGATGTGGGAGTTAACTTATTTTACTTGGGAGAAAAACTCTTCAACACATTTGTTTTTAATTAATAAGTGTTGCTGTCCCTGTAAAATCAATGCAAGATTTGGATATTTTAACTATTTGAATGCCAGAGAGGTAATTGTTTTACAAGGCGTTGGATATCCCTCGGGCCCTCAAAGGTTTAATTTCTCCCCCTATGATGCAGTTGGTTTGCTCCATAATTTTTCCACTTTAATTTGTTCATATGGCCTCTGTGTTGGAGACACCTCTGGAATCCAAGGGTTTAATCCTAATCTCCTGCAGATATTACGTGCACTGGTGCACGGAAATCCTTTTTTTTTACATTATGAAATCTAATTTTCTAATATTTAATTAATTAATAATTCATAACATTATAAATCATACATACTTATCCCCAACTGTCCACAAACTGCCTGACAGATAACATTAACCTCTCGCATGCCAGAGCGGTCTCCACATAGCTATTATACTCTCATTAATATTTAACACTTTACATTGTTCTCAAGACAATAAAATCTCACTCTAACATGTTATGAAGGGAGATGTTAGACATCCTAACCCCCCAAATATAGTTTAAAACCGCAATGCGTTGGATACCTCTCTGGCATTCAAAAGGTTAAGGGAAGAAAGTACTGCGTGACAAGCTTAGTACATTGGAGTTAGGCAGGTGTCAAGTCTTACACAGGACAGTGCAGCCTTGTGACAGGAAGTGACTAGTGCAACAGGAATTTGTTTCCCCATGCCAGCTAAATCACAGCACAGGCAGCTTCATATCTACCTATGATCTACAGGGACTTAAAGAGATAGTAATGGTTAATATTGATATAAATGCCTTTTGCAGGGTTTATTATGAAAGGCAGGGTTTATTATGCTGAGTAAAACAAGGACACACCCACTTATGAGAGATGTTTTATTCAAAAGTTATTACACCTCAAACGTATAGTTTTTGAGCGCAGTACCTCCATGGCATGAAATGTTAGAGTGGCGCTGTTTCTACACCATCCTATGGAGGTTTATGGTGAAGTGACCAGCATCCCTGGGAACTTCTGGTTATGGACTCCCCGGAGAGGGGAGTCTGTGGTGCCAGTAAAGGAGATGAAAGATGCAAATTGTGTCAGAAAGGGGTGGGGCTTAATCTTAAATTAGGGGCGGGACTAAAAAAATGTAGTAATAGGTTGGGGAAGAAGGCAAAGCGACTGGGGAGTGGGAGGAACAGACCCCAAATGCACAGCTCTGCCATCATACGGAGACCCGGTAATTAGCTACTCCGGGGCAAATCCGGAGAGTTTCCAGCTATGCTGACCAGAGCTGTCCATCAACTTCTATAGCAACAGCGCCACCATAACATTTCAGGTCATGAGGTGTACTGTGCCCAAAAAAATACAAGTTTGAGCTGCAATAATTTTTGAATAAAACACCTCTAAATGGTGGGAGTTTTATTTTGCAGGGAAAAAAACTGCGATGTATATATTTTCAATACCAAGGCATTATTATCCCCTTAACCTATTAATTAGGAAAGTAGGCGCTGCAAACCAACTGCGGAACACAGAACAAATCCAATTCCCCAAATCCCCACTGATTTAAACAGGAATTTTAACCTCTTCAATGCTAGGACTCCAATGCATTGCTTTGTGTGGTTAAAAGCGGTTAAAAGCCCCAATTAAATCAATTAGAATTTCTATTTGTTCCCTGTCTTGTAGGTGGTTTGTTCTAGAATTGTTAACCCTTTGGATACTAACGAGGTCTACAAGGCGGTAAATAAAAGATACATAGAGTAATTTGGAGATTTGGGGGGGACTAAAAATCCCCCCGGCACAATCCCCCATTCGCTTCTCTTTTTTTTTTCGTGGTTGTTTTTGCTGTCGCAAGTGTTCTTACGAGGACCCGAGAGGATGATTGTGTGTTTGATGTGGAGGATCATGCAAATCAGAAAACTTTGATCAGTCCCATACACGATCAATTAAGAATCAGGAGCAAAAAGAAGATCAAATTAAAACCGTCTCTTTCTGCTAATAGTCATTTTCTCTCCAAGAAATCATAAGATTATATTAAAAATGATAATTAGGCTTTGTGCAATAGGACTGGCTGCATATTAAGTGCCGTCTCCTCTTTGTAACTTTTTATCACAAAATATAAATGTTTAAAGACGAGTGATGGATTTAATGAAGACTATATATGGTGCTTTCATTTATACTTCACGGCTGGGTCTGTGGTTGCAAATCGAATAAATATTAGAAAATAACAGAGGCTGCTTTGAAACAAAACACAAAAAACATGCAATATTTAAAGGGCAACTCTCATATGATACCACCAGTATCTGCAGATCGTATCTAGTCGGAGCAGACCCACCGATTAATCTAGGATTGCATTGTGAGCTCCAGCGCACAATAGCGCAGCAGATTGGGGTCCCCAAATGCCCCCACAGTTTATCTCCGAAGCATCGTGGGGCAGTTTCTATTACTGCGTGTGATGCAGATCCCCAACACCCATTGTTGTGTGATTAATAGTGGGACACAGCATATGCATAGGGACATCACATACAAACATGGAGTTTGCGGCTGAGAGATATAGACTGAGGGGTCAGTTCACTCAGTCCACAGTGGCCGATTGAAGCCATTTTGTTCATGCATATTAAACCTCCATATGTTCAAAGGGATAACGACATGAGGGGTATGAGGCAAAGGTTGAACTTCATGAACTTGTGTCTTTACTAAACCTAATTTACTATGTTACTATGATGTCACACGCCGTGCTCATATCGAGGGACCTTGCAGGAGAAATCAGCCATTCTAATCTCTCTTGAAAGTAGCGTGAGCAGCGTCACTCGTTACCAGAATTCATTAAAATGGCTATTTTCTTCTGCACTATCGCTCAATACAAGCGCAACTGAGGGTGGGGACAGACACAAAGCTGATTGGTGCTTTCCCAAACCCCTCCCAAAGTGTAGGATATTCCCAATAACCGCCGCTAATGCAGCCATAGTCAGAGACGACAAAGTCATTTAGAAACTCTACCAGTTTCAGGGTCCGGATATACATAGTATTAAAGTACATTTTGTAATTGTTCTGTGTGGTCTGAAAAGGTGTGAACACCGGTTTTAAATTAACCCTTTGAGGGCCAGAGGCAATCATAGGGTTAATAAAAAACAGCTGAGTGTGTGCACCCGTTTTACCTAGTGTAAGTCACCTCCCCTCAGATGTGGAATTTGTTCACTTGACCGGACAGATCACAGCAAGGGACAATCTTCTTACTGTGATCATAAGGAAAACTCTGCCCCCCTTGACAGGTTTTTCAGGTTTTTCCTTATGATCACTGAAGATTGTCCCTCTCTGCGATCCATCCGGACAGTCTTGCTGCTCTGAGGTGAGCAGTGTTACATCAGTAAAAGAGGCGGGAGGGGGATACTTTATCATTCAATTACTCTTACACTACAACTCTGACAGAATTGAAATAACATTCTCCATGGACCAAATACTATGAAGATTAATTGCATCTGCTTCTATTTTGAAACATTACTATCCCTTTAAGGTGAAAGGTCCACTTTAACCCCTGTAATCAGTCTTACTCTGATGCATGCCGTGTTACATAATCTCTTATCAGAGATCTGAACTATATGAAATATTCTCTCACACCTCTGTATTATTATTGTCATCATCAAGTCTCTAATTAATATCTAGACACTTTAATTAGTATTAACTGGCTTCTCTCAAACTGTATTAGATGTAATGAATTATAATCCAAATACACTTTAAGTGTCATTGTGACAGAATGGTTTAAAGGAACAGTATAATTCAATGGTCAAAAACAAAGCCACAGGAGTCCTTTTTTACATTAATGAAAGTTTAAAGGAAAACGTTTCCACATGAATAAATGGGTCTTAAATTGTTTAACAGTAGAACGCCTGATATGTGACTGCTGTATGATGGACTCTAGGTAAGTGCTTCTGTTACACACAGTAATTATATAGATACACCTGACTGCTGTATGATGGACCCCTACCTAGGTAAGTGCTTCTGTTACACACAGTAATTATATAGATACACCTGACTGCTATATGATGGACTCTTACCTAGGTAAGTGCTTCTGTTACACACAGTAATTCTATAGATACAACTGACTGCTGTATGATGGACTCCTACCTAGGTAAGTGCTTCTGTTACACACAGTAATTCTATAGATGCAACTGACTGCTGTATGATGGACCCTACCTAGGTAAGTGCTTCTGTTACACACAGTAATTATATAGATACGCCTGACTGCTGTATGACGGACTCCTACCTAGGTAAGTGCTTCTGTTACACACAGTAATCATATATATATACACCTGACTGCTGTATGATGGACTCCTACCTAGGTAAGTGCTTCTGTTACACACAGTAATTCTATAGATACGCCTGACTGCTGTATGATGGACACCTACCTAGGTAAGTGCTTCTGTTACACACAGTAATTATATAGATACACCTGACTGCTGTATGATGGACTCCTACCTAGGTAAGTGCTTCTATTACACACAGTAATTATATAGATACACCTGACTGCTGTATGATGGACTCCTACCTAGGTAAGTACTTCTGTTACACACAGTAATTATATAGATACACCTGACTGCTGTGTGATGGACTCCTACCTAGGTAAGTGCTTCTGTTACACACAGTAATTATATAGATACACCTGACTGCTGTATGATGGACTCCTACCTAGGTAAGTACTTCTGTTACACACAGTAATTATACAGATACACCTGACTGCTGTGTGATGGACTCCTACCTAGGTAAGTACTTCTGTTACACACAGTAATTATATAGATACACCTGACTGCTGTGTGATGGACTCCTACCTAGGTAAGTTCTTCTATTAAACAAATTATTGATCACTCACTCCAAAAATATTTAGTTCCTCTTTAAACTAACACAATCTTGTGCTCTTGGAGTCTAGAGAGGTCTCCATTGTTTTGTGCCCCAAAGCATCACACACCCCTCTGGCACTCTAGGGGTTAAAAGGCTGAAATGTATCAGAGACAAAAAGCTTCCAGCTAAGAACTGGCAACATCCCATCAAAGATAATGTGAACAAACACAATGGAATGCTGTACAATGCATCAATGGCCTCGTCTTACAATCGCCTTCCTTTCACCCTCTCTTTCAAGAAAAGTACAATCGAGACAGTAGGGTGATGTCTGTATATTCTAGGGCGACTCGTTCTGTTCTAAGACTCTGGCCTCGATCTCACGTGTCTGCACTCTGGTGTACATAGTACAGAACATGATCTATGTAGAGTATAGCAGCTCACACACTTTGCAATGCGTCGGAGATCTCTCTAGTATGCAAGGGTTAAAAGCCACTTCTAAATGACTGTTGATTTGGGGACGGTAGAGCGGTATTATCATTCTCTACAATGTGTGGTTCAAGAGTAACTGAATGATAAAGTATCCCCCACCTGCCCCTTTTACCTAGTGTAAGCCTCCTCCCCTCAGATGTGGAATCTGGTCTCTTGACCGGACAGGTCACAGCAAGGGACAATCTTCTTACTGTGATCATAAGGAGAACCCTGCCCCCTTGATAGGTTTCACAGGTTTTTTCTTATGATCACTGAAGATTGTCCCTCTCTGTGATCCATCCGGACAGTCTTGCTGCTCTGAGGTGAGCAGTGTTACATCAGTAAAAGGGGTGGGAGGGGGAAACTTTATCATTCATTTACTCTTGAACTACACATTGTAGAGAACGATAGTAACGCTCTACATGGCCCAAAACTATAAAGAATAAATGGAGCTGCATTTATTTTGAAATATTACTATCCCTTTAATATATTGATAGGGAGGCCTCCAGCCCCTCTGATCTGTGACACAGGCGCAGGATCCGTCCTCCCATGAACGTAATGAAGTGCTTGGCTCTGTCTGTTGGCAGGTGCTGCCTATACACCACAGATAATAACTCATTAATGACTGAAGTGTGTTAATCAGCAGGAATACCTGACTCTATGTTGTTATTCTAGGGATGTCTAATAGTAGGTTGGTACGATGGGATCTGTACATAAAGGCCGCGCTACAGTACAATAGGAAATTAACAAGAACGGGGGGTAGAACAGAGACATTACTGGCATCTTCTAATCTCCTGTCTATCAAAGCAAGGGAGGACAACCCATGTCTCTCCAGCTGTTGTTGAATTACAGCTCCTATTATCCTTAGGCGACCTTTGGTGGGAGTTATAGCCCAACAACAGCTGGAGAGCCACATGCTGCACACCCTTTTACAATTAAAGTCCAGCGATACTTATAGGAATAAGTGGTTATGAATTTATCAGTTAGGTATGTGTCTTTCATACTTCTCTATCTATCTATCTCATTATCTATCTATCTATCTATCTATCTATCTATCTATCTATGTCATATCTATCTCATATCTATCTATCTATCTATCTATCTATCTATCTATCTCATATCTATCTATCTATCTATCTATCTATCTCATTATCAATCTATCTATCTATCTATCTATCTATCTATCTATCTATCTATCTAATATCTATCTAATATCTATCTATCTATCTATCTATCTAATATCTAGCTATCTATCTCATATCTATATCTATCTGTCTATCTATCTATATCATATCTATCTATCTATCTATCTATCTATCTATCTATCTATCTATCTATCTATATCATATCTATCTATCTATCTATCTATCTATCTATCTCATATCTATCTATATCTATCTATCTATATCATATCTATCTATATCTATCTATCTATATCATATTTATCTATCTATCTATATCTATCTATCTATCTATCTATCTATCTATCTATCTATCTAGCTATCTCAGCTATCTCATATCTATCTATCTATCTATCTATCTATCTATCTATCTATCTATCTAGCTATCTATCTGTCTCAGCTATCTCATATCTATCGATTTATCTATCTCATATCTATCTATCTATCTATCTATCTATCTATCTATCTATCTATCTGTCTCAGCTATCTCTATCTATCTATCCATCCATCCATCAATATGAGATAGATAAATAAAGAGGGATAGATAGATAGATAGATAGATAGATAGATAGATAGATAGATAGATAGGATAGATATAGACAAGCAGATAAATATATAGATATGAGATAGACAGAATGATAGCTAGATACATAGATAGATAGATAGATAGATAGATAGATAGATAGATAGATAGATAGAGAGATAGATAGATAGATAGATAGATAGATAGATAGATAGATAGATATGAGATAGATATAATATAGATAGATAGATAGATAGATAGATAGATAGATAGATAGATATAAGATAGATAGATAGATAGATAGATAGATAGATAGATAGATAGATATAGACAAGCAGATACATATATAGATATGAGACAGACAGAATGATAGCTAGATACATAGATAGATAGATAGATAGATAGATAGATAGATAGATAGATATGAGATAGATATAATATAGATAGATAGATAGATAGATAGATAGATAGATAGATAGATATAATATAGATAGATAGATAGATAGATAGATAGATAGATAGATAGATATAAGATAGATAGATATGAGATAGATATAATATAGATAGATAGATAGATAGATAGATAGATAGATAGATAGATAGATAGATAGATTTATTTTATGAATATAGGAGTCAGAACTATTTTTTTATTTACAGGGATCACTTAGCTGTTTTCATCATTTTTATATCATCAGATACCGGAGGGAGAGTTGAGCCAGTGTACCCAAATCAGGCCGGGTTAATTTTCCTGTTTGTGAACTCACCGGCTGTGGAGCAATAAGCCGGCCAGCAATTAAACCTAAGTGATTTGAACACCAACTACTTTGTGTCATTGTTATATTATTTGTCAGCGCCCCCATTTCATTGTTGTAATTTTGCTTTTTTGAGGTACCTGAGAAGCCCTTTAGGTTGGGGAGCAGCGGAACAGGTGTTATCTGAATCCATCTAGGTTTTCTGTCCGTTGCTATAACGCTGTAGACTGTGTGAGCAGTATGGTGCATATGGGGACGTCCAAATTGAGAATGATGACAGTCGGCTTCAGTGCAGATTGGATGTTGATACAGGGAATTATCTGACTGCTATCTGGGAATCTTTCTACCCACTGGGGCTAAAATGGCTTCAGGGTTTTGGGGTTTTTTTTGCCTTCCTCTAGATCAAAAGGGTTGATTCGACATGGGCTGGACTTGATGGATGCATGTCTTTTTTCAGCCTCCTCAATATGTAACCCTTTGAGTGCCAGAGTGGTACGGAATGCATTGCTTTGAAATGTATTCGGTACCACTCTGGCACTCAAAGAGTTTAAGTTGTCTACATTAATGCACTATTAGGTCCCCTCTGTTTTTGTGTATCTTTTATTGTGGAGTAAACCAACTGCGACATAAGGGGGATAAATAAAAAAATCCTAAATTCCCATGAGTTCAATAGATCTTTTTAACCCCTTAAATGCTAGAGCGGTCTCCAATGCATTGTGAAACATTCAAGGACTTAAAACCCCAATTTAATTTAACAGGAATTTTTATTTGTCCCCTGTGGTGCAATTGGTTTACTCCAGATTAACGCCAGTTTGATTTTATACTTTAGACTTAACTAGTGAATTTCAGGTAAAACAGGATTATCACCAACAGAATGCATAATTCGGTATATGGTATTTGTGAAGTGCGAGGGTTAAACCCGGCGTTGTAGACTCGTTTACGGACCTATATTCTGCACATTGTTTGCGTCAGTGATAAAATGGCGCCATGTGGCACGTCCAGTGAACTCTGATGACAGCCTAGAATCCCACTTGTAACAAAGTGTGGGCCGTGTCAAATAAAAAGGCGACTCCGTGTGTAATTCGGGGGCAGCTGCAACTTCCGATTTGTTAAATTCCCTTATTACTCCTTGTAAGTACACAGCTGGGAAATACTGGGCAGTGGGAGTTTAAACAACATGTTCTGGCATCTAGAACTCCGAATCCGTGAAGTCCCCAGTGGCAGGGAACGATGGATCCGGGGGGATGGGGGGAACAGACATTCCAGCCAGTGCATTTTTGAATGATAAGGAGTAATGCGCTGTACATGATCTGGGCGGCGGCTGATGGAACGCTGGATGCAAAAGCAGAACCGATTTGTTATGGGCAATGGAATAACACAGGGCAACATACACAACAGAAAAGTGGATTCGTTCGGGAGTGTCAGCTGCACCATGGGGATTAAATAAGACCTCCTATTGGTTGAAATTTGGGATTTAATACCTTTGGGGTGGTTCACTAAGTGGTGATAAAGAGGTGATAAAGTGGAGATAACTTCTCCAGTTTATCACTTCTCCAGTTCCTATGTTATTCTATGAAGCCTATGCACTAAGATGTCCGAACAGTGGCGTAACAATAGGGGTCGCACCTGCGACCGGGCATGTCACTCTCAGGGGCCCGGCCCGGCCGCCCCCTGCGACCCCCTCGCCACCCGCCCGCAGCACAGCTGACGTCCCGGCGGCCAGCGCTCGAGTAATGCAGAGCGCTGGGAGATGACATAATCTCCCAGCGCTCTGCATTACTAAGGACCGCGCGGGAGCATGTCACACACACCGCTAGACCACCAGGAGGTAGGAGGACGGGGGTCAGTAGGGGCAATGTGGCGATGGGGGCATTGTGGAGATTGGGGGGGAATGTGGAGAATGAGGGGCATTGTGGAGATTGGGGGGGAATGTGGAGGATGAGGGGCATTGTGATGGGGGCATTGTGGAGATTGGGGGGGAATGTGGAGAATGAAGGGCATTGTGGAGATTGGGAGGGAATGTGGAGCATGAGGGGCATTGTGATGGGGGCATTGTGGAGATTGGGGGGAAATGTGGAGAATGAGGGGGCATTGTGATGGGGGCATTGTGGAGATTGGGGGGAAATGTGGAGCATGAGGGGCATTGTGATGGGGGCATTGTGGAGATTGGGGGGAAATGTGGAGAATGAGGGGCATTGTGATGGGGGCATTGTGGAAGGGGCAATGTGGAGGTGGCCAATGTGGTTGAGGGGGGCCAATTTGGTCAGAGGGGGGCCCGTGGCAATTCTTGCACCACGGCCCCGTGGCTTCTAGTTACGCCTCTGTGTCCGAACTTGGAAAAATCTTAGTGCATTGGCTCCATAGAATAACATAGGAACTGGAGAAGTGATATCACTGGAGAAGTCATCTCCACTTATCTCCTCTTTATCACATATTAGTGAATAACCCCCCGTGAATGGTGAAGAAGGGTGCCACACGCTGCATGTTTCACAGGTGCCCTATGGAGGTATCCGTTCACCCATTGTGTACAACTCTCAGACCACATTAGCATAAGCAGGCTTGACAGGTGTTTTAGAAGTGATAGTGCAGTAGTGTCTGTAAACTCTCAGTTACACAATAGCAGAGGTTATGAACAGAAGAGAGGTGGGTAATAATCGCAAAAATTGTACTGCCATAGATCGTGTCATTCATTACAAGCTGCACAAACAATCTGTTTTCTTGTGTTTCAGACCCTGTGCTTTCTGCACCTGTACTCAGGGCCGGATTTACACTCCAGGTGCCCCCTAGGCAATGCAGTCTATGTACAGTTAGCGCAATCGGACCTGACATCAAATACACTTGCATTTTATTAAGCGCAATATCTCAATGCCTTGAAGTTGTACAGTGGCGCGATTGCTACACCATCCTATGGACAGCTCTGGTCAGTTGACCATAAATCTCCACAGGATGGTGTAGCAACAGCGCCACTGTAACATTTAAGGCCTTTGAGATATTGCAACTAAAAATTTCAAGTTTGAGCTGCAATGACTTTTGAATAAAACCCCACTCAACAGTGGGAGTTCATTTATTTTACTCTGAAAGACAAACCCTGCAAAATAAATATACTTTCACAAATCAAGTGTTACTATCCCTTTAATTTTGGTGAGCGAATTCACATAGAACTGTATGAATAACTTTATTTATACAGAGGCGACGGGTGCACTCAGTTCTTTACAGTTTACATTTAGTATAAAGGGGGTCCAGTAACTGCAGTAATTAAGCTGTTATAAAGACAGTTATTATAAGGGGGACACTAGCTGTCTATACATTAGGATAGGAAGTCCCAGCCCCATAGAGCTTGCAATCTAATTGATTCATAGCGGCCATTTGGAATTTTCTGCCCAGATTAATGTAACATTTATTATAAGAATATTTATAGTGGTCATTTACACCAGGGATGGACAATGGGAGACTACAAATCCCATCATCCCTCAGCGTCCAACAGCTATTGTGTTCCTGCAGCAACGAGTTGAACACCCCACTCTTTCTTAACCCCTTAACGCCCAATGACCTGCCTGGGCCGTCATGGCTGTCCAGCATTAAGGACCAGGGTCCTGGAAAACCATAGAAGTTTGTGAACACTAAGCACATCTTTAAAAAAAAAATGTGTCGTGGTCGTTTACAGCCCCCCACACACACACACACCGCCTGACAGCATGGCTGCCTCTGTGTTCTACTAATCCTTTCTCTATAAAATAAATTGTTTTTTGAGAGATGAACCTTTATTTGTTGGTGGCAGAGACTGGCACTATATGGTAATGATCCGCACAGTCAGGGGCGGATTGTAAGGGAATACCAGCCCGGGCATTTTTTTTTTAAAAGCAGCCTACTAGCCGCACAGGCGTCCCTATCGACGCCCCCTTGTGGTCCCTGTGCGGCATGGGAGAGCAGGCACCAGGATATTATGTCATATACTGGCACTCTGCATTAACCCTTTGAGTGCCAGAGGGGTATCCTCCTAGAGGAGACCGGGACTGATAGCGCAGGCACGCAGACAAGATGTCTGCGCTGACGTCTGGCTTCTGAGAGATAAGAGAACTGTTGTTAAAGGGATAGTAATACTTCGTTTTTACTATCCCCCCTCTTGTAGCCCTTAAAAATCTGAATTAAATGAGACCAGCGTCTGCATTCAAAGTTCTCTCTCCTCTGACGTCAGCGTTATAGCTGACAGCAGGGGAATCCGGTCCGTGAGCAAGCAGCGGCTCTGCAGCAGTGCTGAGATCACGTTATGGAAGAAGAAATCCTTCACTAAAATGGTCTTCTGTGTGATTGGTTTGTGCTTGGTTTGTGTTTGGTTTGTGTTTGGTTTGTACTTGGTTTGTGCTTGGTTTGTGTTTGGTTTGTGCTTGGTTTGTTGTGATTGGTTTGTGTTTGGTTTGTGTTTGGCTTGTGCTTGGTTTGTGCTTGGTTTATGTTTGGTTTGTGCTTGGTTTGTGCTCGGTTTGCTCTTGGTTTGTGCTTGGTTTGTGTTTGGTTTGTGCTTGGTTTGTTGTGATTGGTTTGTGCTTGGTTTGTGTTTGGTTTGTACTTGGTTTGTGATTGGCTTGTGTTTGGTTTGTTCTTGGTTCGTGCTTGGTTTGTACTTGGTTTGTGCTTGGTCTGTGCTTGGTTTGCACTTGGTTTGTGATTGGCTTGTGTTTGGTTTGTGCTTGGTTTGTGCTTGGTTTGTACTTGGTTTGTGATTGGTTTGTGATTGGTTTGTGATTGGCTTGTGTTTGGTTTGTGTTTGGTTTGTGCTTGGTTTGTGCTTGGTTTGTGTTTGGTTTGTGCTTGGTTTGTGATTGGTTTGTGCTTGGTTTGTGCTTGTTTTGTGTTTGGTTTGTGCTTGGTTTTCTCTTGGTTTGTGTTTGGTTTGTGCTTGGTTTGCTCTTGGTTTGCGCTTGGTTTGTGCTTGGTTTGTGCTTGGTTTGTGTTTGGTTTGTGCTTGGTTTGTGCTTGGTTTGTGTTTGGTTTGTACTTGGTTTGTGCTTGGTTTATGATTGGTTCGTGCTTGGTTTGTACTTGGTTTGTGCTTGGTCTGTGCTTGGTTTGCACTTGGTTTGTGATTGGCTTGTGTTTGGTTTGTGCTTGGTTTGTGCTTGGTTTGTACTTGGTTTGTGATTGGTTTGTGATTGGCTTGTGTTTGGTTTGTGTTTGGTTTGTGCTTGGTTTGTGCTTGGTTTGTGTTTGGTTTGTGCTTGCTTTGTGATTGGTTTGTGCTTGGTTTGTGCTTGTTTTGTGTTTGGTTTGTGCTTGGTTTTCTCTTGGTTTGTGTTTGGTTTGTGCTTGGTTTGCTCTTGGTTTGCGCTTGGTTTGTGCTTGGTTTGTGCTTGGTTTGTGCTTGGTTTGTACTTGGTTTGTGCTTGGTTTGTGCTTGGTTTGCTCTTGGTTTGTGTTTGGTTTGTGCTTGGTTTGTGCTTGGTTTGTGCTTGGTTTGTGCTTGGTTTGTGTTTGGTTTGTACTTGGTTTGTGCTTGGTTTATGATTGGTTTGTGCTTGGTTTGTGGTTGGTTTATGATTCGTTTGTGCTTGGTTTATGATTAGTTTGTGCTGGGTTTGTACTTGGTTTGTGCTTGGTTTGTGCTTGGTTTGTGATTGGTTTGTGCTTGGTTTGTGTTTGGTTTGTGCTTGGTTTGTGTTTGGTTTGTGCTTGGTTTGTGATTGGTTTCTACTTGGTTTCTGCTCAGTTTGTGCTTGGTTTGTGATTGGTTTCTACTTGGTTTCTGCTCAGTTTGTGCTTGGTTTGCAACCACACATAGAAGACCATTCCAGTGAAGGATTTCTGTTTCTATAACACGATCTCAGCACTGCTGCAGAGACGCCACTTGCTCACTGACCGGATTCCCCTGCTGTCAGCTAGAACACTGACGTGAGGGGAGAGAGGAGAGGGAACTTTGAATGTGGATTTCTCTCAAACCATAAGAGAGAGATGCCAATGGTCTCATTTAATTCCGATTTTTAAGGGCTACAACATGGGGGATAGTAATAATGAAGTATCACTATCCCTTTAAAGGGTCAGTAATGTCCGACAAAAAGTGGTTATAGTTTTGTAGAGGTTACAAAAATTAAACAATATGCCACAAATCCTATCTCTCAAAGCGCTATGGTTTGAAAGATATTTGCCTTCAAAGTAAACCCCTCTCTCCCCTTCTCCCTCCACGTCAGTGCTGTGCAGACAGCAGGAAATCCCGGTCCTTGGACCAGCCGGTGACTCTGCAGCAGAGCCCAAGTCACGTTATAGGAAAATAATTACTTCATTGGAAAGGTCTACAAGGTGTGCCTGGTTTGCAAGCACACTTTGTAGACCGTTCCAATGAAGTAATTCTTTAGCACGAGTCGCACGACTCGAATCTCCTGCTGTCAGCTTTACAGCTGACATCAGGTGAAGGGGGGAACTTTGAATCCCTATATCTCTCACACCATAGCGGTTTGACAGATAGGATTTGTGGCATCCTATACAATAATTCGCTAGGATGTTTGTCACGATGCAGTCATGCTCAGTAGAGACTGCCCACGTTCTCGAAGTCTCTACTGCGCATGATTGCATCGCGTGAGTGAGGTGATGCAAGACTGCATCGCAGGGAGCAGTGAGGTAGCGGCCTCTTAACCCTTTGAGTGCCAGAGGGGTACGCAAAGCATTGCAAAGCAATGCGTTGCGAACCCGTCTGGCACTCAAAGGGTTAACATTACCCGGACATTGGCCCGTGTACACAGGCTTTTACACTAGTAAAGTTTAATTTTTTAACCTCTACAAAACTACAACCATTTTTTATGGGACGTTACTGTTCCTTTAAACTAGTCGCCATCTGCCTAATTATTGCCGGGCGACTTTAAATAAGGTGAAAGTTCCCCTTTAAGTCAAGATGAATTTTTATTTTTCCCCCTATGGCTTACTTGGTTTGCTCCATAACTGCTGCTCTCTAGCTCGCTGAACACAATCCATTATCTGTTTTGTGACTGTTCCCGTTGCACCGTGTCCGTCTAGTTCATTGTTTAATGTAAAACGGTGTGTGTTTCATGTCGGACATGTTCTTTAGACAGAAACAGACCGCGCGTTTAGTATTCCATCCCGAGGATGGGACATGGCATCCTGACGGAATGACAGACAGTTATAAGTGAGGCACTTGGGCCTGAGATTAATAAGGACACTGAAATGTCATCAATCACTAAAGACGGGGGTGGGGGGGGGATGATAAATACAGCATATGTATTTCACTGCTGGAGATGAACTAATCTAATGACCTCACTTTCCTTATAGTGAATACTTAACGAGATGAAACAATCGTAATATTTCTTCCATATCTGTACACTTCTACCTCTCCATTGGATCCTACATCATTTTACATGTGCACTGTTATTTAAAGTCTAAGCTGTTTGTGTAGGAATACACAGTGTGAACGTAACTATACGATTCGGTGTTATAGCTGGAAATGGAATCCATTTTGTTGCCCTACGTCTGCGTAATGCCAATTTACTAACGTCAAACCTTCTCCTGGCATTGCTACCTGCGCCAGGGGAGGTCAGTGCCCATCTACGACTGTTCCGGTGCAGTTCATCCCTCTACGCCATGTTTAAAGGGATAGTAATGTTTCATAATAAAAGCAGCTCTAATTAATCATCATAGTATTTGGACTTTGGAGAGTGTTATTTCAATTATGTCAGAGTTGTAGTACAAGAGTAATTCAATGACAAAGTATCCCCCTCCTGCCCCTTTTACTGATGTACCACTGTTCAGCCAGATCAGAAGGGAGGTGCCCAGGTAGACTGCAGAGAGGGACAATCTTCAATTAAGATAAGGGAAAAACTTGAAAAGCTTGTCAAGGTGGGCAGGGTTTTCATTGTTCTCATAGGAAGAAGATTGTCCCCTGCTGTTATCTGTCTGGTCTATGGACTGCATTCCACATCTGAGAAGAGATGGCTTACACTAGGTAAAAGGGGCGGGAGGGGAAACTTTGCTTGTGAATATCTCTCAAACCATAAAGGTTTGAGAGATAAGACATATCGTTCTTCATGTTTTTTTAATGCCTACAAAATAAAATAAAGTTAAAACAAAGTATTACTATCCCTTTAAAGCTATGTTCTAAACAAGTCATAGAGGTGTAATAAATTTAACCCCTTGGATGCAATGCAATGGTTAAAAGCCACATTTATATCAGAGGGAGATTTCTTGTGTCCCCTATGGTGCGGTTGGATTCCTCAGATTTGCTCCAACAGCCCTTAACCCTCTGAGTGCCAGAGGGGTCCGCAACGCAACCCCTTGGATGCTAAAGACATTGCTTTGCAATGCATTGAAGACACGTTAGCATCCAAGGGGGTTAAGGTTTTATTCTGATTCTCCACCCCTCATGATGAGGTAACTTCCTCTTTCCTGACACTATATGCAAAGTAGCTTATTTACATAAAATGCCAGGTGGCATGGGGAAGTGACATCAACCAAAAGGCCATAGTAAATCTAACTGAAACATTATATAGTTTTAAATCTAAACATTGGCTAGCATTCTGCATATTGACATGTGTAATACACAGGCACATTTAATAGTACATTAACCCCTTAAGGATCAGTGGTTCGGGGGGGGGGTCCCCGTTAACCCTTTGAGTGCAAGAGTGGTACGGAATGCATTGCAAAGCATTGCATTCCGTACCACTCTGGAGCTCAAAGGGTTAAGGACCAAGTAGAGGACATTAAGCGCGCAGGCACATGTGACTGATCATGTGTGCCGGCACACAGAACGGGGGTCTGATAGTAACCAATCCAGTCTTGGAGCGATCAATTTTCAGACCCCAACACTACTCACAATGCTCCTGCAGCAGCAATGTGAGTATAAAAATAAGTGACATGCTAGGACTGTAGAGCTCGATGTTTTTTCCCTACAGAAGGATTTAGATAAACTAAGTGAATGGGCAGAAAAGTGGCAGATGTCATTTAATGTAGATAAATGTAAGGTTATGCATTTGGGTTGTAGAAACAAACTTGCAACATATACTCTAAATGGGAAACAACTTGGGAAATCCTCATTAGAGAAAGATTTAGGTGTACTGATAGACAATAGTCTTCACAGCAGTGTGCAGAGTCACTCAGCTGCTGCAAGAGCAAATAGAGTACTAGCCTGCATAAAAAGAGGTGTAGAAGCAAGGGATGCTAATATTATCCTACCTCTGTATAAATCCTTGGTTAGGCCTCATCTAGAATATGGAGTACAATTTTGGGCGCCTGTTCTAAAAAAAGACATTACTGAACTGGAAAAGGTGCAGAGACGTGCAACAAAACTGATAAAGGGATTGGAGGATCTGAGTTACGAAGAGAGACTAGCCAAACTGGGTTTGTTTACATTAGAAAAGAGACGTCTAAGGGGTGATATGATTACCATTTACAAATACATTCAAGGCCAATACAAAGAACTATCCAATGAATTATTTATGCAAAGAGCTGAGCTAAGAACAAGAGGTCATCCATTAAGACTTGAGGAAAGGCGCTTTCGACTAAAACACAGGCAGGGATTCTTTACAGTAAGGGCGGTAAGGCTATGGAATTCTTTGCCTCGGGATGCTGTGCTTGCAGATAATGTAACTGCATTCAAAAAAGCAATGGATGCCTATCTAGCACAGAACAATATTGACAGTTATGACAGATGGCTTCAAAGCAAATAGGATATTGAGCCGGGGAACTATTTGACACACTCACACACACACACCTACATTGGAAATTGCTCCAGAGGGCTTTTTTGTTGCCTTCCTCTGGATCAACAGGGGTGTTATTGGCATGGGCTGGACTTGATGGACGCATGTCTTTTTTCAGCCTTATCTACTATGTTACTATGTTACTATGTTACTATGTTACAGTCCTTTATGCAAGGACGGCAGTGACTGTTCTGACACGTCACTAGTCAGTAAGGGGTTAAAGTATGCAAACATTTTTTTTTGCTCTTACATCCCTTAGATGGAATTGTCCTTACCATTCTATGCTGGGAGGAGATCATGCTGTCCCAGTCAACGTCAGCCTGGAGGGTAGTGACAAGTGAAGGTAGCTCCTCGGGGTGAGGTTTGTTGTGTATTAGAGCGTGAAGAGGAAGGTGGGTGCCCATGTGCGGATCGTTGGGGTCGTCATGTTCCCGTGATGCGAGGTCTCCGGTCATCTCGTCCTCTCCATCCGTCTTACATGTGAATGGAGAGGTGGCTTGCTTGGAAGACATTCTTCTAAACACAAACACGGAACAGACAGAGGTCAGCTCATCTGAACAGTCTGGGGTAAAGCGCGTGCACGCTACACACAAGTGGACAGACTACGGAGCAAACCAACTGCAACATGGGGATGTCAATAAAATCCCCCAAATATCCACTGATTTAAATAAAAAAAAAGCTAAAAAAAACAGTTTGGATCAATTTTAATTTATTAGCACCCCATGGTATACTTGGATCGCTCTAGTTCTCGTTCCATCAATCTTCCTAATTCGAGAGCAAACCAACATTTAAAAGGGGTTCTTAGCTTCTCGAATGTTTGGAGAGGTCTGCAACGCATTTCACAGTTATTAGGTAAATCATATATATATCTAATCCCTTTGAGAAGAGGGGTGCACATTACATTGCTTCACCTTGGTCCTCAAAGAGTTAAACACCCATATTTAGTGATGGGATTCCATAGTTCAAGGTAATTAGATGTACGTCATTAATTAACATACGTGGATATATGTGTGTTTGTATGTTTGTGTGTCTGCACGTGTGGATACATTTATATGGTTACAAATATAATTATCACCTAATACATACACATACACACACAAACACAGACATATAAATATTCACAAATACACATATATACACAGATATATACACACACACACACACTTATATATACACTCACACAGATATATACACACACATACACATATACACAAACACACACACTCATAGATATATACACATACACATAAATACACATATACACAGACAGATATATACACATAAACACACACAAGCACACACAGATATATACACATATAGACAAATACACACACATACACACAAATATACACTAACTCAGATAAATACACACACATACCCACATAAACACACACACATACGCACAGATATACACACATACACATATACACAAACACACACACACATAGATACGGAGATATACACATATTCACGTACACACACACAGATATTTACACATACACATAAATACACAGATACACAGACAGATATTTACACATACACACATACACACACAGATATATACACATATAGACAAATGCACACACATACACAGAAATATACACTACCTCAGATAAATACACACACACATAAACACACACACATACGCACAGATATATACACATACATATATATATATATATATATATATATATATATATATATATATATATATACACACATGTATATATACACTCAGACACACGCATATATACACATGCAGACACATACACACATATATATATATATATATATATAGAGAGAGAGATACAGACACACACACACACACATATAAATGCACACACACATTCATGTACACACTCATGCAGACATATACACACACACATACATGTACATACTCATGCAGACATCTGCACACACACACATACATGTACACACTCATGCAGACATCTGCACAAACACACATGTACACACTCATGCAGACATATACACACACATTCATGTACACACTCATGCAGACATATACACACACACATTCATGTACACACTAATGCAGACATTTGCACACACACACACATTCATGTACACACTAATGCAGACATCTGCACACACATTCATGTACACACTCATGCAGACATCTGCACACACACACATTCATGTACACACTAATGCAGACATCTGCACACACACACATTCATGTACACACTAATGCAGACATCTGCACACACACACATTCATGTACACACTAATGCAGACATCTGCACACACACACATTCATGTACACACTCATGCAGACATATGCACACACACACAAAACACTCACGTTTGACACACGGGTGCTCTGAGTGGCAGGTAGGAAAGTCAGACAGACAGATCTTATTATATATAACAAAACCTAAAATAAAATGAAGTAAAGCTTCTATCATACTCACGAACCTCAGTATCTGAGTCTTACAAACTAGCAGCGCAAGTATAAATTCTTTTTTGTAGACTCAGTTCTTCAATTAATCATAATTTGTTGGTTTGAAAAAAAAAATCAAAAACCTTGTTTCAATAATTCATGTCATTTTCCTGCATTAATATCCTTCCACATCAATGCGTTTCATGCTTATACTTATTGTCATGGGACAGCATAAAAGCAGATTTAGTCTTATTTTATTGATTACAACAGTGTTTTATTTCACAGTCAATGCATTAATAACGCTAACTCAAAAAAAAAGAAAACACGTTAAATTTTAAAATGGGTTTCAATGTTAGCTTGTTAAAATGTTTTATTTAATGTGTGGAAACTCATTAGCAAAATTACAGTTAATAAATTAATAGATCTTAAGATGAATGTCTCTGTTGCAAAACGTAAGTGTGAATTCTGAAGTTCAGAGAAGCTTTTTCTGGCAAAATATTTAATTACTAGTCAAGCAAGCAATATAATCTTCTTTTTGAATGTTAAACATATCGAAACTTTGGTGCCAAGCAATGTCTTTGTATCACTCTGACACATACAGGATTGAAATCATCATTATCAGACAAATTCGAGAGAAATCAGGTAAAACATTTCACCCCCTAAATGCTAGTGATATGTCCAATCCATATATTTGTATTCACTCCGGCATTTTTGTACTCCAGTGTATATGATGATTACAAAGAAATGCTAAATTACAAGATTAAACGTCCCATTGTAAAGAACGTTATCACCCAAAAATGGAAAGGGCACAAATCCTTTAAAATATTATGTACTCCTAGGGCCGTATGTTCAATGAAGTAGTGAAATAGCTTTTGTCGTTTGTAACGACTTTTCAAAGTATAGTGTTATTGGGATTATTAATATTTTCAGAGAGTGTCGTTTGTGATCGGAAATATGTCGTTTGTCCTTACTGAAATTGTCATATGTAAAGAAAAAAAAGTTGTAAAAAATGTCTTAGCGACAAAAATGTCTGAACTAACGACAAAAATTCTCACATTCAGAACTTCACATTCCCTCAACTTTTTTCTTAACGTACAAATGTTGTCTTTTGTAAATCTTTTTTTGTCGTTAGTTATGACAAATTTTCTTTTCCGCTATATGATACTGGAGAATAGTTTAGCCACGCCCTTGACCCACCCCTTTGCTTGGCAATTCTGGAGTTGTGTCGTACAAAATTGACATCACTAGTTTTTTGTCATATACTCTATGGAAAATGTCGTTCATGCACACAATTACTTATTTTTGTCTTTCATACAATAGTTTTTTGTCGTTATCACTTTGAACTTACGGGCCTTAGAGAGCATTTTATTCCTTTGGTGGGAAAAAGGATATTTCAAAATTAAATGTAAAAGTGACCAGTTTTGGCCCCTTTATCAGGTCTGATAAAAAAAAAATGATAAAACCATAATCAGAGATAACTGTGTTGGGATTAGAACCCAGCCAGTTCAGTTCACTGAAGCTCCTATCTCTAAGTTATTTGTTGACCTAAATCATACGATACATTGGCCTTATCCCTTGTGTACAAAGAAAGGGGTCGAATGGTCGTACACAGTTGCCTCCAGGAGAATAGGAAAAGGACATTTATATCAGATTTGGGGGTTAATCCATCTAAGAAATCATTTTTTTATTTGCTAGCTAGGAGTACACAACATTATAAAAGGTATTAAACCTATTCAGTTTTAACCCTTTGAGGTATGAACCCTATTCATTTTAACCCTTTGAGTGCCTCTGGCATTCAAAGTGTTAAGTCTCCACAGGAAGAAGTTTCCATGTGTTAATTTGTCCCTGTTGACCGTCGGATATTTGGGGATGGACCTGTGAATCACGAAACTCTGAAAACCAGAAAGGGGAGAACCAATCCACACAGATTTTTTTAGTGGACATTAACCCCTTAAAGAACCTTGTCCTACTAGGACTGTCACTCCGGTTCGGCACTTATGAACTAGGGACAGTTCCGGCACATCATGGAATTCCACGGTCGTGTTGGCTGCACGCTACTGAGGGACCCCGGAATCCATCACAGCAAAAAAAAAGAAATTACCCTGGCTGCTTATCTTACGGCTGTGCACTGCGTCGGACAATCGTTAAGGGGCTAAAATTATCTTCCCTGCTTACAGTAAGGAGGGTCATTAACAGGCTGTATCACTGTTCCTTTAATTAGTTATTGAGATTAATTCATTTCATACTATTTCTCACAAAAAAGGCACAATGCACAAATTATTTAACATAGGAAACCACGCTGACATGTATTCAGATTAACCTTTTAAGGACCACAGACATGAAAAAAGCATTGTTTTGCATCGTTGCTTGCTCCCATGGTCCTTAAAGGGTTAACAAATCAATAATTTGCTAATGTATCCCCTCCTGCCCCTTTTACTGATGTAACACTGCTCACCTCAGAGCAGCAAGACTGTCTGGATGGATCGCAGAGAGTGATCATAAGGAAAAGAAAACTGAAAAATCTGTCAAGGGGGGCAGGGTTTTCCTTGTGATCACAGTAAGAAGATTGTCCCTTACTGTGATCTGTCCGGTCAAGAGACCAGATTCCATATCTGAGGTGAGGTGGCTTACACTAGGTAAAAGGGGCGGGAGGGGGATACTTTATCATTCAGTTACTCTTGTACTACAACTCTGACAGTACTGAAATAACACTCTCCATGGCCCAAATTCTATGAAGACGCTTTTTTTTAATGTGAATCTGGGACATTTTTATTTGTGATGCACTTAGTCCCAGAACTGTCCCTTTTCAGCTTATTGAATACGGACGTAAATACTGAATAAGAAAAGGGGTGTTGGAATCTGAGACTAACGGATACATTTACAGGTCACTCACGTGATTTCATGAATATTACAGTGGAGAAAAAAATATATAACAATAATTAAGTTAATTTCACTTTGAGGACTCGATTGAATGTAGCAGGAAACGTTTCACATCAGATTTAACAGTTAACGTGACATTTCTCACAATTAATGAGGGGGCTTGGATTCAGTGAAAAATATTTATTCTGTAAATTAAATTACATATATAACTATTATCTATATCTCAAAGAAGCTGATGTTCTAACAAAGTGGTACAATTTCAGAGCAGTCCGATTGCACCACAGGGTCAAAATTCCAAATGTTTTAGTGTTACAGCCCCATTTACATGAAGAATATTTGCATCACGTTTACATTTGTTTTGTGGAAGAACTCTCCTTAGTACATTATCTTACTGAACATATCCCTCTGGCACTCAAAGGGTTAAAGTGGAGCTTTAACAATGGCATGGGTCTAATAGCGGGCCACATGAAGGCCATCTAACCCCAGGGTGCGACGTACCCGAGGATTTTAATAAAAACATTTTCTTTGCTAATTAGCTTACATACACAAACTAGCCGTCCAGTGACGCCTATCACCAAAAATGGGAACGCTACGGATCTGTCTAAGAGACTGTGTCACCTTGATTCAAGTTTGCGTGTCTGAAATATTAATTAAAAACTACCTGCTTGTTATGTTAGCCAAAAATACAGCAAACTTGTTTTTTAATGAAAATCTAAGCTTTTTCCTGCTGAGTAAAACAAAGGTACTCCCATCTGTGCCAGCTGTTTTATTCAAAAGTGATATGTATTATAAAATTCAGAATTGTCAGGAAGCGAATTACAGTGTGATAACTTCCTGATAGTTCTAACGGACAGGAAGTGACTCAGCAGTTACTATCACATTCTATGAAGAACTGTTTGTCAGTAACTTTCCTCTCAAACAGAATGTAACGGAATAACTAATTGGAATTAGACCTCTAAAGGGCCCTGTTAATGTAAACGTGCATGATTTAAGCCTGCAATGACTCTGGAAATATGCATCTCTTAGTGTTGGGAGAACCCCTGTTTTGGTCAACAGGAAAAGTCCTACAATGCATATTTTTTCACAACAAAAGTTTACTGCTCAAAGAGATATTCTTGCTTCGTACCATATGTTAAAGAAGGTTTTCAGTGACATTTGATTGTCCCTCTCTGTGATCTATCCGGACAGTCTTGCTGCTCTGAGGTGAGCAGTGTTACATCAGTAAAAGGGGTGGGAGGGGGATACTTTATCATTCAATTACTCTTGTACTACAACTCTGACAGTATTGAAATAACACTCTCCATGGCCCAAATATTATAAAGATTAATTGGACCTGCTCTTATTGTGAAACATTACTATCCCTTTAAATTTCAGTATTCTAATTGACTTGATCACTGACTAGTTCTAGGCCTGTAATTGTGCACTATAGTAGTAGTACAGATAAAGTTGATAAAAACTTTTTTTAGTATACTGATTTTGCATCCATATTTTTGAATAGCCAACTGATTATAATGTATCATTATCCATAAAAATTAAACGTAGCCCTTATGCATTTCTAAGCACGTGGCCCACCGCTGAATAATTTTGGTCTTTCCCTGACCTGTAGGCCCTTACATATAAAATTGGAATTGTTTCAATTCAGAAGCAACCGCACCAAAGGGACCAAGTAAAAATTCAACACATTTGATTGATTGAAATTAAGCTATTTAACCCCTTGAATGCTAGAGAGGTCTACAACGCAAGGGGTTAAAAGCTCAATTTAAATCAATGAGGATTTTTAGTTTTTCCCTCTGATAAAATTGGTTTGCTCCCGAATTGCACCAATCAACTTTAACCCTTTGAGTGTCAGAGACACTCAAAGGGTTAATGCATATGGTCAATAGGGCGCAAAGCAGATTTGCTTGAAAATAAAAAAAAAAAAACTGATTCTCTGTGGTTTCACGATCAATTGGTTTGTAATTGCCGATTTATATTAAAATCACTGACGAGGCGATACCCCCAAACTTTGTGTAAAAACAAACCTCAGGATCTGACGCTGCCTGGAACGGCTGTTTGCATTGTTATATGTATATCTCACATCTGGCATCAAATAGCAGTAAATTCTTTTCTTATCCAATGTTGAATTGTGTTTTTAAAGGGGCAGGCTGCAACGTGTCACAAAGAGAAGAATGCATTTGGAAAAACTGACAGTGTGATGAAATCAAAGGTAAACGATATGTGTCCTGCACTTAATTAATAAAAAGGCAAATATTACATTTTGCTAAGTCTGCGCCTATATGATCTCCTGTGTGAGAATACTAAGTTGCACTGGGCACTTTTCATAGATGGTGGCAGTAACAGTGTCATCTGGCAGCAGATCATTTTGAACTCAAGCTACCAGAAAAAGCCAGCGGATGGTTTGTAATGATGGAATTTCCAATGTCCAACAGCTGGAAGATCAGCAAGAAACTCTCCCTTTCTTTACTTCTATTATATAGTAACATAGTAAAGTAGCTGAAAAAAGGGGCATGCGCCCATCAAGTCCAGCCCATACCCAGAGGCGTAACTAGAACGGTCCGGGCCCTGGTCCAAGAAGTGCCATGGGCCCCCCGAACACACTGGCCCCCGGGCCCTCCACAATGCCTCCATTTCCTACCTCCCAATCCCTGGTGGTCCAGCGGAGTGGCAGGAGAGACGTGCTGGTGCGACGTGCTCCCGCTCTGTCCTCTTCTGTAACGCAGAGTGCTGGGACATGATATCATCTCCCAGCGCTCTGCATTACTAGAACGTCGGAGGGAGATTGCGGCACCAGGAGGAGGGGGTCGCAGGGGGCAGCTGGGCCCCTGGAGTGAGGGTTGCGACCCCTGCAACCCCTATAGTTATGCCAGTGCCTATACCATCACTCGTGTTGTCAACAACAATTTACAATTCCTTCCTTACTGCAAATGGCAGTCAGATATTTCCCTGGATCAACATCCTATCTGCATTGAAGCCAACTGTCATAATTATCGATATTGTTCTGTGCTAGACAGGCAACCATTGCATCTGCAAGTACAACATCCTGAGGCAAGGAATTCCATAGCTTTATGGCCCTTACTGTACATAATCCCTGCCTTTGTTTTAGTAGAAAGCTTCTTTCCTCTAGTATTAATGGATGACCTCTCGTTCTTAGCTCAGCTCTTTGCGTAAATAATTCATTGGATAAATTTGTATTGACCTTGAACTTATTTGTAAATGGTAATCATATCACCCATGTAATGCATTGCCCCTTAGAGATTGGTGACACTTTTGCACCAAACACAAATCATAAAAAAATGCACGAGTCTTGAATCTCTGTGTTCCATGGGGCAACAGCTGCTACGACTGTTAGAGAGAGATGCAACATGCAGTAACTTTCACAGACGGATAATCCTGATAGAAATGTATGGTATGGATCTGAATGAAATCGCATTGAAATTGCACGAATATTGCAAGTAACTGAGTTTTCCAAGAGATTTTGTCATTTCAGTTAGAAGAACTGAAAAAGATTGTTACACTGTCGAGTTAAAACGCTGCACTTTAAGTTATTCCAAAAAAGTCGCACTACAAAGTCGCTATAAGAAAGATCCCTCACCCTTAAAGGGATAGTAATGTTTCATAATAAAAGCAGCTCTAATTAATCATCATAGTATTTGGACTTTGGAGAGTGTTATTTCAATACTGTCAGAATTATAGTTCAAGAGTAATTCAATGATAAAGTGTCCCCTCCCGCCCCTTTTACTGATGTAACGCTGCTCAGCCAGAGCAGAAGGGAGGTGCCCAGGTAGACTGCAGAGAGGGACAATCTTCAATTAAGATAAGGGAAAAACCTGAAAAACTTGTCAAGGGGGGCAGGGACTTCATTGTTCTCATAGGAAGAAGATTGTCTCCTTCTGTTATCTGTCTGGTCTATGGACTGGATTCCACATCTGAGAAGAGATTGCTTACACTAGGTAAAAGGGGCGGGAGGGGAAACTTTGCTTGTGAATATCTCATAAACCATAAAGGTTTGAGAGATAAGACTTATATCGTTCTTCATGTTTTTTTTTAATGCCTACAAAATAAAATAAAGTTAAAACGAAGTATTACTATCCCTTTAAACCCAACTCTGTTTCTGCTCCTTGCAAAAAAAGTTAATTCCTTTAATAAATAAATACATTCAAACCCTGATTGAGCTACCAAACTAATTGACCCATCCCAATAAATGCAAAGTGTTTCTCTGTTGAATAAATTAATCACGACACAATAACCAAATATGAATAAAGTCTCTTAAGAATAATCCCAGGCATATACTGAACCAATGAACAATGGTTCCCAATTAAAACAAGCCGTGCAGCTGTGAAAATAAGACTCAAAATCTGTGGATGGATGAGCGTCTACTTAAAATGCCAGTTTGTTACAGAATATTTGCTTAAGGAAGGCTGGGCTTCTCGGTCTTAATCAGCCAATAAATTATTTCCTGCAATTACATTAAATAGAAAATTATCTTCAAATTGGGAGTGTTAATTGAAAATCAAAATTCAGAGTGAAGTTTAGAAATGACACACTGAATATAATTAGTCTGGAAAGGCTTCACCTCTTTTTTATAAACAGGCTCTGGGTAATTTCTCCAGTGACCACTGACGAGCTCCCGGCTTTTGCACTCAGATTAAAAACCAAACAAGTCTGTTTGTATCATGGAGTTAATAATGTTCTGTTAATTGTGTCAATGCAACAATGGGCCTTGTGTATAAGCTAATGGTTAGAGAACCAATAAACATCTCCCATGTTTTTATTGCTGTCAATGGGGCTTTTAACACTTAAAGTGCATTGCGTACCCCTCTGACACTCAAAGGTTAACTCACTGAATATAGCAACTTAAATCTATGGTAGTAGGTTTGGCCCACGCCACGTGCATAAGCTAATCGTGTGTTTGCAACAATGTAAATAACAGGATCTCGAAACTATAATAAACAAACATTATATATATATATATATATATATATATATATATATATACTTTACATTTTATTTTGAATATGCCCCTGTAGTGACGGAGGGGTATGAAACACAGGCCAGCAACTCAAGCTGTAAATATTTGATATCAAAAATTTAATATGAAAACTAACGGGGTGCAAAGATTCAGTGTCCGAAATGTTAATTATGTCTTGTAAACTGGGTTTGTGTCAAGAGAGTAAAGGAGTGAGCAAGCACCCTTTCACTGCCAGCAGACGGGAAGTGGGATCATGGAACAGATTTGTAGAATTTATAGAAAATAAATTGTAATACACAGATTAGAATTATTATTAATCTTTATTTATATAGTGCCAACTAATTCCGCAGCGCTGTACAATTAGAAATAGAGATACAGAGGTATTAAATAGTACAATCAGATGTGGAGAACAGAAGGATGACAGGGCCCTGTGCATGACAGCTTACAGTCTAGAGGAATACTTAGATAAAGACACAGTACACAGTAATAACATAGATGATAATAGCAGTGACACTGTATGAAAGCACGGATAAAGATTACATCTAACAATATTTTATACTGACCTTCAAAAATTGCCTGTTTAAAATATAACTTCATATCTTATATTATAATTCGCTATGTATGTTTGTCATAAGCCGTCATACGCAATAGAGACGGCTGTGCGTGCTGCAGTACTGTGCAGTACAAACTGCCCGAGCCGCGGCTGCTACGGAGTGTGGCGCTCAAAATTCAGACCGTAGTCCTCTCTGCGCAACCCAGCTGCATCACTGATTTAAATGGGATGTTTAACTCTTACAGTGCTGGAGAGGTCTGCATTGTATTGCGAATTGGTGCATTGGAGACCTCTCTAAAATTCAAGGGGTTAAAAGCCTGATTTAAATCTATAGAGAATATCGTTTATCCCTTATCTTGAGGCTGCTTCGCCAAATAATTAGTCCACTTCGTTTAACCCTACACAGTTTAATGTTGACCTGTTTATCACTCAAAGGGTTAATATTCACGCTTAAATCCCTGGGAATTTTTATTGATTTGGCACTGTTGGCCTGCCAGATAATTGCTCCAATTTTTTTCTTTCACCTACGGCCCACTGGGGGAGATTGATAAAAAGTGTTCTTGTTCGTTTTTGTGAATGGATTCTTAAAATGTCCCTATTCCTTACTATGAGTGTTGGTATTTATAAAGTATTCTAGTTACATTGATAAGTGTGGTGAACATAAAGAATAGGAACAGGCCAGACATGGCCTTAAGTATTTTGAGAAAATTCTGACGCTACATTTTTGCAAATAGCGTAATTTCTTTATAAATTCACTGCACCATTTTTCACAAACTTCCTTACTCCATTTTTCTTTTTAAAAACAACACCACGGCTAGAGGCGCAACTAGAAGCCACGGGGCCCTGGTCCAAGAATTGCCATGGGCCCCCTCAACCACATTGGCCACCTCAACCACATTGGCCACCTCCACATTGCCCTTCGATCTCCACATTGCCCCCCATCTCCACAATGTCCCTCAACCTCCACATTGACCCTTCCACAATGCCCCACAATCTCTACATTGCCGCTTCCACAATGCCTCCAATCTCCACATTGCCCCTTTCACATTGCCCCCATCTCCACATTGCCCCCCAATCTCTGCAATGACCATAAATCACCTACCTCCCTGGTGGTCCAGTGGCAGAGGACATGTCTGTGACTCTTTCTGCACAGACCTCGTCATCTCCCAGTGCTCTGCATTACTAGAGTGCCGGTCTGCTGTAGGGAATACTGATCTCCCTCTGGCAGACCGGCACTCTCGTACTGCAGAACCACAGCGATCTGCATTTCTTAATTGTGGGCATCAGGCAAGGGGGTCGCAGGGGGAGGCTGGGCCCATTGCAGGTGCAACCCCTGCGACCCCTATAATTACGCCACTGACCACGGAGTTATGTTCTCCTAAACTGAGACAGTGGGGGATATTTATAAAAAGTACTCTTGTTCGATTTTGTGAACAGATCCTTAAAATGAACATATTCCTTATTACGAATGTTAATATTTATGAAGTACTCCAGTTACATTTATAAATGCGGTGACCGTAAAGAAAAGGAACAGGTCAGACATGGCTTTAAATATTTGGCGGAAATTCTGTCAATAAATTGTCACAAATAGCAACATTTCTTTATAAATTCTTTATAAATTCGCTGCGCCACTTTATACAAACTTCCTTACTCCATTAAAAAAAAAAAACAACACCATGGCATTATGCCCTCCTAAACTGAAATAATGGGGGATGTTTATAAAAAGTGTTCTTGTTCATTTTTGTGAACGGATGCGTAAAATGTCCTTATTCCTTATTATGAGTGTTGGTCTTTATAAAGTATTCTAGTTACATTTTTAAATACGTGGAAAGCTTAAAAAATAGAAACAGGTCAGACATGGCCTTAAATATTTGATGAAAATTCTGTCACTAAATTGTCGTAAACCACAACATTTCTTTATAAATTCGCTGCACCACTTTTTACAAAATTCCTTATCCCATTTTTTAACCCCTTAGTGACGGCCGCGTGCAGACGCGGCCGTCACTTAACGCCCGTCTAACATTTTTTTTTTTTTTTTACAAAGAATCCGGAGTCCCCGAACGGCGCGCAGCCGCGCGGGGAGCCGGATTTCCGGGACGTACATGTACGTCCTCTGTCACTAAGTGACAGCCACACAGGACGTACATGTACGTCCTGTGTCACGAAGGGGTTAAAAAAAACAACAACACCACAGTGATATGTCCTCCTCAGGCCCAGATTGGGACAAAAAATAGGCCCAGGCATTTAAGGCTGAGCAGCCCATTTTTATTTTTTGAGCAGCCCATGGGGGGGTGGCGTTTTTCGTTCATTATTTTTTTTAAACGCCTGGTCCAGCCCTGGACCGGCCCACCGGGCAAATGCCTGGTATGCCTGATGGCCAGTCCAGGCCTGGTAAAAAGTGCTCTTGTTGGTTTTTTGAATGGATCCTTAAAATGTCCTTATTCCTTATTATGAGTGTTGGTATTTATAAAGTATTCTAGTTTCATTTATAAATGTGGTAACCTTAAAAAACAGAAACAGGTCAGACATGGCCTTAAATATTTGGTGAAAAGTCTGTCACTAAATTGTCTTAAATAGCAACATTTCTTTATAAATTCACTGCACCACTTTTTACAAACTTCCTTACCCCATTTAAAAAAAAAAAAAAAAAAACGACACCACAGCGATATGTCCTCCTAAACTGAGACAGTGGGGGATATTTATAAAAAGCGTTCTTGTTGGGTTTTTTTGAACGGATCCTTAAATTTCCTTATTCCTTATTATTAGTGTTGGTATTTATAAAGTATTCGAGTTACATTTACAAATGTGGTGACCATGAAAAATAGGAACAGGTCAGACATGGCCTTAAATATTTGGCAAAAAATTCTGTTGCTAAATTGTCGCAAAGAGCAACATTTCTTTATAAATTCACTGCACCACTTTTTACAAACTTCCTTACTCCATTTTGTTTATAAAAACGACACCACGGCGTTATGTTCTCCTAAACTGAGACAGTGGGGAATATTTATAATAAGTGCTCTTGTTCATTTTTGTGAACGGATGGTTAAAATTTCCTTATTCCTTATTATGAGTGTTGGTATTTATAAAGTATTCCAGTAACATTTATAAATGTGCTGACCGTAAATAATAAGAACATTGCTCTGCAATGCGTTGCATACCCCTCTGGCACTCAAAGGGTTAAATATTTGGGGTAAATTCTGACGCTTGAATTGTCGCAAATATCAACATTTCTTTATAAATTCACTAGGCCACTTTTTAAAACTTTCTCCATTTAAAAAAAAAAAAAAAAAGACACCACAGTGTTATGTCCTCCTAAACTGTCGTTAATATTTTTATAACTACCAGAAACGATCTTAGAGCCATTTTAACGCTACTTTTCCATTAACTCCACTTTTATAAATCTCCCCGATTATTCCTAACTTCTGGACATAATACCTCTCATGAATTCTTCAGACAGCTACCAGACAAGGCTACATAATTTTACATATATATATATATATACACGACATCTGTCAATTTCACTCCATAATTTACGATGCTTCACAAGACGAATGTGAATAAAATGCACCACAAGTCAGAAGGATTATCTATTACATGTTCCACTAAAAAAAAAAAAGTCTTAGGGACTGAAGACCAAAGGCTTAGAAGATTGTTCCCGAAAATAATTTGTAGGGATTCTTTAGGGATTTATCTATTATTAAAAGGCACAAACCATTATCTGCTAGAAATAAAAAAAATGACAAGCTCTCTTTGCAGAATTCTGCCATCAAAAATATATCATTCTTGTTCTAAAGTTTTATACTTTCATATTCCGAAGGCCACAACTTTTCTGCAGATCGTTTAGTTAACCTGTGAAATCCAGCGTGCACCCCTTCGGGGACACAAAGGGTTAAACGGTTTACGCCTAGGTGGCGATGGTAATTTGTAACATATGGCATGTGAAAACTCTCCAGAATGGCGGTGATGCATTACACGCCTCCGATTGGCGCCTATTAATTTTTGTCATTATTTGCAGAAATACAGATATACATGTGTTTGCGTGGGGGGGTAGAGTGCTATAAGGCTGTATGCACAGATACAAGCGGACCAATTCTAGGGGAAATCAACTATACCATAGACTACAATAAAAAAAAAAAAAAAAAAAAAGACTGTCGATTTAACTGTTTGAGTGCCAGAGGGGAGACAGCAACATTACCCCTCTCACATTCAAAGGGTTAAACTGGCATTTTAGTCATTTGAGTGTTAGAGAAGACTTCAACGTATTGCAATATCATATTTTTTAAAGGGATAGTAATGTTTCATAATAAAAGCAGCTCTAATTAATCATCATAGTATTTGGACCTTGGAGAGTGTTATTTCAATTCTGTCAGAGTTGTAGTTCAAGAGTAATTCAATGATAAAGTATCCCCCTCCCGCCCCTTTTACTGATGTAACACTGCTCAGCCAGATCAGAAGGGAGGTGCCCAGGCAGACTGCAGAGAGGGACAATCTTCAATTAAGATAAGGGAAAAACCTGAAAAACTTGTCAAGAGGGGCAGGGCTTTCATTGTTCTCATAGGAAGAAGATTGTCCCCTGCTGTTATCTGTCTGGTCTATGGACTGGATTCCACATCTGAGAAGAGATGGCTTACACTAGGTAAAAGGGGCGGGAGGGGAAACTTTGCTTGTGAATATCTCTCAAACCATAAAGGTTTGAGAGATAAGACTTATATCGTTCTTCATGTTTTTTTAATGCCTACAAAATAAAAAAAAGATAAAATGAAGTATTACTATCCCTTTAAGCACCAGAGGGCTATGCAGCTCACTGCTTTGCAATGTGTTGCTTACCTCTCTGTTCGTTAAAAGGTTAAAGGGTTAACAATGCCCGTATTTAAAGGGATAGTATTGCCATGTATTTATAAACGTAACTTTTGTAGGCATTCAAAAATAAAGCTTAATGCCCCCAGTCTCATCTCTCAGACCTTTATGGTATGAGAGATATTCGGGACCAAAGTTCCCCCTCCCTCCCCTTTCCCCTGATGTCGGCGCTCTAGCTGACCGCAGGGGAATCCGGTCCCTGGACAAGCGGTGGCTCTTCAGCAGAGCTGAGATCACGTTATTGAACAAGAAATCCTTCACTGGAACGGTCTACATAGTGTACTCTGATCCTTAAACGGTTTAACTATTAGCAACTATCACGTCTTTCCCCATGGATATAACAAACAGACCAGGTTATAGATGTTAGCTCTTGAACCAAGGAGTAAAGGCAACATTGGATTACATTGCAGTTAATAAGTTAATCAAGGGGTTTTATGTACAAATTTCTCCACAGACTTGGAGATGGGATTCTGTTAGATACAAACAATGATAACCACTAGTGTTGAGCGAGCACCACGATGCTCGGGTGCTCGGGTGCTCTGACCGAGCACCCCCTGAGGCTCGAGTGCTCGGCCGAGCACCCGAGCCCCATTGGAATGAATGGGGCGACACCAGGCACCCCCTGCTCTGATGAGGGGAGGGTGCCTGGTCAATGCCCCCTTCATCTCCGCTATGCCCCCTTCATCTCTGAATGCCCCCTTCAGCTCCGCAATGTCCCCCTTCAGCTCCGCTATGCCCCTCTTCCACAATGTGCCCCTTCATCTCCGCTATGCCCCTCTTCCACAATGTGCCCCTTCATCTCCGCTATGCCCCTCTTCCACAATGTCCCCCTTCATCTCCTCTATGCCATAGAGGAGATGAAGGGGGACATTGTGGAAGAGGGGCATAGCGGAGATGAAGGGGCACATTGTGGAAGAGGGGCATAGCGGAGATGAAGGGGCACATTGTGGAAGACGGGCATAGCGGAGATGAAGGGGGACATTGTGGAAGAGGGGCATAGAGTCTATGCCCCTCTTCCACAATGTCCCCCTTCATCTCCGCAATGCCCCCTTCATCTCCGCAATGCCCCCGTACCTCCAGTCCCTGGTGGTCCAGCGGAGCTTCTTCGGATCTGTGCCTCTTCCGGCACAGATCCCCGCCACCCGAACATGTCGGGCGAGCACATGGCGGTACTCGACGAGTACCGCCATGTGCCGAGCAGAGCGATGCTCGAGCCGATCCGAGCATCGGCCGAGCACGCTCGCTCATCACTAATAACCACTTTTCAACTGCAATGTAATCTAGGCCAAAGTTCATACACGTTCTTAACCCCTTCGTTTTTTTACACGGTTGACAGAACTTTTACAGCCCGCTGCTATAATTCTGTCTCCTGTGTTCTTTCACTCGCCTTCTCCTGAGTTCCGGAAGCAGGAGGAGTGTGTGTTTGACAGTCGGCCCATGTGAGCTCCAACTAGTAGTATTATGTCGATAGGCCATCATACCTGGGAACTTTCCAGATTTGCCCCGGAGACTTTTCTGAGTAAATTACGGGGTCTCTGGGACAGGGAGTGATTCTCCTGTTAATTGAGTTCCATGGTAACCCTGTCCATTCCCCCACCACATTTGGCCATTTCTCAGTCCAATCTCACCTACACGATGAAGCAAATCGCATCATTTCAGCCAACCCAACCCAGCTCCAAGAATTACTCCGGGGCTGTGGACATCAAGGCTCTCTGATATGGAGGTCACTTAGTGAAGAATGTTATAAGCATTGCAACCTCTGACAACCTACATGTGATGGAACGCAGTAAAGATGCAGTCTATTCGACCTGCTCAGTAGTCACATGTGTAACAAGCACAGTAGCAAAGGACCTTTCTTTCATTGCTCTTCTCGTTAGTCCTTAAACAGTTATTTAAACATTCTCAAAGAAGGGCTGAATACGAACAAATATTCCTTTTTAGACACCTTTTTTCCTTCCAATAAATAACTGGCAGGTATGAAATCACAGAAGCATATATTACAAGTTGACATATAAGACAATACATCACTCTGCTTAGTAATTAACATTATGGAGAAATTGTAAATTATACTTTAAATTTAGTGGCACATTAGACTGCCACTCACTCATTCTAAATGGAAAACGATGTGTTCATGTTACTGATTACGTACGTTTTTCCAGGTTTTCTAATAAAAGGAGCTCTGTTTTTGGGTACGAAATAGAGACTAAATATAGTGCAATACGAGGCGCGAGGTAGCAGAGGAATCAATTAGCCCAACAGCGGCCCCCGAACAACTGAAATCCTCTATGACTGTATGCACCATCACAAACGTGAATCGGGTTCGGAGCGAGCCAATCGCACCATGGGATTCAATTAAAAAAATCACCAAATTCAGACTGATTTAAATGGGGCTTTTAAAGAAACAACAGGCACCTTCTAATAATAAGCCTTCAACTACATTAACCTCTTAAGGACCGGGGATGTGGTCCTCAAGGGGTTAATCTAGGCAGAAATTCCCAGTGGCCACAAAGAATCAATTATTTGTGGACTTCTTCCCCTCCAAATTAATCTTTAAATAGTACAGAATAGTATCTCCATGGAGGCGGACATTATTATTTTTGCAGGATTCGTGGAGTCAAACGGGCAAATTCGTTTCGCACATCCCTGGGAACACTCCGAATCTGCCCCAGAGACTCCAGTTTTCAGACTGAATTACTGGGTTTCCAGGGATAGAGGTTGATTTTCAAGAGGTGAAGAGTTTCTTCTCTTTCCTACCCTGTTCCTCCCACTTCCAGACCACTTCTCCTCCTTCCTACCCTGTTCCTCCCACTTCCAGACCACTTCTCCTCCTTCCTACCCTGTTCCTCCCACTTCCAGACCACTTCTACTCCTTCCTACCCTGTTCCTCCCACTTCCAGACCACTTCTCCTCCTTCATACCCTGTTTCTCTCACTTCCCATCCACTTCTTCACCTTCTCACCCTGTTGCTCTCACTTCCTGCCCACTTTTCCTCCTTCCCTTCCTGTTCCTCCCACTTCTCCTCCTTCCCACCCTGTTCCCCCCACTTTCTGCCCACTCCTCCTTCTCCCCACCCTGTTCCTCCCAATTCCCACCCACTTCTCCTCCTCACCCTGTTCCTCCCACTTACTGCCCACTTTTCCTCCTTCATACCCTGTTCAATCCACTTCCCTCCCACTTCTCCTTCTTTCCACCCTGTTCCTCCCATTTCCCGTCCACTTCACCTCCTTTCCACCCTGTTCCTCCCACTTCTTGCTCATAATTCCTCCTTCCCACCCTGTTCCTCCCAGTTCCCACGCACTTCTCCTCCTTCCCACCCTGTTCCTCCCACTTCCCCTCCACTTCTTCTCCTTCCCATCCTGTACCTCCCACTACCCACCCACTTTTCCTCCTTCCCACTCTATTCCTTGCACTTCCCACTAACTTCTCCTCCTTCCCACCCTGTTCCTCCCACATCCCACCCACTTCTTCTCCTTCCCACCCTGTTCCTCCCACTTCTCACTTACTTCTCCTCCTTCCCATTCTGTTCTGCCCACATCCCACCCACTTCTCCTCCTTCTCACCCTGTCCTTCCCACTTCTCCTCCTTCTCACCCTGTCCCTCCCACTTCTCCTCCTTCCCATCCTGTTCTGCCCACATCCCTCCCACTTCTCCTCCTTCCCATCCTGTTCTGCCCACATCCCTCCCACTTCTCCTCCTTCTCACCCTGTTCCTCCCACTTCTCCTCCTTCCCGCCCTGTTCCTCCAACTTCTCTTCCTTCCCACTCTGTTCCTACCACTTCCCTCCCACTTTCCCTGCTTCCTAGCCTGTTCCTACCACTTCCTCCATTATGACACAAACATGATTTAGCCCTGCCCATCCAATTAAGCCCCACCCCTTTATGACTGACCCCATTGGTTGGTAGCAAATGAGGCCTCTCCGCAGGTGCAAGATCAGGAAGTTCCCAGGTATCATAGTGCAGCCACATTGGTGCACGTGCCTAATAATAGCAGCTGCACTGAATAGTATGCACTACAGTGTGTGATTGCTGTGGTACATACTGGTGGACGCACACCACCAGCGTTGTACTTTTATTCCCAAAAGCCCCATACGCCAGTCCCATACTATGCTCATGGAGATGGTGTTATGGCAATTCTTTTTTACACCTTGCTTATTACACTCTTCTATGCAAGGCACAGAGCAACGGACTGCTCCAAAACACCAACAGTCTGCCGCGTTATCCTCTGCTCGGCACCTGTGACATTAAGGTAAGTATGTTGTGTATATGTAGCTTAGTAAATTGATGTTATTCACGAGCAGGGACACAACACTGATTCCAGATCCTGTTACTATGCAGAATCAGCAAGATATAATTGTAAGTCTTGTTAGGAAGCTGTCAGTGGGGTGCAGTTTAGATCTATGAATCCCCCCCAAAAATAACCATGCACATGGAGGCTGGAATTCATCAAAGGAACGAATGGCTTAATGTGAAGGAAAATCGGAGGATTTCTTTGTGCAGTAACACTTCGCCCGTTCAGCAACTGCCACATTGTATCTGGCCATTGTTTATTCATCAGTAAGTAATAGCCACATAGATCCCCCAATTTGATGGATCCCATTACAATGTATGGGGTGAACACACGCATACATATTTTCTCGCTTACACACGACAAATTACTGATGAATACCCGAAGGTATCCATCAATGATCACAGAGAAGTGCCGGAGAAGAGCAGCGCATTTGACATGCTGCTTTTCCCGCAGTTTGATTAATCCCGGACTAAATCCATTACTAATTAACCCTTTGAGTGCCAGAGGGTTAAAGAAACGAGCAGTTCACACTGAGACCCGTTAAATCCACTGAAAATATTATTTGCCCCCCTAGCGTGCAGCTGCATTGCCGCAGAATTACTCCACATTTCCTTAGAGCAACTGGCCCTGTTATATTTACAGAAAGACCTTTTTGCTTGAACGACACACCACACACATTGCCAGTGACTATAACGGCATGTGCCACAGAGCGATGACCTGTAAACACACCATTGTGTCCAGCCATAAAAGTCAACGAGTACAAGACTTGAGGTCAGGTTTTTTTGCAACAGTAGGAAATTGGATCCGAGTGAACACATGTCTTCAGTCATAGGACTTTAATGGCAGTCATCACTGGGCAGTTAATACGACCAATTCAACAGAGGTAGCTTTGCGTGATGTAAAATTATCAGGAGAGACAATTCAGAAGCCAAAGAATTCCAGGCATATGAGAGCTGGTTGAGGGAAAGGGACAGCGATATTGTCGGCTAAATATAAACCACACAAGAGATTAACTTTTGTATGACGGAAAAGGAATCAGCCTCTTGCACATATCAAGTTATTATTCTGCCGGCAGGACACTTGCTTTTAAAGTGCAACTAACTCAATCTTTTATAATCACCTATATTTATGGTAGACTTTTTTTTTATTACAAACTATAATTTATAAGATATTTAGTTTTATTTATGCAAATAAGGCATTACTGGATGGAACGGCCTTGTGCGTCAGTTACTAACATTCTATTCTTCCTCCCAACCAGGTCCGGACTGGGATATAAAATAGGCCCGGGCATTTAAGGCTGAGCAGCCCATGGGGTGGGGGGCGGCGGGCGTTCGTTCCTTTTTTTGTTTTTTGTTTAAATGCCCGGACCCAGGGCCAGTGCAAGATTTTTGATATATACAGGCGAAGGTGCATTTTGATGCCCCCACCCCCCTCCGACCCGGACACAATCCTATGCCCCCCCTTGCCACAATCCCCTGCCCCCGCCCACATAATCACCTCCACACTCTGCCCACCTCCACACTGCCCACCCCATCCTCCTCCCCACCACACTGTCCACCTCCACAATGCCCCTTCCACAATGCCCCCTACATCTCCACATTGCCCCTTCCACAATGCCCCCTTCATCTCCACATTTCCCCTTCCACAATGCCCCCTACATCTTCACATTTCCCCTTCCACAATTCCCCTTCATCAATGCCCCATAAAGCCCCTTCATCTCCACATTGCCCCTTGATCCCCTACCTTGAGTCCCTGGTGGTCTAGCGGTGTGCTATAGAAGAGATCTGTGCCTCCTTCGGCACAGAGGTGAAGCTCCCGCGCGCGATTCGCAGTAATACAGAGCGCTGGGAGATGATGTCATCTCCAAGCGCTCTGTATTGCTAGCCTGGGTCGCAGGACTGGCCTACCGGGCAAATGCCCGGTATGCCCGATGGCCAGTCCGGGCCTGCTCCCAACTGCCACTTCCTACTAGGAAGTATTGGTTAATTTCAAAAAGAAGCTAAACTCTCTTGAACAATAGTTTTAAAGGGATAGTAATACCTAAAATGTAAAAAAATATATGTTGTAGGGTTTATCCCCCTGAGTAAAACAAGAGTACTCCCACTGCTGAAAGATGTTTCATTCAAAAGTTATTAATTTTCAAAGTTGAATTTTTTAGGTGCAATATCACAGTGGCCTGAAATTGTACAGTGGCGCTGTTGCTACACCATCCTATGGAGATTTATGGTCCTGAGACCAGAGCTGTCCATAGGATCGTGTAGCAACAGTGCCACTGTACAATTTCAGGCCACTGTGATATTGCACCTTAAAAATTCAACTTTGAAAATTAATAACTTTTGAATGAAACATCTTTCAGCAGTGGGAGTACTCTTGTTTTACTCAGGGGGATAAACCCTACAACATATTTTTTTTTACATTTTAGGTATTACTATCCCTTTAAGCAAAGAATGGCTCAAGTAACATAGAGATAATTTTGAAAGCTCTTTCAGAATCACACTAGTAACTACATAGTGCTAGTTCCATTTCAAAGAGGTCACCATGATTGTGATTAAGAAGATTACTGGACCCAGGACTATTAACTCTACTTAGTAATGAATGTATTAGCGCTTGATATTAACTTCATGTGTGATAGAGATATATCCAATGCATTAGCTTGATGGAGGTCCCAGGGAGATGTCTGAAGCATAGCTGATTAATTTTTGACTGTTCACATTTCCTTAGGATGCCATGTTAATCATTATTTTTTATATAAACCCCGTGAGTGTGTCCTTTTTTTATCCATATTATATATGTATATATATATATATATATATATATATAATATATATAATTTATTTATATATTTTTATTATTATTATTATTTATGTACATTTTTTTTAACAGCATACTTTCTATAAATGATAAATAATATCTCCTAATAAAAACCCCACAATTACCTTACTGCGGGCAAAAAAAATCCTAACGGGCCTATGAAATCTTCCCTTGTGTCTTTGTTCAAGGGATAACCAACATAACCCTTGTACACATGCTCTGAGCCTTAAAGGGTTAAGTTTGCCATATCCAGCGGTAGGAGTTTGTGTCCTGTGGACATGTTATTTCTTGATTCATGGAACAAATAAAAAAAAAAAAAAATCTGAGGGGCCATAAGGATTTAAAGGCCTCAGTAAAGTAATCTTGGGGATTATTATTTGGCGTTACTTCCCCTTGAAGACATTAATGCCATTAAAGGGATTAGTAATGCTTAAAAATTACTATCTCCCATCTTGTAGCCAGTAAAAAACTGAGTAAAATGAGACCAGCGGCATCTCTCAAACCTTTATAGTTTGAGAGAAATCCACTTTCAAAGATCCCTCTCCCCTGACATCAGCGTTCTATCTGACAGCAGGGGAATCCGGTCCCGGGACTGGTGGAGGCTCTTCAGCAGAGCCGAGATCGCGGTAATAACAAAGTAATCCGTAATTTAAAAGGTCTTCTATGTGTGCTTGCAAACCAAGCAGACGTAGAAGACCTTTTTAGTGAAGGATTTCTTTTTTATTACCGTGATCTTGGCTCTACTACAGAGCCTCCGCCAGTCCCGGGACCGGATTCCCCTGCTGTCAGATAGAACGCTGACGTCAGGGGAAAGGGAAAAAGAGGGAACTTTCAAAGCGGATATCTCTCAAACCATAAAGGTTTGAGAGATGTCGTTGGTCTCATTTTACTCAGTTTTTTATTGGCTACAAGATGGGAGATAGTAATTTTTAAGTATTACAATCCCTTTAAAGGGATAGTAATACTTAAAATGTAAAAAATATATGTTGTAGGGTTTATCCCCCTGAGTAAAACAAGGGAACTCCCACTGCTGAGAGGTGTTTCATTCAAAAGTTATTAATTTTCAAAGTTGAATTTTTAGGTGCAATATCACAGTGGCCTGAAATTGTACAGTGGCGCTGTTGCTACACCATCCTATGGACAGCTCTGGTCCCGGGACCATAAATCTCCATAGGATGGTGTAGCAACAGCACCACTGTACAATTTCAGGCCACTGTGATATTGCACCTAAAAATTCAACTTTGAAAATTAATAACTTTTGAATGAAACACCTTTCAGTAGTGGGAGTACTCTTGTTTTACTCAGGGGGATAAACCTTACAACATATTTTTTTTTACATTTTAAGTATTACTATCCCTTTAAGTCCCTTATTCTTGCTCGACAGCATGTGCTGGAGAATGGGATAATGTTACATTGTATCACTTACGACAGAGTTAAGACATTCCATTAACCCTTTGAATGCCAGAGGGGTGCACACTCAAAGGGTTAAACTAGGTAGACAGGGAAAGGACTCTGAAACGCTCAGACTCTGCCCATCATAAGTTCCTTTATCGATCACAGCCATTTACACTCTCCCCAGCAAGAGGTGGAGGTCCACAAGTGACAGCGATCCTGGCGTCTTTACAGAAACAATTGGTGTGTTTTACTATTCCCGTTTCAGATATGTGATATTCCTGTGCTAGAGGCAATGGAATTCTTACCTTGCACTGCTCCCTGTATCATTACTTGTCTGTTGAAACATGCAAGGCAGCTTAAAAAAAAATCAGGCTCACATCAGCATTATGTACATAAAACATTCCTAAATATAGGGTCGGAGCGAGCGAGGTAAACTAAAACCAGCTGTAAAACAAGACTAAACAGGCAAAATAAACAGCTATTGATGTAAATTATAATCTTGATGGTGTATTGTTTAAAGGGGAAATTTGTCCGAGAAGTAAGCGGCTTATAACTTGTTTAATGGAAGGATTTTCTTAGGAATGTGTCCTTCGTACAGCTGTCAGTTTTATCTATTTACTGTTTTTTTGACTTCGAACTCTGCTGTTGTCTATAACTGGACAGCCACATTTTATTATCTTAAGAATGTTTTCATGACCCTTTAGAGTACTGGGTGTGGCTCTCTCATTCAATGGCTAATCTCGTTAAGAATGATAAAGTCTACTGCTGTATGATGGACTCCTACCTAGGTAAGTGCTTGTTACACACAGTAATTATATAGATACACCTGACTGCTGTGTGATGGACTCCTACCTAGGTAAGTTCTTCTGTTACACACAGTAATTATACAGATACATCTGACTGCTGTATGATGGACTCCTACCTAGGTAAGTGCTTCTGTTACACACAGTAATTATATAGATACACCTGACTGCTGTATGATGGACTCCTACCTAGGTAAGTCCTTCTGTTACACACAGCAATTATATAGGTACACCTGACTGCTGTATGATGGACTCCTACCTAGGTAAGTGCTTCTGTTACACACAGTAATTATATAGATACGCCTGACTGCTGTGTGATGGACTCCTACCTAGGTAAGTGCTTCTGTTACACACAGCAATTATATAGATACGCCTGACTGCTGTGTGATGGACTCCTACCTAGGTAAGTGCTTCTGATACACACAGTAATTATATAGATACGCCTGACTGCTGTGTGATGGACTCCTACCTAGGTAAGTGCTTCTGTTACACACAGTAATTATACAGATGCACCTGACTGCTGTGTGATGGACTCCTACCTAGGTAAGTCCTTCTGTTACACACAGTAATTATATAGATATACCTGACTGCTGTGTGATGGACTCCTACCTAGGTAAATGCCTCTGTTACACACAGTAATTATATAGATACACCTGACTGCTGTATGATGGAATCCTACCTAGGTAAGTGCTTCTGTTACACACAGTAATTATATAGATACACCTGACTGCTGTATGATGGACTCCTACCTAGGTAAGTGCTTCTGTTACACACAGTAATTATATAGATACACCTGACTGCTGTGTGATGAACTCCTACCTAGGTAAGTGCTTCTGTTACACACAGTAATTATATAGATACACCTGACTGCTGTGTGATGGACTCCTACCTAGGTAAGTGCTTCTGTTACACACAGTAATTATATAGATACACCTGACTGCTGTATGATGGACTCCTACCTAGGTAAGTGTTTCTGTTACACATAGAAATTATATAGATACACCTGACTGCTGTATGATGGACTCCTACCTAGGTAAGTGTTTCTGTTACACACAGTAATTATATAGATACACCTGACTGCTGTGTGATGAACTCCTACCTAGGTAAGTGCTCCTGTTACACACAGTAATTATATAGATACACCTAGGTAAGTACTTCTGTTATACAAAGAGACACATATTCCTGGGATTTGAGTGCACTCAGTTGGTTTTAGATATGAAATATGAAATGCAGTAATTTTTATAACACAAACTGCTCTGGTGAAGAAATTCTTAACATTCCTTTTTAGTCGAAAGGAACTTTCAACTCATTGAAGGCGTCACTATGCACCGGAGACCTCTTTAGCATCCAAGAGATTAAAAAAAAAAAAAAAAAAAAGCCTTGTTTAACCCTTTGAGTGTCAGAGGGGTAGGCTTTGCAATGCGTTGCCTATTCCTCTGGTACTCAAAGGGTTAAAAAAATGTCAGTTGTTATTTGTAACTTGTGGCGCAGTTGGTTTGATGCAGAATTACTCCATGTTTATTTTTCGAACATAGAATCCTAAATATATAACCCTATTTCAGTTTTATTAGTATTAGACTCCCTTTAACTCTTTGCATGCTAAAGAGAAGTCCAACTCACTGCTAAAAAATGCGTTGGATCCCACCTGCAGCAGTCAAGTGGTTAAGGAGTGTTGGAATGTTAGACAGTGGGGAGGATGCAATCCTATATACTGATTCGCTAGGATGTTTGTCACGATGCAGTCATGCTCAGTAGAGTCTACTCACGTTCCTGGCACTCAAAGGGTTAATATTACCCGGACCTTGGCCTGTGTGCAGGGGCTTTTACACTAGTAGAATTTAATCTAGAGCTTGGGTGGAACCTTGGGAGAAGTGAAAGAGTTAATCTGTATAAATGGTGTCTATCTCTAAGTACATGTGTATCCATACCTCCCTATTATTGAAGAGAATAGGATTTCAGGCTAATGATGTGCGTGTTGGAATTCCAGGCAGTACCTGGCTCTGTATGTCTCCAGTTGCAGTAATAGCCAGGAGCCGCCGCACTCACTACAGCTGTTAGGACTGTGCGCCGCTAAGGGCAGATACTGAGAATTAAAGTGCTTATCAGTCTCTTTTTTCCTTGTCACTTTAACGTATACATACCTCCCAAGTGTCCCTCTTTAGGAGATATTAGGGGTCTTTACGTCCCAAGTGACCCTCTTTAGGAGATATTAGGGGTCCGTACCTCTCAAGTGTCCCTCTTTAGGAAATATTAGGGGTCCATACTTCCCAAGTGTCCTTCTTTAGGAGATATTAGGGGTCAGTACCCCCCAAGTGTCCCTCATTAGTAGATATTACGGGTCTATACCGCTCAAGTGTCCCTTTTTAGGAGATATTAGGGTCCATACCTCCCAAGTGTCCGTCTTTAGGATACATTAGGGGTCCGTACCTCCCATGTGTCCCTCTTTAGGAGATATTAGGGGTCTATACATCCAAGTGTCCTTCTTTAGTAGATATTAGGGGTCCATACCTTCCAACTGTCCCTCTTTAGTAAATATTAGGAGTCCATACGTCTCAAGTGTTCCTCTTTAGGAGATATTAGGCGTCCATACCTCCCAAGTGTCCCTCTCTAGGAGGGATAGTCCCTTTCTGAGACCCAAATCCCCCTTTCCCTATTTCCCACCCTGGTGTCCCTGTGTTTAGGAGGTCAGACTGTGTGGTGTGTATATAAGTGTATCATCCTGGTGTCCCTGTGTTTAGGAGATCAGACTGTGTGGTGTGTATATAAGTGTATCACCCTGGTGTCCCTGTGTTTAGGAGATCAGACTGTGTGGTGTGTATATAAGTGTATCATCCTGGTGTCCCTGTGTTTAGGAGATCAGACTGTGTGGTGTGTATATAAGTGTATCACCCTGGTGTCTCTGTGTTTAGGAGATCACACTGTGTGGTGTGTATAGAAGTGTATCACCCTGGTGTCACTGTGTTTAGGAGATCAGACTGTGTGGTGTGTATATAAGTGTATCACCCTGGTGTCCCTGTGTTTAGGAGATCAGACTGTGTGGTGTGTATATAAGTGTATCACCCTGGTGTCCCTGTGTTTAGGAGATCAGACTGTGTGGTGTGTATATAAGTGTATCACCCTGGTGTCCCTATGTTTAGGAGATCAGACTGTATGATGTGTGTATATAAGTGTATCACCCTGGTGTCCCTGTGTTTAGGAGATCAGACTTTGTGGTGTGTATATAAGTGTATCACCCTGGTGTCCCTGTGTTTAGGAGATCAGACTGTGTGGTGTGTATATAAGTGTATCACCCTGGTGTCCCTGTGTTTAGGAGATCAGACTGTGTGGTGTGTACAGAAGTGTATCACCCTGGTGTCCCTGTGTTTAGGAGATCAGACTGTGTGGTGTGTATAGAAGTGTATCACCCTGGTGTCCCTGTGTTTAGGAGATCAGACTGTGTGGTGTGTATATAAGTGTATCACCCTGGTGTCCCTGTGTTTAGGAGATCACACTGTGTGGTGTGTATAGAAGTGTATCACATTGCTCCACAGCAATACAACTCACATTAATCTTTGTATAAAAGTCAGTATATGTGTTAAAATTAGTCTCTGTAAATAAAATAGTTTGGTCTTCCTCCAAATCAGTTATTATGTCAACAAAGAGGCTTCAATAGGTTATGAAATAATCTAAAAATTCCTGTTAATGCCGCGCCCACCAGTCACACCCCCCAGCAACACCCCCTAACACAAAAACGTCCCTCTTTGGCCATTTCAAATGTTGGAAGGTATGCATTGTTCTACAGCAATAAAACTCACGTTAATGTTTATATAAAGCTCAGTATATGTTTTAATAAATTAGTCTGTGTAAATAAAATACTTTGGTGTTGTTCTAAATCATTTATTCATTTACAAATAGAGGTATCAATAGGTCATAAAATAACATTTATTCGTAGATCCCTTAATCAGAAAGAGAAAAAAAAGCTTTTAACCCTGCAATGCTATCGAGGTCACCAACACACTGCAACACAATGCATTAGAGAACTCTCTCCTGTCATCCTGCGCTGTTAAGAGCTAGAACGCAGGATCTCATACAGAGGTGTGACCACCCAGTGGGGGAGCTACAATATAAATCAGAATTAGGGGAGGGCTAGTCTGGGGGCAGAGGGGCAATTGAACCCTGGGCTGGCCATGTGTCTGGGCTGGCGGGCCAGTGCCTCTCTCAATCTCCCACTTGCTGCTGTAATGAAACTACACTTAAAGGGATATTAATACTTCATTTTATCTTTATTTTATTTTGTAGGCATTAAAAAAAACACGAAGAACGATATAAGTCTTATCTCTCAAACCTTAATGGTTTGAGAGATATTCACAAGCAAAGTTTCCCCTTCGCCCCTTTTACCTAGTGTAAGCCATCTCTTCTCAGATGTGGAATCCAGTCCATAGACCAGACAGATAACAGCAGGGGACAATCTTCTTCCTATGAGAACAATGAAAGCCCTGCCCCCCCTTGACAAGTTTTTCAGGTTTTTCCCTTATCTTAATTGAAGATTGTCCCTCTCTGCAGTCTACCTGGGCACCTCCCTTCTGATCTGGCTGAGCAGTGTTACATCAGTAAAAGGGGTGGGAGGGGGATACTTTGTCATTCAATTACTCTTAAACTACAACTCTGACAGAATTAAAATAACACTCTCCATGGCCCAAATACTATGATGACTAATTAGAGCTGCTTTTATTATTAAACCTTACTATCCCTTTAACAATAGTAGTATTAGCCAGCACAATTACCGTAATACTGAGAAACCCTACTTCTGCCGAGACTGACGTCTGTGCTGTCTGTCCCTTCTGGTACCTAAAGGTACCATGCAACTCATCCTAGAGGAGCGCAGATCTCTGTAAGCAAAGATGTCTGCAATGTTACCCGGCGGTCAGTCTCAGCAGAAGTAGGATTTCTCAGTAACGCAGTAATTATACTGTCTAATAGTAGTATTATTAAGCTTATATCTAGATGGCTAATTGTTGGCTGGAGACTTTATGTGGGGTGATAGTTCCCCTTTTAAAGAATATTTTTTCTGAAAACGCTTTACAATTTGATGCTGGGTTAAACCACGCCCACTGTTAAGATGGCTTTTTCCCTTTGATGGCAATGGTGGAAATGGATGCAAAAAAATGAAGGTAACGTGTCTGAGAATTGTCGGACCATGATTTAAGAACTTTTTTATTCTAATTACAAACAGTTTCAGTTATCACCACTGAAGTTCTCTACGTTATTCTCTCCATTACTTTGTGACATATTGAACTGATATAACTTTTGACTAACACAGCCACCAGAAGTAGAAGTACCCAAGATTGTTCTCTGGATACAAATACCACTAAATAATCTGTTCTCCTGCAATCTCCATAACCACCTAATATTCCTGATATAATTCTGAAATGAAACCTATTAGCCTCTGATTAAATGATCCTGAATTAGTCCAGGAAATGAATATCTGTAAACAAGTTCCTATAAATAAGCCGTTACCAAAAGGAACGTGTGGAATTTCTAACACAACACAGCACAGAAGCCAAAGAAGAAGAGAAACGTCTTTGTTGTTTACCTTGCAGAGTCCAGAGACAAACAGCGAGTGAAGTATGTGCATAGGGTGACCCATCCTCCTTACACTGGACCAATCAAAACCTCAGCAATCCTCTCAGAGAATCTGTAATTGACCCAGCTTCGATCACCAATTCTTTCTAATCATAATCAGACCTATCAATTTATAACCCACGAATACACAAAAATTATAAGAAAATGGAAAGCCTGGATTTTGACTTAGTGTGTACTAAACTGGATCTCTGAAATGTGTCTATGTGTATATGTGTGTAAGTGTATGTGTGCGTGTGTGTGTGTATATATTATATATATCCTAATAATTCGCTAGGATGTTTGTCAGAAGCCGTCATGCGCAGTAGAGACTGCCCAAACATATAGAAAGCTGGGAGCACAGAATGCTGGGAGCAGGGAATGTTGGGAGCACGGAATGTTGGGAGCACAGAATGCTGGGAGCATGGAATGCTGGGAGGCGTAGGAATGCTGGGAGCACTGAATGCTGGGAGGTGTAGGAATGCTGGGAGCACGAAATGCTGGGAGGTGTAGGAATGCTGGGAGTTCTGTGCTGGGAGCATTCTGTGCTTTCAGGCAGACTCTACAGTGCATGACTGCGTCGGCGGCAGGACGCAGAGCAGGACCGGCCTCTTAACCCTTTGAGAGCCAGAGGGGCACGCAATGCATTGCAAAGCATTCAGAGGGTTAACATCACCGGGACCTTGACCCTGTACATGGGCTTTTACACTAGTGTATATATATATATATATATATATATATATATATATATATGTCTGTATACAAGTCTGTGTGTATGTGTTTGTATATGTGTTTGTATATATGTGTATGTATGCACACTTTTTTGTGTGCGTGTGTGTGTGCATTCACATATGAGTGTTAATGTGTGTGTCTCTGTGTGCGTGGGTGAGTGTATGGGTGATTGTGTGTATATAATGTGTGTACAGTGTGTGTATGGTAGGGGGTGAATGTGTGTGTTTGTGTGTATATAATGTGCGTGTGTGTACAGTGTATGTGTGTGGTTACTGATACTAAACTGATATTTTCACCGTTGCACAGTGAATATATCAATTCTGGGTCTCTCTGCTGTGGAAGTGTGATACATTGTATCAACACTGTGTCATTCTTGCTTTGTAGGGAAAGCCACAAGTGATATGTTTCTGTTCAGCAGCACTGCTATGTATGTGTATTGTTTGACAGACCCCTAGTTCAGGTACAATTGGCCCACGAGCAGTATTTTCAATGAAACATGAAAATATACAAGCATACTTCAAAGGAAAAGGTTCGTCTTTAAAGGGATAGTAATACTTCATTTTAACTTTATTTTATTTTGTAGGCATTAAAAAAACATGAAGAATGATATAAGTCTTATCTCTGAAACCTTTATGGTTTAAGAGATATTCACAAACAAAGTATCCCCCCCCCTGTTCAACCAGATCAGAAGGGAGGTGCCCAGGTAGACTGCAGAGAGGGACAATCTTCAATTAAGATAATGGAAAAAGCTGAAAAACTTATCAAGGGGGGAAGGGCTTTCATTGTTTTCATACAAAGAAAATTGTCCCCTTCTGTTATCTGTCCTGTCATACAACCTGATCCACATCTGAGAAGAGATTGCTTACACTAGGTAAAAGGGGCGGGAGGGGAAACTTTGCTTGTGAATATCTCATAAACCATAAATGTTTGAGCGATAAGACTTATATCATTCTTCATGTTTTTTTAATGCCTACAAAATAAAATAAAGTTAAAACGAAGTGTTACTATCCCTTTAAAGCTGATCTAAAAATAGTTGTTATTCCAATTAGAAAGGGATTCAGCAATTGTGGATCATTTGGATTTATGTACATTAGAATCGGCCTCTGTTTATCATCTAATCAGGAACAAACAGATCCACCTCAATATATAATTCTTAATATTTTGGCCTCAACATTAAAAGACTTTAAAGGGATAGTAATGTTTCACAACAAAAGCAGCTCCAATTAATCTTCATAGTATTTGGACTTTGGAGAGTGTTATGTCAATACTGTCAGAGTTGTAGTACAAGAGTAATTGAATGATAAAGTATCCCCCTCCCTCCCCTTTTACTGATGTAACACTGCTCACCTCAGAGCAGCAAGACTGTCCGGATGGATCACAGAGAGAGACAATATTCAGTGAGATTAAGAAAAAAATCTGAAAAACCTGTCAAGGGCGGTAGAGTTTTCCTTATGATCACAGTAAGAAGATTGTCCCTTGCTGTGACCTGTCCGGTCAAGTGTCCAGATTCCACATCTGAGGGGAGGTGTCTTACACTAGGTAAAAGGGGCGGGAGGGGGATACTTTATCATTCAATTACTCTTGAACCACAACTCTGACAGTAGTGAAATAACACTCTCTATGGCTCAAATACTATGATGATTAATTGGAGCCGCTGTTTTTGTGAAACATTACTATCACTTTAATGCCACTGACATGAAAACCCAACAATTTACAGTCCTTCTTCCCACATTGTTCTGTTTCACTGTAAAATCAATAAATGGCACCGATATTGTTCTGTTCTGCCATCTCTCTTTATTTCTCTATTTCAACTTCAGTTATCATTCACTCTCAGGTACAATCCATTTCTCACTTTCACAGTATGCACACACATCTAATAATGACTCCCTTTTCACTCCCTTCCTTTCACTCTTTCTTTTTTTATCTTTCTGTCTCACTCGCTGTCTCTCTTTCTGTCTCACTCGCTGTCTCTCTTTCTGTCTCACTCGTTGTCTCTCTGTCTCACTCGCTGTCTCTCTTTCTGTCTCACTCGTTGTCATTCTCTCTTTCTCTCTCTCTGAGTAATCATCGCTCTTCTTCAGTCTCTTATGAGATCACAAACTAACCCAGTACAAAGAAGAACTCCCTTTATTCCAGTCTGCAGTAACAAGTACATGTGGAATTTCACGTATGAAACCACTGACGCGCTCCAGGTTCACTGTATTATCACTAAAATACAATTTTCTCAAACTGAACTAATAAATGTATTTTTTAAGAAGAAACAGCTCTATTTATTTTTATTTTCTTGTGCTTTTACTGTAAATAAACATAATGATCAGAGGTACATCGAAACTGATGGACTAAGAAAACTTGAAGGGGAATACAAGAAAATTCACAAAATTCTAATTGATTTAAATCATCAGCGAGGTTATAGTGAATGGAACGTGACATTCCCTCTGCTGTACAGAGTACAGTGCCTGTATTTCCTACTCGTATGTGTTCATTTACACGTCTGAAATAGATCAAAGTGACCTGTCTCCTGCAAAGGATCCCTAGTTTTACAGAAAATCTACTGCATTCCCAGGATTCCTTGTAGCAATGTGCAAATGACAGTGCGCCTGCAGTCACTCTTTTAATTCCAAACTCATATAAATACGGGATTACCCTTAGTTTATGCCGGCTACTTTCCCTGCTCATTCCTCAGAGCACAAGGTGGAAATTCATAAAAATTAATCCAGACATTAGCACCGATGTTTTTAAAAATCTTTAACTCTTTGAGTGCCAGAGGGGTACGCCATGCATTGCATTGGGTTAAAAACGTTAATTCATAGAGATTATGGTGTCCGTTTCATGATTCTTTGACTTGTATGTTTAGCTTAACCCCTTAATGACCGGTCGATCGGTGCTGCGCGGTCAGTTAAGGACCACGGAGCATTTTTTTTTGTTCCTTCCGGTTCCGGACTCCCCGAACGGCGTGCAGCCGCGAGGGGAGCCCGTAATTCCATGACGGTCATAGTTGTCATGGGTCATTAACTCAGATCGACCCATGATGTACTATGACCGTCAAGGGTCGTTAAGGGGCTAAGGGATAGTAACACTTAATATGTAAAAAAATATATATCTTGTAGGGTTCTCCTCCTAAGTAAAATAAGGGAACTCCCGATGCTGAGATGTCTTTAATTCAAAAGTGATTGCAGCTCAAACATGAATTTTCTAGGTGCAATATCTCAATGTCCTGAAATTTTATAGTGGCGCCGTTGCTATGTGATCATATGCAAATTTATGGTCAAATGACCAGGGGCTGGATTCTATTTCACTGCTTTTTATCTCCAGTTTTCTCCATAGACTTCAATAGGAAAATGCTTGCTAAAACGGGTGTTAACCTTTAGCACCTGCAATAGAATCTAGCCCCAGATCTGTCCATAGGATGGTGTAGCAACAGCGCCACTGTACAGTTTCAGGTCATTGAGATATTGCCCTTACAAAAATTAATGTATGAGCTTCAATTACTTTTGAATAAAACCCCTTTCAGCAGCTTTACTCAGCATGATAAACCTTACAATATCTATTTGTTACTATCCCTTTAAACAATCTCTTTTTACCCTCACTGCTTCGGATTTTCACATCTGGATGCGGAGTAAGAAATAAAAAGCCAAATTCACGATGTTAAACAGGAGCCATTCTGAGACAAATCAGCTACACCATAGGGGCAAATTAATATCAAAAATTCTACTATCTTAAAGGATTAGTAATGACCAAGGGAAACTTTATGTTTTATTGTAGATTTTAAAGAAAGAAATTACTACCTTTATGGTTTGAGAGATATTCGGTGCTAAAGTTCCCCTTCTCCTGATGTCAGCTGTAAAGCTGACAGCAGGAGATTCGAGTCAGCCGACACGAGGCAGCTCTTCAGCAGAGCCGAAATAGCGATCTTTAAAAAGAACAACTTCATTGGAACGGTCTACAAAGTGTGGTTGCAAACCAGGCACACTTTATAGACCATTCCGATGAAGCAATCCTTTGTAAAGATTGCGATTAAGAGAGCTTACGTAAGAAGGGGAGGGAGGGGAGAACTTTAGTGCCGAATATCTCTCAAACCGTAAAGGTTTGAGAGATGAGATTTGTTGCACATAATTTCTTTCTTTAAAATCTACAATAAGACATAAACTTATCTTTGGGCATTACTAACCCTTTAACCCTTTGAGTGCCTTGACAGTCCTGATGGATCTATGAATTTTGCACTTGTTACCTGGTTCAAAAGATAACTTCGTCAGTTAGTCTCACATGTTGTCCACAGAGGCGGCCATGACAGTTCCTGTAGAATCACATGACCTAAACTCTGCTCATTGCACATGGTAATCTTAAGTAGGCTCATGTGCTCTCCCTGCTTCAGCCTGAACAACCTGCCATCCACTGTCATGTTCGCCTGCATGGACCTGACATACAAAAGTGACTGATGATGTTATCTCTTGATTAAGTGCATAAAGTTAAAATTCATAAGACAGGATTATTTTTAGTAGGTGTTAACTTTCATTTATTTCTTTGATAACGATGAATGAAAGGTTTTACTGTCTGGAAGTTGCTCCTACAATGTCACGGCACCCTGTGAATGGATCTCGCCTCTTTCTTCTAGACTGCAAAAGTGCACAGCCCCTTGATTGGTCCATAAGAGACGTGATGTCACAGATAAAAATGTGACATCAATAGCAGCTGACACATTGTAACAAAGCACTAATCAAGATCATTGACATCTCCACAAGGAGAGGTCAATGGGGAGATTTTGAAACTGAATTAATGAAATATATAGTAACAAATTATATAATTATATTTTTGTAAGTAAAAAAAAATAAGCAGATGTTAAAGGGATAGTAATACTTAATTATTACTAATCCCTATAGTAAAGTCATATTAAAAATAAATGTATTGCCCTCCAGTGTCATCTCTCAAACCTTTATGGTTTGAGAGATTATCGCTCCTAAAGTTGCCCTCTCCCTCCCCCTACTGACTGAAGGGAAATCCGGTCTTACGATCATCAGACGGCTCTGCAGCAGGGCCGCGATCGTGTTGATAAAAAAAAATATATTTCACTAAAACGGTCTTCTACGTGTGTTTGCAAACCAAGCACATGTAGAAGACCATTTCAGTGAAAGATATATTTTTTATTAACGTGATCGCTGCTGTGCTGGAGAGGGGCCTGAAAGTCGTATGACTGGCTTCCCTGCAGTCAGCTAGAACACTGACTACGGGGAAGGGGGAGGGCAACTTAAGAGTGATTATCTCTCAAACCATAAAGGTTCGAGAGATGACACTGGGGGCAACACATGTATTTTTAATATGACTTTAATATAAGGATTTGTAATAATTAAGAATTGCTATCCCTTTAAGAGCTATTTGTGCTGGTTTCTCGTTCAGTCTTTGTGCCACAGTTTTGACCAAATCTGATGTGAATTTGGGAGTTGAAAGTGTGTGTCACAATTAGTTTTACTGGTGGCTGCGTCACTCGCGGCAACTTCTAATACCCTAATGTAAGCAAATAAATGGTAAATAGTAAATAATGTGTGGAGTTGACTACTCCTAACAAGAGACAAATATAGTCATTGATACCTCTTTTAGCTGACTAAGCCAATAAAGGTATCAACGACCATATTTGCCTCCTGTATTTCAACGGCTGACACGGTACCAACTCTCATCTGTTACTCCTAACAAGACAATGGAATCAAATGGTTTTAATACAAATATACACATTGCGTCCATGTCTGCTGACAGCTGAGTAACCAGCTCCGGACTTCCCAACAGGCAACTACTTAACGCTCCAAATTTTGAGGGGAGGTTCCTCTGCCCTGCTGGCCACACCCATATTCTGAATTGTGGGTGTTGACAGAGAAATCTCAGTACTGTGCGTTGCGTACCCCTCTGGCACTCAAAGGGTTAAAATCACAATGGGAATTGATATTTATTTTTTTATTTCACTTTTATTTGGGACAGTTGAATATGAATTACATCAGTTACTCTACTTAAAGTGATAGTAATGTCTAAAAAAAACTTTTTGCATTTAGAAGAGCTCAAAAAGCTGATCTAAATGCAAAAAAAGTATCTCTCAAACCGCTATGGTTTAAGAGATACAGGCGTTTGAAGTTTGATTTCTCCTACTGACAGCTGTAAAGCTGTCAGCAGGAGATTTGTGTCGGTCGACACTGTGGCGTTTGAGAAGTGCCGCGATCTCGTTACTTACAAGGACTCCCTTCATTGGAATGGTCTAAAACATGTGCCTAGTGTTCAGGCCTAGTGTTCAGGCACACGTTTTAGACCATTCCAATAAAGAGATTCTGTGTAAGTAACGAGATCTCCGCACTTCTCAAGCGCCACAGTGTCGACCGACATGGATCTCCTGCTGACAGCTTTACAGCTGTCAGTAGGAGAAATCAAACTTTAAACGCCCGTATCTCTTAAACCATAGCGGTTTGAGAGATACGGTTTTTTTTGCATTTAGATCAGCTTTTTAAGCTCTTCTAAATGCAAAAAAAAAATTTTTTAGACATTACTAACCCTTTAACAAACTATCCCCCAATAGACAAACGAAAAAGAAATCATTCAACCAATTAAAGGAACGCTAACCCCAATTAAAGCAACAACAACCCCACATACATTAATCTGAGTAGAAAATCTTAATGACCCCTATTAATCAATTAGTGCGGACTGGTTCCCAATAATGAATCTATAATTGGCACTGGATGTCATGCACATGGAGGAAGACATGAATCTGCTAAAGGTCTCCGCCCACAGAATGCTCCTTATAAAACTTTCAGTGGGAGGAGTTTGAGTCCTGCAAAAATAATCATGTCCGCCTCTGTGTACATGACATTGAGTGTTAAATAAACATTCCTTTTGGCTAACCAAACCAGAATTCATTCATAACGGCCATTAGAATTTTCTGTTCATATTAAAGTAAGAACTCAGTACTCAGAATGTGTTAATATCCTTTTAACAACTATTTTGGCTCGAACTTGCAATCCATTTTTGGGAAGCTGAAACCAGTCCTTTTAACTGTAACAGATCAAAGACAGCTCTAATGAGTTACCCAAATTAAACAAATGTTAGGTATTCTGGTGCCAGACACAAGTACAAACCGTTTGAAGGGATATAAAAACATGATATGGGCAGGCATGTCATATCATACACATGGTACATTTGCCCTAAATTCGCCTTAAAGCGGAACTACCACCCAATAATAAGATAGCATCACATCACTGCCCATTTGGCGACTAGCTGCTCAGTAGCGCTAGTCACCGGAATTCTTACCGGATTGAAGAGAAATCTCTATTCTTCATGGACTGAAAGCAAGACGGAGTGCGGACATCTTGCCTTAGTGACGTCCACGCGCCTGCACTGTCAGTCACAGCCAGAGCCGAATGGCTCCTAGCAACGCCTCCTAGACCCGGCTGGGATTGACAGCGCAGGCGCGTGGACGTCACTAGGGCAAGATGTCCGCGCTCCATCTTGCTGTCAGTCCATGAAGAATTCTGGCGACCAGCGCTACTGAGCAGCTAGTCACCAGATGGGCAATGATGTGATGCTGTCTTATTATTGGGTGGTAGTACCGCTTTAAGGTTACATCAATTTACACCAACATTTATGTTTTAGGCGTAATTTCCAAGATCCAAACTACAGTATTATATTTATAGTTTCCAAAATCTCATATTGTTGATTTTGAGCAAATGTTATTAGTTGACTTCACAAGATGTCTAAGATGCACTAAGGTTCAATATGGAGGTGAATTTTATTGGTGATATGAAACAGTCACCATCCTTTGGAGAACCAGATGTACTTCCCTACGTATACTAAGATTAATTCATTCAAGGGGTTGAGGAGACACATTGGTCATGAAGCTGGCGTAACTCTCATCATCTTGCTGTAATTGTATGAGTCTGCAGTCAGGTCAACAACCAGGCTAATGTAAAACTATTCGGTACTAGTGTACTTCATAGTTGATATAGCAGTTTAATGTTAAACTTCACCCTCTCAGTCGTATGTGAGGTTTCACAATAGACAGCTGTAGAGAGGTTTGAAAGACACTTGTATAAGGAGAACATTAAGATACTCAGCTATGGAGAATTTGGAATGCATTCCAGTAGAAAATACTGAAATACACCATTTAAATACCTCCCGACATTTCAAATATCCAAAGCGATACACTTTTGTTTTAGGTTGTATTGCTGGTAGTGTGGCTAGTGGGAGAGGCATTACCGAGAGTTTTTAGGTTATTTCATAGAAACATGGAATTTGACGGCAGATAAGAACCATTTCGGCCCATCTAGTCGCCCATTTTCCTACAGTAAGAACCTCAAACCTATTGACCTATTGACACCCCTTTGTGTAACTGAATTAATGTCTTAGAGCAAAACCAAAGTATTTTATTTACAAAGACTAATGTTTAAACACATATACTGATGTTTAAACAATGTGAGTGTATATCTCTGGACAAATGTGATACACTTATATATACACCACACAGTCTGATCTCCTAAAAACAGGGAAACCAGGGTGATACACTTATATACATACCACACAGTCTGATCTCCTAAAACCAGGGAAACCAGGGTGGGAAAGAGGGACAGAGGGATTTGGGACTGAACGTGGACTCCTAAAGAGGAACACTTAGGAGGTATGGACCCCTAGTATCTCCTAAAGAGGGAAAGCTGGGAGGTACAGATTTAATAAATCCTAAACAGGGACACCTGTGAGGTATGGACACCTAATATCTCCCAAAGAGGGACATTTGAATGGATGGATCCCTAATATCGCCTAAAGAGGGACACTTGGGAGATACAGACCCTTAATATCTTTTAAAGAGGAACACTTGGGAGGTATGGATCCCTAATATCTCCTAAACAGGAACACTTGGGAGGTATGGGCCCCTATTATCTCCTAAAGAGGGACACTTTGGAGGTATGGAATCATAGTTTCTCCTAAAGAGGGACACTTGAGAGGTATGTATGCCGAATATCTCATAAAGAGGAACACTTGGGAGGTACAGAACCCTGATACATCCTAAAGAGGGACACTTGGGAGTCATGACACCCTAATATCTCCTAAAGCGAGGCTCTTGGGAGGTATGGACACCTAATATCTCCTAAAGAAGGACATTTGGAAGGCATGCAACTACAATTAAGCCATTAAGTCCATATGCTAAAGTCTCATGTG
>CM074722.1:501520641-501595641 GCA_037306005.1 Rhinophrynus dorsalis | reverse complement strand
AGGAGAAGGGGAGGGAGGGGAGATTTCAGTGTGAATTTGATGCAAATAATTCTTTACAAAACAAGAATAATTTTTTATTGGACATTGCTGTCCCTTTAAGTAAATCGCTGAGTCTTCTTTGTTCTATGTTTAGCAACTTACTTTTATGTAGTTCTCAAGTTATTAAGTGGAGAAAGATTCCCCCCCCTCTCACCCCTTCTGGCCGTGTCATGCTGCCTCTCAGTCTGGTCCGGACGGATGCGGAGAGGGACAATCTTCAGTAAGCAAAGGGAAATCCTGCCCTCCTTCGTCAAGTGGGGCAGGGTTTTCCTTAACCCCTTAAGGACCGGCGCACGCACGGCCGGCACTTGAGGACCACGGGGCTTTTTTTTTTTTTTTACAATTCCGGCTCAGGGCTTCCGGAGCAGCGTGCAGCCACGCCGGGAGCCCTGAACTCTGTGACATACCAGGACCATCACTGGTCCTTAAGTGCCGGACCGCCGTGACCGTCCTGGTACGGCAATGGTCCTTAAGGTGTTAAACTTACTGAATGAAGTTTGTCCCTCGCTGCATCTGTCCTGTCACGGACCGGATTGCAGATTCAGTGCAAGGCGGCCAGAAGGGGCGGGAGCGGGAGCTTTCTACATTTAATATCTTGAGAATTACATAAAAGTAAGTAGATAAACACAGCGCAAAGTCTTAGATTTACAATAAAGAAGACTCACGGATCTACTTATTTGCAGACGTTACTATCCCTTTAAAGGATAAGTAACACTTACTAATGATAATGCCTACAGCGAAGAGCAACAAAATTAATTAAGGGAATGGAGGACTTGAGGTATGATGAATGACTAGACAAACTTGGTTTATTTACTGTAGAGAAAAGATGACTAAGAGGAGACCTTATCACATTGTAAAGTATATGAGAGGTCAATACAAGGATCTCTGCGGTGAGCTATTTATTCCAAGGCCTGATCAGGTGACCAGGGGACACCCCTTGAGATTAGAGGAAAGGAGGTTTAAACTTCAGCAGAGGAAGGGGTTTTTTTACAGTAAGGTCTGTTAAATTGTGGAATCCTTTGCCCAAGGAGGTGGTTATGGCAGATACAATGTATACATATAAGAGAAGATTAGATACATTTCTTTCCAAAGGGAACATACATAGTTATACTGTTTATTAGTAGGCAGATCAGGAAGGTCTGATAAAGACTAACTTATTTGGTAGCAGGAAAGCTATAAAATTACTGGGGTATGAGGAGAAGGTTAAACATGATGGACTTGTGTCTTTATTCAGCCTAATTTACTATGTTACTGTGTTACTATGCTACTATGTCCAGAAAATCCTTATGGTCCTTATGGATTTTGCATTTGCAATCAGTCATGAGAGCGGACATGACAGTTACTGAAACAGGGAGATGGCATGAACCTATGTAATTCTTTAAAGAGACAGTAATACTTCTAACAAAGTGCAGGTCTTCTTTATTCTTTTTTGGGCAAGTAGCGTTATATTTCAATACTCACAGTTTTGTAGTTCAAGCGCTATTGAATCCAAAAGCATCCCCCCTCCCGCCCCTTTCCCCTGTGTCACTCATACCTCAGTCTGGTCTGGATGGAGCGTGGCGAGGGACAATCTTCAGTAAGCAAAACAAGAACCCTATTCTCCTTCACCAAGGGGGCGGGGCTTTCATTATACTTACTGAGTGAAGATTGTCCCTCGCTGCGATCTGTCTGGTCACATGACCAGATTCCAGATCTGACAGGATGTGGCCAGAAGGGGAGGGCGGGAGATTCTTTTGTATTCAATACGCTTGAACTACAAAACTGTAAGTATTTAAACATAGCGCTATGTGCTAAAAAAAGGAATAAAGAAGACTCAGACCTTCCCTTTATTGGAAGTATTACTATCCCTTTAAGGATCAGATGGGGTGTGCAATGCATTGCACACCCCCAATGGTCTTTAAAGGGTTAACATTACCATGTACAGTGAGAATTCAAAGTCCTGTAGTCCTGCTAGGAAACTGTCATGTCCGCCTTCAGAGATCTGAAATCCTGTATCGAATGAAGACGTTATATCTTGAACCAAGGAGCGAAGGCAAAATTCATAATTCATTTATGACCATAGTAAGATAAATGGAGGTTTATTTTTAAGAGGTGTCAGTGATTCTTTAAGCACTTGTATTATATTTTTTGGGTGGTTCCTGAACCGCCAAATCCACGTTCACATGGGCAAGATTTGATGGCCATCCTATATAATAATTTGCTAGGATGTTTGTCAGAAGCCGACAGTAGAGACTGCCCGAACGCACATAATGCTGGGAGCACGGAATGCTGGGAGTTCTGTGCGGAATGCTGGGATCACGGAATGCTGGGAGTTCTGTGCTGGGAGCATTCTGTGCTTTCGGGCAGCCTCTACAGTGCATGACTGCGTCGGTGGCTGGACGCAGAGCATGACCGGCCTCTTAACCTTTTGAGTGCCAGAGGGTTACGCAACACATTGCAAAGCAATGCGTTGCGTTCCCCTCTGGCACTTAAAGAATTAACATCACCCGGAACTTGGCCGTTATACACAGGCTTTACACTAGCAGTAATATAAATGGAAGATTTACTTTTAAGAGGTGTTAGTGGTCCTTTAACCCTTTTGCGTGCCAGAAAGATATCCAACCCTGGCACTCCTAGGGTTAACAGCCTGTATTATTTTTTTTTTTGGAGGGGTGGGGGCTCCTGAACCAGAAATCCACGTAGACATGATTAAGTGCGTCTGTGTTTGCCAGATGCCTGCCAATTGTTCTGCCGTTATGACTGACAAGGCTCTGAGACATGACCAGGACACTTAAAACCAGATGTCTTGCAGCCCGTTCAGTAATTGTTAACATTTATAAAAAAAATAATAAAAAAAACAAGTAGAAAGGGACCACAGGCCAATAAAGTCCCGGTTAGGATCAAATGACACACACTACTTGCACATCGTTTGGAAAACATGAAGAGAGGCGCTGATTTCCCTGCCTCACCCATCTAAAGTAACAGGCTGCATTGTGTGTCAGTCTGGACCGCGATCCCGCCACACCTCAACAAGGCATTCTTATAAGATGCTAAATAAGACGTATTTCTTTATATAGACAGCCCGCTGCACTTGTGTCTTTAGCTGGAAGAATCATCATGGTTTTTTCTGGGGTATTTAACCCATTAGTTCTCAGTCTGGATTCCGTGGATCCCCAACTCTCCCTGAAGAACCAGAAGGTGTACCAATGAACAAATATACGTAATGGCAGGCAGAGGATCAAGGCTGGAGACTGATATGATGTTTAACCCCTTCTAGATGGTTCTGCAATGCATTATTCACAATTCATTAGAGAGTTCCCGAGGATCCATCTTTAGAGTTACACAGCAGTTCTCTTTCAAACAAACTCTTCCAACATTTCAAATGGCCAAAGAGGGACACTGGTGTTTTAGTTTGTGTTGCTTGGGAAGTAACTGGGCATTACCAAGACATTTTAGGTTACTTCATGATCTATTGACACCTGTTTGTGAGACTGAATTAAGTGATTTAGAGCAGGACCAAAGTATTTTATTTACACCAATTAATTTATAGGGAGGGAGAGAGGGATTTTGGTCTCAAAGTGGGACTGTCCTGACTAAAGAGGGACGCTTGGGAGGTATGGGCCCCTATTATCTCCTAAAGAGGGACACTTGGGAGGTATGTACCACTAATATCTCCTGAAGAGGGACACTTGAGAGGTATGAAGCACTAATATATCCTAAAGGGGGACACTTGGGAGGTAAGGATCCCTAATATCTCCTAAAGAAGGACACTTGGGAGGTACAGACCCCTAATATCTCCTAAAGAGGAACACATGGGAGGTATGGATCCCTAATATCTCCTAAAGAGGGACACTTGGGAGGTATGAAGCACTAATATATCCTAAAGGGGGACACTTGGGAGGTAAGGATCCCTAAAATCTCCTAAAGAAGGACACTTGGGAGGTACAGACCCCTAATATCTCCTAAAGAGGAACACCTGGGAGGTATGGATCCCTAATATCTCCTAAAGAGGGACACTTGGGAGGTATGGATCCCTAATATCTCCTAAAAAGGGACACTGGGGAGGTATGGATCCCTAATATCTCCTAAAGAGGGACACTTGGGAGGTATGGACCCCTAAAATCTCCTAAAGAGGGACACTTGAGAGGTACATACCCCTAATATCTCCTAAAGAGGGACACTTGGTAGGTATAGACCCCTAATATCTCCTAAAGAGGAACACCTGGGAGGTATGCACCTGTAATATCTCCTAAAGAGGGACACTTGTGAGGTACAGACCCCTAATATCTCCTAAAGAGGGATACTTGGGAGGTACGAATCCCTAATATCTCCTAAAGAGGGACACTTGGGAGGTTGGGACCCCTAAAGAGGGACACTTGGGAGGTATGGATCCCTAATATCTACTAAAGAGGGACACTTGAAAGGTATGGACCCCTAATATCTCCTAAAGAGGGACACTTGGGAAGTATGAACAAAATGGCCCTGTAACAGAAAAAAAAAAAAAAAAACTTTTTTTTTAACCCTTTGAGTGCCAGAGAGGTTTGAAACACATGGCTTAGCTATGAGTTTCAAACTCATCTGGCACTCAAAAAAATAAACGTACACCTAATTATAAAGTCTGATGCCGGACACGGGAGGTCAGTGGAAGCTATGGGCAACTCGTTATGTTTCCAAGTGAAAGACACCACCTTACGGCAGTTGTTCCTCCCGAGGGGGCATCAATTTTCTCTCAGCCCTGACTGGCTGATCGGAGACGTTTTTGGGAGGAATGAAAAGTCGCAGACTATTCACTAAGTCTGTTCCTATAGGAGCAAACAAAGTACAACATCATCATTGCTCCCCAATGCGTTGAGTACCCCTCTGGCACTCAAAGTGTAAACCCTTTGAATGCCAAAGAGGTCTCACTTTGCTTTGAACTCCTTCCAGACATTGAAAGAGTTAAAGGAATAGTAATACTTTATTGTAAAAATTCTAAAACTGTATATTTCAGAGATGTCTGTGCTCTATGGGACAGAAGCGGATCCTGGTCATTTGACCGGCTGGCTGCTCGCTGCCTTCTGGTCAAATGACCAGGATCCGCTTCTGTCCCATAGAGCTATGACGTCTCTGAAAGGGACGGGAGGGGGGGGGACTTTAAATGCTATGATCTCTCAAACTATAAAGGTTTGAGAGACGCGAGGTAGGTTATTGTACTTGTACTGTTAATATCTACAATATAAGAATTTTTTTACAACAAAGTATCATACCTCCCAACATTTCAAATTGCCAAAGAGGGACACTTGTGTTTTAGGGGGTGTTGCTCTGGGAGTGGCTGGTGGGCGGGGCATTACCGAGAATTTTTTGGCTATTTCATGACCTATTGATACCTCCTTGTGTAACCTAATAAATGACTTCTAACAAGACAAATGTATTTTATTTATACACACTAATTTATAAACATATATATACTGACGTTTAAACAAAGAATAATGTGAGTTTTATTGCTGTAGATCAATATGATCCACTTATTTAAACACCATGCAATCTGATCTCCTAAAAAGAGGGACATCAGGGTGGGAAAGAGGGACAGGGGGATTTGGGTCTAAAAGAGGGACTGTCCCTCCTAAAGAGGGACACTTGGGAGGTATGAAGTATTACTATCCCTCTATAGAACAACAAAAAAAACAGAAGAAGCGTTCCTTTGGATCAGGTATAATAAACGTAGGAATGAATATAGATTTAAGCCTTGGATTTATTCAGCAATGGTTAAAGGTTTCCTATGGTGATGGCTATCGCTCCTTTTGGCCTTTCTTGAGTCAACAGTTAACAATACAGATAAAGGTTTCTCCTCTTCCGATTATACAAAGTATCACTGCGGTTCTCAGAAGGTCACATTGCGTATTCTCTAGGTCTCATCCCATATTAAATTTTGTGAAAAGGTGTGAATTTATTATACAGTACATATGAAATACATACTATTAGTTCTTCGGGGGGTTTTTTTGAGCTGTAGGGAATTAAGGAGTTTCCTGTATTTTTTAATTATTTTATTTTAACCCCTTAATGACCCTTGACGGTTCTGGCACGTCATGGGTAGATTTGCGTTAAGGACCCATGACGTGCCAGGACCGTCATGGAATTCAGTGCTCCCCGCGCGGCTGCACGCCGTTCGGGGAGGCCTGAACCAGATACAGAAAAAAAATGGTCCATAAAGGGATAGTAATACTTAAAATGTAAACAAAAATGCTGTAGTCTTTATCCCCCAGAGTAATACAAGGGTATTCCCACTGCTGAAAGGTGTTTTATTCAAAAGTTATTATAGCTCAAAGTTGAATTTTTTAGGTGCAATATCACAGTGGCCTGAAATTGTACAGTGGCGCTGTTGCTACACCATCCTATGGACAGCTCTGGTCCCTTTATGGTTTGAGAGATATCCGCTTTCAAAGATCCCTCTCCCCTGACATCAGCGTTCTAGCTGGCAGGAGGGGAATCCGGTTCCTGAGCAAGCGGAAGCTCTTCAGCAGAGCTGAGATCGCGTTATGGACGAAGAAATCCTTCACTGAAATGGTCTTGTACGTGTGCCTGCACATTTGTTTATTACCATGTTCTAGGTAATGAATGAACCAAGCAAAGGGTTAAGATTGTTTACTATGTTTAAAGGGTTAAGACTGGCATTCAACTGGACTAATTAGCATACTGTGCCAGCAATTAGCATACATTGCCAGACTGGGACAACAACAGACAAAGGTTAATTTTTCAAAATCAATTTCTTTTACCAAAAAAAAAAAGTGTGTGCAACATACAGATATTGTTCTCTGTAAAACAAACTAAATTTGTCTAAGCATCCAAAAGGTTAACCCTTTGAGTGGCGGAGTGGTACAGAATGCATTGCATTGCAATGCATTCCGTAGCAATCTGGCACTCAAAGGGTCAAAACAAACCTGATTCACAGCCCAACAAATGACAGAGATTTGGGGCCACATCCATTAATTCACTGAAAAGACACACGCATTTCCTAAGGATCACTGTATATGACAAATAATGTTATTTTTCAGATCTGTGAAGCATGACAATCTATAACTTAAACCCTTGGCATTTCATCGAGATTCAAACAATAAATAGCTACAGGGTCTAACGTTACATTCACTAGCACTCAGACCTTCATCAGGATACCGAATGCCAGAAACACGTGGGAATCCGGCCAAGGGATCTACAGAAGGGATTCACTCGGTAGTAAAGTAGAATAATTTTGTTTAGTTAATATCCAAGAACGACTGGAGGGGAGGTGGAACATTTCCAGAACACTTTGGGTATGCTGAGCCAATGATATCATCATTATAAACATAGTCCAACGAGGGGGGCTGGATGCGGATTTTCTCGGACATCAACTTGTTTTACCCCAACAGGTGCAAAGAAGATATATTTTAACCCTTTTGAGTGCCACTATCAACACAAGCAAAAAAAATTTCTTTGAGTTTTAAATCCCGTCAATCCAGTTTTAAATTTGCACTTCTACTGCATTGAGTAGAAATCCGTGCTTCTGTTGTACAGACAGAAGCACGGATTTCTGATTATGATTGTTTGTGTAGCTTGTAATAAGTGACAAGATGGACTAGTGCCCTCCTCGTTCATATTTAAGGATATCACTACTTTAGCACATCCAGATCACTTATTACACACCTTTGATGAACCAAGGAGATAATGATAACTTGACTTGTTGGTGTGGGATGTAATGTAGGGATAAGAGAGGAAGCCAGTGCTTGGGGTGGTGGGTAATACATTACTGAGAAGTGTCACTGAGTGGGGAGGTAATGTAGGGATAAGACAGGAAGTCAGTGCTAGGGGAGGTGGGCAATGCATTGCTGAGCAGTGTCAGTGAGTGGGGAGGTAATGTAGGGATAAGACAGGAAGTCAGTAATAGGGGAGGTGGGTAATGCATTGCTGAGCAGTGTCAGTGAGTGGGGGAGGTAATGTAGGGATAAGATGGGAAGTCAGTGCTAGGGGAGGTGGGTAATGCATTGCTGAGCAGTGTCAATAAGTGGGGAGGTAATGTAGGGATAAGAAAGGAAGTCAGTGCTAGGGGAGGTGGGCAATGCATTGCTGAGTAGTGTCAGTGAGAGGGGGAGGTAATGTAGGGATAAGATGGGAAGTCAGTGCTAGGGGAGGTGGGTAATGCATTGCTGAGCAGTGTCAATAAGTGGGGAGGTAATGTAGGGATAAGACAGGAAGTCAGTGCTAGGGGAGGTGGGTAATGCATTACTGAGCAGCGTCAGTGAATGATGGAGGTAATATAGGTATAATACAGGAAGTCAGTGCTAGGGGAGGTGGGTAATGCATTGCTGAGCAGTGTCAGTGAGTGGGGAAGGTAATGTAGGGATAAGACAGGAAGTCAGTACTAGGGGAGGTGGGTAATACATTACTGAGCAGTGTCAGTGAGTGGGGAGGTAATGTAAGGATAAGACAGGAAGTCAGTGCTAGGGGAGGTGGGTAACACATTGCTGAGCAGTGTCAGTGAGTGGGAGAGGTAATGTAGGGATAAGACAGGAAGTCAGTGCTAGGGGAGGTGGGTAATGCATTGCTGAGCAGTGTCAGTGAGTGGGGAGGTAATGTAGGGATAAGACAGGAAGTCAGTGCTAGGGGAGGTGGGTAATGTATTGCTGAGTAGTGTCAGTGAATGGGAGGTAATGTAGGGATAAGACAGGAAGTCACTGCTAGGGGAGGTGGGTAATGCATTGCTGAGCAGTGTCAGTGAGTGGGGAGGTAATGTAGGGATAAGACAGGAAGTCAGTGCAAGGGGAGGTGGGTAATGTATTACTGAGCAGTGTCAGTGAGTGGGGGAGGTAATATAGGGATAAGACAGGAAGTCAATGCTAGGGGAGGTGGGTAATGCATTGCTGAGCAGTGTCAGTGAGTGGGGAGGTAATGTAGGGATAAGACAGGAAGTCAGTGCAAGGGGAGGTGGGTAATGTATTACTGAGCAGTATCAGTGAGTGGGGAGGTAATGTAGGGATAAGACAGGAAGTCAGTGCTAGGGGAGGTGGGTAATGCATTGCTGAGCAGTGTCAGTGAGTGGGGAGGTAATGTAGGGATAAGACAGGAAGTCAGTGCAAGGGGAGGTGGGTAATGTATTACTGAGCAGTATCAGTGAGTGGGGAGGTAATGTAGGGATAAGACAGGAAGTCAGTGCTAGGGGAGGTGGGTAATGCATTGCTGAGCAGTGTCAGTGAGTGGGGAGGTAATGTAGGGATAATACAGGAAGTCAGTGCTAGGGGAGGTGGGTAATACATTGAGCAGTGTCAGTAAATGGGGGAGGTAATGTAGGGATAAGACAGAAAGTACTACATGGCATGCCTTAATTATTATCATCTAGAAATCTAAATTAATTAGATCATAGTTTTCTAAATAAAAAAAAATGGCTAACACAGCATGTAGGGAGTTTTGGAAGCTCTTTCACAATATCCAGAGTTGTTTTTATATGATAGGGTTTCTTTAACCCTTTAGAGATCAGAGGGACATGCAATGCATTGTGCAGAAATAGGTTGAAGTCCAAGGAATCCACTTTGTGAAACCTGTAAACCACGTGGGAAGGTTCACAAGTTTTCCTCTTTGTTATCCCATCAAACCGTTCTATTTGCATTTAGCACTTTAATGCCTTTCAACGGCAGGAGAACGCACAATAAACGTTGTGATGCAAGACTGTGATCTGCAGAGTGTGTTTTTCCACACGAGGAATAGAGCGGCTTTTGAGCTTGGGTTGTGACCCATAATGATTTTACTGCTCAGGAAGAAATTCTCCAAATCGCACAAGACAGTAACACAAGCGAGGGCTCAGAGCTCCCTTTCAGCAATCGTGTATGTTTTTATAGGATGAAGAGGAAAGTGTATAATGCACTAGGAATGTTAGAGACAATAAGAAACCATTCAATCAGAACAAAATCCTTTTGTAGGAACCATAATACAAATCAACATTGAGATCTTTGTGTGCTTAAGAAAACATCGCCTCGCACATTGGTTTGCAGGAACACTGTCAGTCCTCCGCACAACACCAGCTGTGTTACTTTTATATCATTTTTTTTTTCCTGAAAGCTTTAAAAAACAGAATTGCAGGTTTCACTGAAATTTAGCGAGCAGTAAATTGGAACAGAGTTTGTCCTGTGCTGGGAATCAGAGAGGGACAAAATGGCCGCACTTTGGTTCTGAAAAGAACGAGCGGGAATGAGGGACTAATCACAAATGGGGAAGATTCTCTAAGCGGTGATAAAGCATACCTCCCAACATTTCAAATTGCCAAAGAGGGACAGTTGTGTTTTAGGGGGAGTGGCTGGGGGTGTGACCAGTGAGCGGGGCATTAACGACAATTTTCAGGGTGTTTCATGACCTATTGACACCTCCTTGTGTTACCTAATAAATGACTTATAACAAGACCAAATTATTTTATTCAAACACACTAATTTATACACACACATACTGACATTTAAAGAAACAATAATGTGAGATTTATTGCTGTGGAGCAATGTGATACACTTATATACACATCACACAATCTGGTCTCCTAAACACAGGGACACCAGGGCGATACACTTATATACACACCACACAGTCTGATCTCCTAAACACAGGGACACCAGGGTGATACACTTATATACACACCACACAGTCTGATCTCCTACACACAGGGACACCAGGGTGATACACTTATATACACACCACACAGTCTGATCTCCTAAACACAGGGACACCAGGGTGATACACTTCTATACACACCACACAGTGTGATCTCTTAAACACAGGGACACCAGGGTGATACACTTATATACACACCACACAGTCTGATCTCCTAAACACAGGGACACCAGGGTGATACACTTATATACACACCACACAGTCTGATCTCCTAAAAAGAGGGACATTAGGGAGGGAAAGAGGGACAGAGGGATTTGGGTCTAAAAGAGCGATTGTCCCTGCTAAAGAGGGACACGTGGGCGGTATGTAAAAGAGGTGATAAAGTAGAGATGACTTCTCTAGTGATATCACTTCTCCAATTCCTATGTTATTCTGTGGAGCCAATGTACTAATATTTCTTCAACCTTGGAGATCTTAGTGAATAGGCTCCATAGAATAACATAGGAACTGGAGAAGTGATAAACTGGAGAAGTTATCTCCACTTTGTCACCTCTTTATCACACCTTAGTCAATCTCCCCAAATGTCTTGGAAGCCTTGGAGCATACAAGGAATTAACCCTTTAAGTGCCAGAGGGGTACGCAACGCATTGCGTACCCCTCTGGCACTCAAAGTGTTAAAGGGTTAGTAATACCTAAAACGTAATAAAAATGCATATTGTAGAATTTGTCATCCTGAGTAATACAAATGTGCGTCCACTGCAGGGAGATGTTATATTCAAAACTTATTGCAGATCGAATTTGATTTTTTTTTTAGCTGCAGTATCTCAATGGCCTGAAACTGTACAGTGGCGCTGTTGCTACACCATCCAATGGAGGTTGCAAACCAAGCACACGTAGAAGACCGTTTTAGTGAAGGATTTCTTTTTTATTACCGCGATCTCGAACTGCTGCAGAGCCACCGGCTGATCCCATGAGACGTCAGGGGAAAGGCAAAAAGAGGGAACTTTGAAAGCAGATATCTCTCAAACCACAAAGGTTTGAGAGATGCTGCTGGGCTCATTATACTCAGTATTTGAAAGGCTACAAAATGAGGGATAGTAATTTTTAAGTATTACTATCCCTTTAAGAAATATGATCTTTACATTTGTGTTTCAATAAAGTGCAATTATCTTGATTTACAAAGCCTGCTAAATAAAGTCTCCCACTAACAATTAGCCGTCTAGCGATAAACTTATCAAGTAGTATTATCCAGCATAATCACTGCGTTACTGAGAAGTCCTACTTCTGCCGAGACTAACGGCCAGGCAACAGCGCAGACATCTTTGCTTACGGAGATCTGCCTGCCTGTGTTGTCAGCCCCAGTCTCCTCTAGGAGGCGCTGCATTGTACCTTTATGTACCAGAAGGGACCAACTGCACGCAGATGCCTCTAAAACATAGTTACCTGGTGGTCAGTCTCTGCAGAGATATGATTTCTCAGTAACGCTGTGATTATGCTGGCTAATGCTACCATTTTTAACCCTTTGAGTGCCAGAGGGGTACGCAACGCATTGCTTTGCAATGCGTTGCGTACCTCTCTGGCACTCAAAGGGTTAAGCTTATCGCTAGATGGGTAATTGTTGGGAGGAGACTTTATTTGGGGTGATAGTTCCCCTTTGAGTTTAGCATACCTCCCAAGTGTCCCTCTTTAGGAGGGATAGTCCCTCTTTGAGACCCAAATCCTCCTGTCCCTCTTTTCTATCCTGATGTCCCTCTTTTTCAGGACATCAGCATGAGTGTTGTGTTGCTCCACAGCAATGAAACTCACGTAAATGCTTAGTCAATCTTCAGTATATGTGTTTGTAAATGAATCTGTGTAAATAAAATACTTTGGTCTTGCTCTAAATCCTTTATTCAGTTTCAAAAATTGGTGTCAATAGGTCACACAGTAACCTAAAAATTCTCAATAATGCCCTGTGCATAAGCCACACCCCCAGAAACACCACCTAAACCACAGGTGTCCCTCTTTGGACATTTGAAATGTTGGGAGGCATGGTTTAGGTTTACTACTCTTATAAAAGCTTCTTATAGCTATTTGATACAAGATATATAATGCTTTTGGTGATCTGGATTTCATAATGGAGATCAAGTTTAACACCCCTACTTCTTATGCCTGAAATTTTAGCTTCCTCTGATAAATTTAGGCAATTATAATAACAGTAACGTAATCCACGCTTTTTTGTGTGCACGGAGTCAAAAAAAACCATTAATTGGAACGTATAGATAACGGTCTCTCTGTATTCCGCTTAAAAGGACCATTTCTGGCCTTTAGTTTCTATCCCAATTCTTTAACTGTGAAATTCCACTGCGATTTGGACTATAAAAAAATATGCCTTATTAACCACAAACGAAAGCCACATGCATCGTGTATACCCCATGATATTTGTGGTTGCAGCAGGCATGTGATTAGGCTTGTGTTTGCAAGACTTGTAGAAATACTATTAAATAAAATGGAACTACTGTTAGCAGGATGCATGAGATGGGATGTGAATTTACACATGCACGTGTTGTTAAAGGGACCCCATCACCTAAAACAATTTTAGAGGCTTTGAAATAGCTTTCTAAATCCCTGTACGTTGTAATAACCATTTTCTTATCTAGAAAACTTGTTTTTGAGTTATTTACATTAACAGATGAATGTAATTAAAGCATAACGTGCAGGCGCGTCCTGTCTTATCCCTGCATTATCTGCCCCACTCACTGACACTGCTCAGAAATCCATTACCCACCTCCCCTAGCACTGACTTCCTGTCTTATCCCTACATTACCTCCCCCACTCACTGACACTGCTCAGTAATGCATTACTCACCTCCCCTAGCACTGACTTCCTGTATTATCCCTACATTACCTCCCCACTCACTGACACTGCACAGTAATGCATTACCCACCACCCCTAGTACTGACTTCCTGTCTTATCCCTACATTACCTCCCCACTCACTGACACTGCTCAGTAATACATTACCCACCTCCACTAGTACTGACTTCCTGTCTTATCCCTACATTACCTCCCCATTCACTGACACTGCTCAGCAATGCATTACCCACCTCCCCTAGCACTGACTTCCTGTCTTATCCCTACATTACCTCCTCACTCACTGACACTGCTCAGAAATGCATTACTCACCTCCCCTAGTACTGACTTCCTGTCTTATCCCTACATTACCTCCCCACTCACTGACACTGCTCAATAATGTATTACCCACCTCCCCTAGTACTGACTTCCTGTCTTATCCCTACATTACCTCCCCCACTCACTGACACTGCTCAGCAATGCATTACCCACCTCCCCTAGCACTGACTTCCTGTCTTATCCCTACATTACCTCCCCACTCACTGACACTGCTCAGTAATACATTACCCACCTTCCCAAGCACTGACCTCCTGTCTTATCCCTACATTACCTCCCCCACTCACTGACACTGCTCAGTAATGTATTACCCACCTCCCCTAGCACTGACTTCCTGTCTTATCCCTACATTGCCTCCCCACTCACTGACACTGCTCAGTAATGCATTACCTACCTCCGCTAGCACTGACTTCCTATCTTATCCCTACATTACCTCTCCCGCTCACTAACACTGCTCAGCAATGCATTACCTACCTCCCCTAGCACTGACTTCCAGTCTTATCCCTACATTACCTCCCCAATCACTGACACTGCTCAGCAATGCATTACCCACCTCCCCTAGTACTGACTTCCTGTCTTATCCTTACATTATCTTCTCACTCACTGACACTGCTCAGCAATGCATTACCCACCTCCCCTAGCACTGACTTCCTGTCTTATGCCTACATTACCTCCCCCACTCACTGACACTGCTCAGCAATGCATTACCCACCTCCCCTAGCACTGACTTCCTGTCTTATCCCTACATTACCTCCCAGCTCACTGACACTGCTCAGTAATTCATTACCTACCTCCCTAGTACTGACTTCCTGTTTTATCCCTACATTACCTCCCCACTCACTGACACTGTGCTTTGCTTTGCAATGCATTGTAGAGTGTTCTAGCATTCAAAGAGTTAAAAGCTCCATTTAGATCAACAGACATGTTTATTTGACCCATGGATTGTTCCAAGTCCAAGTACGTCCCTCTGACGACGCAATGATCTCTGCCTCCTTTATCAAGGACTATTTTTGTAAGTTGTCTTAATTCGTCTATTTTTAGCTCCTAGAAACTCAGAAAATGGGCAGATATTACGGCCGGGCATCACAGCTTCATTTTGAGCTGGGTCAGAAATTCCTGAAATATGAAATACAACCAAAAAAAATATCCACCCTGTGAGCGATGTTTGTTTTCATTTCGCTTGTAAATTAATGACTAATTCAAATTACTCATCAATAAATGCGAGGAAGGAGGTGACGAATGGTAACACAAACACACACAGTACAAAACGCTTTCTCATGAGTGATTCGCCGGGACGATTATGAAATCCGCAAAAAACAATAAACCGCTGGAAAACTTTTACAATGTCCTTTACTGACTGTAATTATAAAGAGTGTTTAACCCATTGTATGAAAGAGATTTCTGATTTTTAACCTTTTGAGTGCATTGCTTTGCAATGCATTCTGTTTCCCTCTGGCACCCAAAGGGTTAAAGGGATAGAAAGACTTAAAGGGATAGCAATGTTTCACAATAAAAGCAGCTCCAATTAATCTTCATAGTATTTGGACTTTGGAGAGTGTTATTTCATTACTGTCAGAGTTGTAGTACAAGAGTAATTCAATGATAAAGTATCCCCCTCCTGTCCCTTTTACTGATGTAACACTGCTCACCTCAGAGCAGCAAGACTGTCCGGATGGATCACAGAGAGGGACAATCTTCAGTGATCACAAGGAAAAACCTGTCAAGGGGGGCAAGGTTTTCCTTATGATCACAGTAAGAAGATTGTCCCTTGCTGTGAGCTGTCCGGTCAAGAGACCAGATTCCACATCTGAGGGGAGGGGGCTTACACTAGGTTCAAAGCTTTGAGAGTAGCTCTATTTTATCAGGAACAAACTCTGCAATATATTATTTTACATATTAAGTGTTACTGTCACTTTATGTTTACTTCTCTTTTGAACACAAAATTAGAGGTGACTATAACAATGCTGCTGCCCATTTCCTCTCATGCTTCAACTGAGAAATTTTTGCTTGCTCCTACTTGGAATTTAAACAAGTTTTTATTTTATTATTTTTTTTTTTTTTTAAGTCAAACTGTAGTTTATGATCTGGTCACCAGGAAAAGCCATTCTTACTGCATTCAAAGGAGAGCTACAGTCAGCCTACAATTGGAGACCAACAGTGCTCCATACACAGCAGTAGAAAAATTTGATTTTGTGGCTTGTTTGCCAGGTTTGCTTGCCCTGTAATAACATTCAGATAAAGCATCTTCCTGAAGTTGTTGGTTTAATGAGCAAGGAAAGTCTTACAACATTGTTTCTTAAAGTGATAGTATTCCTTATTATAATATATATATACATATATATATATAGATACTGGAATATAATTAATTCAACTTGATTCAGTTATTTAATTACATTAAAAAGAGCTTTCTATGTCTGTGGAGGGCAATGTGAGGTTGAAGAATAATGCAAACACTGGAGTTCACGGGATGATGAGTAAGCGCTATCCAAGCACAAAACGCGTTGATCGAATGGATTGAGCTAAATTGTTTTTGCTATTCCCAGCGTCGTTGTTACTGACTCTCCCATGTCTGTGTATGTGTAGTTGATCTGTATATGGTTTTAATAGACTACGTTTTTAATCTCACTGTCATGTTGTAAGCTTAGCGTTGTTTAAAGGCATTATTGAATGCTTCAGTGCGAACAAGGGTTGCCACCCAGCCGGTATTTTACCAGCAGGCCGGTAAAAAATTGGCTTCTGTCCAATATTAAGTCTATGGAGGGAATGCCATGGCCGGTATTTTTTTGAAGAAAAGGTGGCAACCCTAGTGCGAACTCCAATGTTTTCATTATTCTTGAATTTGACAATTCACGAAGTTGACTGAGCTCGGTTATTCACAGAATATTACTATTTTTTACATTAATATACTGAGTCTGGACATTATATGTGATCTATACGCTTTTTGGAGCCACCATTTTTTGTCATTTTGTGTCTGAGGTCAAGGTGAGGTCCCAGCTGCTGTTGGACGGCAACTCAGATGATGAAGGATGATGGAAGTTAGTTGTTGTCTAGCCATAGTTGGGGGACGTCATGTTGTCCACCCCTGCTCTACATAGTACTGACCCTGTGTCCCTACAGTGTAGGTCTGATATCCTCTCTAAAGCTCTCCAAACACAACCTGGTAACTCTCTGATCCGACGAGTGGATCTATCTGAGATGTTTCTTCAGGACATCTGATGGAATGTATTGTATTGTATATTGTATTGTATATTTTTATTTATATAGCGCCAACCGGTGTACTTGGCACTTTACAGATTACATTTAATACAGCAGGAGTACAATAAGTGCGGTGATTAAGTGCTTATATAGGCAGTCATAAGGGGAACGACAGGTGAGTATATATTAGGATAAGAGGTCCCTGCCCCGCAGAGCTTACAATCTAAGTATATGATGGGTGACATACAGATACAAGCTGGTAGAGGAGAAAGTGCAGTGTTTGTCTTATGATAATAATGGTAATGTTTCCATATTATGCTATGGGGGTCATTTACACATGTCCTGATGAAAATGCAGGAGGGTCAATTGAAACATTGACAAGACACAATAATCACTTGTTCACCCAAATTTGAATCCTGTGAGTGCTGGATGATTCGATATTTGGATGTATATGTAGAGAGAGACGATCAGCTATACTCAGCCTGGGTTGCTACGGGCTTCATAAGAGACAGCACTCTGAGACAGCAACAGTATCCAAAAAATGAACAATTTCTTGCATCCATGCTGGATGTAATAAATTGTTCATTTTTTTTATACTGCTGCTGTCTCAGCGTGATTATCATATATATATATATATAAAGTTTGCTTTGGTAGCACTCACTGTTGTTTCTTCAACCTGCCTGGGTGCTGCGCCGGTGAATCGAATCATACACACACATGTTGCTGGATAGACGGCAGTCACAGGATTTCTTCAAATTTTAAAAATAGAAATGTTTAATGTATCGCCATTTTGGCCACGTTTCATGGACTTTATCAAGATTGCGTAATCTTGATAAAGTCCACGAAATATGGCCGAAACTTTGACACATATAAATATTTCTGCTGTTAAACTTTGAAGAAATCCTGTGAGTGCTGTCTATCCAGCAACATGTGTGTATATATATATATATATATATATATATATATATTGTGAATATGGCCCTAAAGCCATGCAGAGAAGTGCACTCACAGGACTTAAAGAGTTACTCTTTATTTAGCCGTCAACGTTTCGGCCCCCTCAAGGGCCTTTATATATATATATATATATATAGAGAGAGAGAGAGAGAGAGAGATAAACACATATATTCATAAAAATACTTTACTATTCCTTAAAAAAGTGTTGGAACTCACTCACCTGTTATTATATTTTATTATAGTTTTTGTTGCTATTTATTTTACTATCTCTCTTTTGTGCAGTGAAACTGTAACCTGAACATATAGTAAGCGTGTGGGGCGTTATCTCTCAGTGGTAATACATGTAGATAAAAGAATGCCTAAAAAATACATTCAGTGTCAACACACAAGGCAAATACAATGTGAAGGCCAGACAAATATTTGAAAGGTAAGAGGGAGAAAAAAACATAATGAGTGTTGTATGTGTAGATCGGCTCTTCTCTGCCTTTTCCTTTCAGGTCTCCATACAGGAATTTACCAGCAGATGTGTCTTTCACAGCCCCAGGAATGCACCCTGCAAACAGCGAGGCTGACGGACTGGGAAAAGTGGAGAAATTCTAGAGGAATTTAATTGCACAGGAGGGCAGACATAAAATTCCCAAACCACCACAGATTTTAATGCGGTGGTTAACCTCTTGAATGCTTGGGAGTAGAGTAGAGGTTATAGTTAGTATGGAGATCTGGAGTGATCATACTGCTCAGGTAGTGTGGAATAGTCAGTGAGTTGTTAGTAGTGGAGTAGAGGTTATAGTTAGTATGGAGATCTGGAGTGATCATACTGCTCAGGTAGTGTGGAATAGTCAGTGAGTTGTTAGTAGTGGAGGTTATAGTTAGTATGGAGATCTGGAGTGATCATACTGCTCAGGTAGTGTGGAATAGTCAGTGAGTTGTTAGTAGTGGAGTGGAGGTTATAGTTAGTATGGAGATCTGGAGTGATCATACTGCTCAGGTAGTGTGGAATAGTCAGTGAGTTGTTAGTAGTGGAGGTTATAGTTAGTATGGAGATCTGGAGTGATCATACCGCTCAAGTAGTGTGGAATAGTCAGTGAGTTGTTAGTAGTGGAGGTTATAGTTAGTATGGAGATCTGGAGTGATCATACTGCTCAGGTAGTATGGAATAGTCAGTGAGTTGTTAGTAGTGGAGGTTATAGTTATAGAGCTGGAGTGATCATACTGCTCAGGTAGTGTGGAATAGTCAGTGAGTTGTTAGTAGTGGAGGTTATAGTTAGTATGGAGATCTGGAGTGATCATACTGCTCAGGTAGTGTGGAATAGTAAGTGAGTTGTTAGTAGTGGAGTAGAGGTTATAGTTAGTATGGAGATCTGGAGTGAACATACTGCTCAGGTAGTGTGGAATAGTCAGTGAGTTGTTAGCAGTGGAGGTTATAGTTAGTATGGAGATCTGGAGTGATCATACTGCTCAGGTAGTGTGGAATAGTCAGTGAGTTGTTAGCAGTGGAGGTTATAGTTAGTTTGGAGATCTGGAGTGATCATACTGCTCAGGTAGTGTGGAATAGTCAGTGAGTTGTTAGTAATGGAGGTTATAGTTAGTATGGAGATCTGGAGTGAACATACTGCTCAGGTAGTGTGGAATAGTCAGTGAGTTGTTAGTAGTGGAGGTTATAGTTAGTATGGAGATCTGGAGTGATCATACTGCTCAGGTAGTGTGTAATAGTCAGTGAGTTGTTAGCAGTGGAGGTTATAGTTAGCATGGAGATCTGGAGTGAACATACTGCTCAGGTAGTGTGGAATAGTCAGTGAGTTGTTAGTAGTGGAGGTTATAGTTAGTTTGGAGATCTGGAGTGATCATACTGCTCAGGTAGTGTGGAATAGTCAGTGAATTGTTAGCAGTGAAGCCAAGGTTATAGTTAGTATGGAGATCTGGAGTGAACATACTGCTCAGGTAGTGTGGAATAGTCAGTGAGTTGTTAGCAGTGGAGGTTATAGTTAGTATGGAGATCTGGAGTGATCATACTGCTCAGGTAGTGTGGAAGAGTCAGTGAGTTGTTAGCAGTGGAGGTTATAGTTAGTATGGAGATCTGGAGTGATCATACTGCTCAGGTAGTGTGGAATAGTCAGTGAGTTGTTAGTAGTGGAGGTTATAGTTAGTATGGAGATCTGGAGTGATCATACTGCTCAGGAAGTGTGGAATAGTCAGTGAGTTGTTAGCAGTGGAGGTTATAGTTAGTATGGAGATCTGGAGTGATCATACTGCTCAGATAGTGTGGAATAGTCAGTGAGTTGTTAGTAGTGGAGGTTATAGTTAGTATGGAGATCTGGAGTGATCATGCTGCTCAGGTAATGTGGAATAGTCAGTGAGTTGTTAGTAGTGGAGGTTATAGTTAGTATGGAGATCTGGAGTGCCGATTTTAAAATTAACAAAAGGGAGTGGAGTGGGACAGTGGGCTGGAACGATAGTAGAAGTGGGCCACTCTATTGTATTTGCCCCCCAGGCCAGAGGTAGCCAGCCGTCTCCTGAGGGCTAGATTTTAGAACACAGAAAAAAACACATTGAATGAAGTACTGGGCATTTAAGTGTATATAATCCGAGTTCATTTCTAGGTGTTAATAATGTTCCTTTAATATCCCAATTTAAATCAGGGGGAGCTTGTGTTTATCCCGTATGGGGAAGGTTTTCTATTTCCCAAATAATATTAATAATAATAATAATAGTAATTATATTAACCTTCTGGCACTCAGAGGGTTAATAAAAATGCAAATACTATGCAGAAAGCTGCATTCACATTTACTAAGAAACAGGAGTAATTCTGGAGCAAACCAACTATACCATGGTGAACCAAAATAATTCCCTTTACTTGAAAAGTGATTTTTAACCTCTTGCATGCTAGAGTGTTCTCAGATGCACTTCTCTAACATTCAAGGGATTAAAAACCCCATTTAAATCAATGAGAATTTTTATGTGTCCCCTATAATGATTGCACTTGGTTTGCCCCAGAATTAAACACTTTGTGTGAACTAGCCTGAAGGGGTTAAACTTTGAAGTTCCAGCGCGGTTGCTTTGCATTACAGGCCCTTCTCAGAACAAACGGTTTCGTTTTATTTTCCCTTTATTGCTGATCCCGACTTATTTTAAAGGTTAAACTGCTTTGGAATTCTTTTCACTTAAGAAATGTTTTTTTGTTTTTTTTTTATTAGTAAGAAGAGATTCTTTGGACTTATGTAAATTGGCATCACGCTGTCCGGCTGATCTTCAAAGGTTCCTCCATTCAATAAATAACAAAATAGCATCAAAGTTGGACGGGTGTATTAGAGACACCAGATTTGGGAAAATATACTGTACTAATGGGACATGTTTAATGCATTGCGCTCAGCTCCAGAACACAGATGAGGACATTTATTATAACATCATAAATAAGTTTATTCAGTGAAAAATCTCAACGGCAGCTTTTTTGTGAGATCTGTGCAACTTTTTCCTCCAGCATTGTGATACCTGGGACTGACCCTGAGAATCAGCATTTCGACCCAAATCTGAGGGTGAAGGACCAAGTTTTCAGGGTGAGAGGTGTCCAGTATCCACTATTTACCCTGAACCTGTTAACTGCTAAATTGGTTCGATTTCTATCAGAAAGGCAGAGGGACAAGTCCTGCATGTCTTGTTTGTGTTCACTGCTGAGATCTCTAAATTATTGAATACATGACGACTAATTGGAGGGTATCCTTTTAAAAAGTTGCATGCAAAATAGCATGCAGCCACGAGTCATCATGTCACCTTGATTAAAATGGTGACATCAGAATCTCGCATTGTCAGGCACGTGAACACATAGACACCAAGGGGGCTTGAGCACCTGCTCTTTTTGTCCAAAGTGCCCTCATGCCCTTTTAACAAAAAAACGAAAAAAAAAGTTGCCTCGCCGCCCGCACTAACACCCCCACCGCCCCGTCAGGTCTGTGCCTACTTCAGGACAGACCTGTAGATGCTGTGCTCCCTCATTGGCTCTTTAGTATTACAGAGCGCTGGGAGATGACATCATCTCCCAGCGCTCTGCATGAAGAGAAGACCGCGCGGGAGCTCCAGCAGCTACAGGTCTGTGCCAAAGGAGGCACATACAGACCTCTCCTGCCGCTGGACCACCAAGGAAGAGGTAGGAAACAGACACTGGGGGGCAATGTGGAAATGATGGGGCAATATGGATCTGATGGGGGGCAAGATGGAGATGATGGCAATGTAGAGATGATGGGGCAATGTATGTGAGGGTAAGTTGGAGCTGATGGCAATCTGGAGCTGATGGGAGCAATATGGAGATGATGGGGCCAATGTGAGGGTAAGTTGGAGCTGATGGGACAATATGGAGCTGATGGGGGCAATATGGAGATGATGGGGCAATGTAAGAGTAAGTTGGAGCTGATGGGGGCAATATGGAGATGATGGGGGCAATGTGGAGCTGATGGGGCAATATGGAGCTGACAGCGGACAATGTAAGGGCAATATGGAGATGATGGGGGGCAATGTGGAGATTAGGAGCATTGTGGAAGTGTCCAGTGGAGATGGCCAATGGGGGGGGGGGGCGCTTCAGATTTTTGTGCCTACAGGCTCCTGAGATGTAAATTATTTTCTTTTTTTTTAAATATATATTTTGAATAAATAATTATGAGAAGTGCCCTTTTTTTCATTTGAGCCCCTGCCCCCCAAAATGTCTGTGCATGTCCCTGTGCATTGTAGGACAGCGCCTTCAAATGGTACCTTCAAGTTCCATCATCCTTAGCACCCGATTTACAGGGCCCAGTGCTCCGGCCTCTCTCTCCCCTTCTCTGAGTGTTCCGCTCCCCCCTGTCATTCCGCACTCAAAGAAGGGGAGTGAGAGGCCGGAGAGGCTTACTTCAGTGTTGTTCAACGTAAAATCTAAGCTGGGTTTTACTACTTATGTCCTATAGTTATTTCAATTCAGTTTATTTGCTGTTCAGCGATGGGCTCTGTAAATCTGGTGATAAGGATGATGTGACTTGAAGGCGCCGTTTGAAAGTGCAACTTGAGAATCTTGCTGTGTCCTGCAATGCGAGATTCTCATGTCGCCCATTTAATCAAGGTGACATGATGACTGCTCCCTGCAGTCACGCGATATTTTGCATGCAACTTTTTAAAAGTGAACCAATTGGAGCACCTCCAGGTTACAGCAAAGAGGGATATATATCACCTATAATGTACATTATGGGGAGTACTACGGATTAATATTTCAAAGATCTCAGGATCCCCTCATTTGGAAATTTTGAGGTATGACTGAAATGTTATACAAATTTTCTGCATAGACTGAGTATTGATATAACACCAGGGAGTTAGTGGCGGACACATTAAGGGCAATAATTGCTCTTAAATGTCTCGCAAAATGCAGCAATTTGTATACCATAACTGGCACAGAATTCTTACTTCAGTCATATCCACAAATTTTATCATAAAATGAATTTGGCGCAGAGAAGGGATTTTTAGTTGAAAACAAATTTACACATACGTGTAGTCAACTTTTAAAGCGATAGAAATGTTTAGATAACACTGCAAGCTTGATTCTTCAATAAACATTTTATAACGAAACGTGCCTTTCTATTTGCTCGTAACGTTGTTGTGTTATTTTAATTAAAAGTGTCTCCTCCACCCCTTTTCAATATGTCATAATGCCACCTCTCAGATCAGCAAGCAGGTCCTGATGGATCGCAAGGGACAATCTCCTGTCAGCAAAAGGAAAAACCTACTTTGTCAAGTGCAGTGGCATAACAATAGGGCTTGCAGGGGTGGCACCCGCGACCGGGCCCATCACTGCAGCGGCCTAGCCGCTCCCTGCGACCCTCCAGCCAGCGCACGCACCACGTAACAAGATGAGGTCTGTGCCTTCATCAGCACAGACCTCTAGCAGCTGAGCTCCCTCTTCAGTACTCTAGTAATGCAGAGTGATGACATCATCTCTCAGCGCTCTGCATTACTGAAGAGAGCTCCAGCTGTATAGAGGTCTTCCAGAAGGAGGAACAGACCTCTCCTGCCACACCACTGGACCACCAGGGAGGTAGGAGATGGACACTGGGGGGGTCAATAGGGACAATGTTGAGATTAGCCGGAAAGTGGAGGCAATGTGGCGATTGGGGGCAATGTGGTCGGCATGGCAATTTCTGCACCAGGGCCTGGTGGCTTCTATTTACGCCTCTGGTCAAGAGGGCATGGTTTTCCTTATACCAATAGAAGATTTTCCTTGTGGCAATCTGTCCAATCAAGTGACTGAATTTCAGATCTGAGGGGTGGTAGCACTGCATATGGAAAAGGGGGCAGAAAGGGGGTCACTCTGAATTAAAATAAAACAAAAACAAGAATGTTATGAGCAGATAAAAAGGTAGGTTTCCTTATAAAAATGTATTTGGAAGACCTGAGCTTGCAGTAATATCTACACATTACTATCTCTTTAAAGGGATCGTAATACTTTGTTTTAACTTTATTTTATTTTGTAGGCATTAAAAAACATGAAGAACGATATAAGTCTTATCTCTCAAACCTTTATGGTTTGAGAGATATTCACAAGTTTCCCCTCCCGCCCCTTTTACCTAGTGTAAGCCATCTATTCTCAGATGTGGAATGTAGTCCATACACCAGACAGATAACAGCAGGAGACAATCTTCTTCCTATGAGAACAATGAAAGCCCTGCCCCCCTTGACAAGTTTTTCAGGTTTTTCCCTTATCTTAATTGAAGATTGTCCCTCTCTGCAGTCTACCTGGGCACCTCCCTTCTGATCTGGCTAAGCAGTGTTACATCAGTAAAAGGGGCGGGAGGGGGATACTTTATCATTCAGTCCAAATACTATGATGATTAATTAGAGCTGCTTTTATTATGAAACATTACTATCCCTTTAAGAGAAACAGTGACAGGTATATGTCTGCCCGCTGTTATATATATATATATCTCCATTATACTTAATGTCATATTAAATTTGGTAGCACGCAACACAAACCCCCGCTGTTATATGATGAAATGAACACTCGCGTGTGTCTCAGTGTAAGTGACACGGAGTGCGGGATCGCTGGGTATGATATGATGCCTTGGGAGTGAGGAGACTGATACACAAAAGACTTTGCTTATCTGCCTTTTTTCTTCCTCATAAACACAGTTCATTACTCTGTAAATAAAGCCATTTTCACCCAGCGTGAAGTCACTATCACTGCCGCAGGAAAGTCTGTGACAATTGACAATAACGGATAACGCGCTCGGGGGCACGGGAGAGGAAAGCACATCCCTACTTTGAAGATTACAGATGATACAAAGTAATTATCTCTGATCGGTGATACAACAGAATTATCAGCTTAACCCTTAGAGTGCCAAAAGGTTAAAGGAATGCTGAGGCTATTGCATTAAGTAGAATTGGAGTAATTATGGTATAAACTAATTGCACAGTAGGGGAAAATAAACATTTTAATTGATGTAAATGGGACTTTTTAGAGATGTGTACAGTGGTGAGGAGTTTCTCCCGTCCTGAATGCTGGAAAGTTCCCCACCGTTTGCATTCAAGGGGTTAAAATCCCCACTTTAAGCCAATTTGTGAAATTGTATTTGTCTGCTATGGTTCACTTGATTTTCTCCAGAATATCACCAGTTACATGCCACTAGCACAGCAATACATCATTATATATCACTATCAGGGCAATACACCATTATATATCACCAGCAGGGCAATACACCATTATATACCACCAGCACAGCAATACACCATTATATACCACCATCAGGGCAATATACCACTATATATCACAGCACAGCAATACACCATTATATATCATCAGTAGTGCAATACACCATTATATACCACCAGCAGAGCAATACATCATTACATGTCACTATCAGGGCAATACACCATTATATACCACCAGCAGGGCAATACACCATTATATACCACCAGCACAGCAATACACCATTATATATCACCAGCAGGGTAATACACCAGTATATACCACCAGCAGAGTAATACACCATTATATGTCACCAGCAGGGCAATACACCATTATATATCATCAGCAGGGCAATACACCATTATATATCACCAGCAGGGTAATACACCAGTATATACCACCAGCAGAGTAATACACCATTATATATCATCAGCAGGGCAATACACCATTATATATCATCAGCACAGCGATACACCATTATATACCACCATCAGGGCAATACACCATTATATACCACCAGCAGGGCAATACACCATTATATATCACCATCAGGGCAATACACCATTATATACCACCAGCACAGCAATACACCATTATATATCACCAGCAGGGTAATACACCAGTATATACCACCAGCAGAGTAATACACCATTATATATCATCAGCACAGCGATACACCATTATATATCACCAGCAGGGTAATACACCATTATATATCATCAGCAGGACAGTACACCATTATATATCACCAGCAGGGCAGTACACCATTATATATCACCAGCAGGACAGTACACCATTATATATCACCAACAGGACAGTACACCATTATATACCACCAGCAGGGCAGTACACCATTATATATCACCAGCAGGACAGTACACCATTATATACCACCAACAGGACAGTACACCATTATATATCACCAGCACAGCGATACACCATTATATATCACCAGTAGGGCAATACACCATTATATATCACCAGCAGGGCAATACACCATTATATATCATCAGCACAGCGATACACCATTATATACCACCATCAGGGCAATACACCATTATATACCACCAGCAGGGCAATACACCATTATATATCACCAGTAGGGCAATACACCATTATATACCACCAGCAGGGCAATACACCATTATATATCACCAGTAGGGCAGTACACCATTATATATCACCAGTAGGACAGTACACCATTATATATCACCAGTAGGACAGTACACCATTATATATCACCAGCAGGGCAGTACACCATTATATACCACCAGCAGGGCAATACACCATTATATATCACCAGCAGAGCAGTACACCATTATATACCACCAGCAGGGCAATACACCATTATATATCACCAGCAGGGCAGTACACCATTATATATCACCAGCAGGGCAATACACCATTATATATCACCAGTAGGGCAGTACACCATTATATATCACCAGTAGGGCAGTACACCATTATATATCATCAGTACAGCAATACATCATTATATATCACCAGTAGGGCAGTACACCATTATATATCATCAGTACAGCAGAGTAATACATCATTATATGTCACCAGCAGAGCAATACACCATTATGTATCATCAGCAGGACAATACACCATTATATATCACTATCAGGGCAGTACACCATTATATATCACCCGTAGGACAGTACACCATTATATATCACCAACAGGGCAGTACAGCATTATATATCACTATCAGGACAATACACCATTATATATCATCAGCAGGACAATACACCATTATATATCACCAACAGGACAGTACACCATTATATATCACCAGCAGGACAATACACCATTATATATGATCAGCAGGACAATACACCATTATATATCACTATCAGGGCAGTACACCATTACATACCACCAGCAGGGCAATACACCATTATTAGTGTTGAGCGAGCGTGCTCGGCCGATGCTCGGATCGGCTCGAGCATCGCTCTGCTCGGCACATGGCGGTACTCGTCGAGTACCGCCATGTGCTCTCCCGCCATGTTCGGGTGGCGGGGATCTGTGCCGGAAGAGGCACAGATCAGAAGACGCTCCGCTGGACCACCAGGGACTGGAGGTACGGGGGCATTGCGGAGATGAAGGGGGCATTGCGGAGATGAAGGGGGACATTGTGGAAGAGGGGCATAGACTCTATGCCCCTCTTCCACAATGTCCCCCTTCATCTCCGCTATGCCCCTCTTCCACAATGTCCCCCTTCATCTCCGCTATGCCCCTCTTCCACAATGTCCCCCTTCATCTCCGCTATGCCCCTCTTCCACAATGTCCCCCTTCATCTCCTCTATGCCATAGAGGAGATGAAGGGGGACATTGTGGAAGAGGGGCATAGCGGAGATGAAGGGGGACATTGTGGAAGAGGGGCATAGCGGAGATGAAGGGGGACATTGCGGAGATGAAGGGGGACATTGCGGAGATGAAGGGGGCATACAGAGATGAAGGGGGCATAGCGGAGATGAAGGGGGGCATTGACCAGGCACCCTCCCCTCATCAGAGCAGGGGGTGCCTGGTGTAATGCTCGTGTCGCCCCATTGAAGTCAATGGGGCTCGGGTGCTCGGCCGAGCACTCGAGCCTCAGGGGGTGCTCGGTCAGAGCACCCGAGCATCGGGGTGCTCGCTCAACACTAACCATTATATATCACCAGCAGGACAATACACCATTATATATCATCAGCAGGGCAGTACACCATTATATATCACCAGCAGGACAGTACACCATTATATATCACTATCAGGGCAGTACACCATTATATATCATCAGCACAGCAATACATCATTATATGTCACCAGCAGAGCAATACACCATTATCCATTATAAGTCACTATCAGGGCAATACACCATTATATGTCACCAGCAGGACAATACACCATTATATACCACCAGCAGGGCAATACACAAATATATACCAACAGGGCAATACACCATTACATGTCACTACCAGGGCAATACACCATCATATACCACTGTTAATAAAATGTTAACCCTTTGATGCCAGACAGGTATCCAGCGCATTGCATTGCATTGGCTATCTCTCTAGCGCTCAGAGGGTTAGTATGTTACCATTGATTCCATAAAAATACTGTGGCCTTTTCAACCCATCTAGAGTGTTTAGAGAGCCCGCTTTATAGCGGGTAGGCTGTAGGATTCGGGTGAGCTTGGTGGAATTGACTGGACAGTGCCCACTGTATAGCGGGTAGGCTGTAGGATTTGGGTGAGCTTGGTGGAATTGACTGGACAGTGCCCACTGTATAGCGGGTAGGCTGTAGGATTCGGGTGAGCTTGGTGGAATTGACTGGACAGTGCCCACTGTATAGCGGGTAGGCTGTAGGATTTGGGTGAGCTTGGTGGAATTGACTGGACAGTGCCCACTGTATAGCGGGTAGGCTGTAGGATTTGGGTGAGCTTGGTGGAATTGACTGGACAGTGCCCACTGTATAGCGGGTAGGCTGTAGGATTCGGGTGAGCTTGGTGGAATTGACTGGACAGTGCCCCCGTTATGTTGTCACCTTATGTCCAAAGGATTGCAAAGTGCTCCGTCCAGTCGTCGTTTTATAATTCACAGATAAGATCTATATCTATCCTGAGAGTTCTGAAAGGGGCAGTAATGCCCATATTTAACTTTATTTAATATTGCACAGGTTACAAAAATAAAGTATTTGGAGAAAGTGCCATCTCTCAAACCCTTACAGTTTGAGAGATATTCGCCGCTAAAGGTCCCTCCTCCCCTTCTCCTGACGTCAGCTATGTGTTGACAGCAGGAGTTCCCGGCCCTGGGACCAGCCAGAGGCTCTGCAGCAGAGCTGAAATCACATTATTGGAAAATAATTACTTTATTGGAAAGTTCTACAAAGTGTGCCTGGTTTGCAAGCACACTTTGTAGACCGTTACAATAAAGAAGTTCTTTCTAAATAGCGCGATTGTGGCTCTACTAAGAGCCTCCGCGAGTCGGCCAACTCAAATCTCCTGCTGTCAGCTTTACAGCTGACAGCAGGAAGAGGGAAACTTTAGCGGTGAATATCTTTCAAACCGTAAGGGTTTAAGAGATGGCACTTTCTCCAAATACTTTATTTTTGTAACCTCTACAATCCTATATAATAATTCACTGAAAGGTACGCAGAGAGGACTACGTTCTGAATTCGGGGCTCCCTGCTCCGTTATCAGCTGCACAGCAGGCAGTCTCTACTGGGCATGACTGCACCGCGGCTGTTGCAGCCTGGCACTGTGACCCGGGTACACGCACTGTTCAACTAGTATTAAATAAAGTTAAATACGGGCATTACTGACCCTTTAAAGTGGATCTGTCACCCTACGATCAGTTTAGTTAAAGGGATAGTAATGTTTCATAATAAAATCAGCTCTAATTAATCATCATAGTATTTGGACTTTGGAGAGTGTTATTTCAATTCTGTCAGAGTTGTAGTACAAGAGTAATTCAATGACAAAGTATCCCCCTCCCGCCCCTTTTAATGATGTAACACTGCTCAGCCAGATCAGAAGGGAGGTGCCCAGGTAGACTGCAGAGAGGGACAATCTTCAATTAAGATAAGGGAAAAACCTGAAAAACTTGTCAAGGGGGGCAGGGCTTTCATTGTTCTCATAGGAAGAAGATTGTCCCCTGCTGTTATCTGTCTGGTCTATGGACTGGATTCCACATCTGAGAAGAGATTGCTTACACTAGGTAAAAGGGGCGGGAGGGGGAACTTTACTTGTGAATATCTCTTAAACCATAAAGGTTTGAGAGATAAGACTTATATCATTCTTCTTGTTTTTTTTAATGCCTACAAAATAAAATAAAGTTAAAACGAAGTATTACTATCCCTTTAAGTTTAAAAGAGTTGTAAAAACTGGGCATTTGTTTGTTTGAGAAATTAACCTTTATTCATTGGTGGCACAAGTCTGGCACTTTATGCGAAATAGTGAACTGTGTTATGCACATGCAGAGGCATTTCTAATAGTATAGTGAGGGTTAAGTGTGAGCTATAACAGGATTAGTTAGCATACTGTGAAGGGCATTAACATAAAGTGCCAGTCTGTGCCAACACAACATAAATGTTTATTTCTCACAAATTATTAAACGCTTTGAGTGCCAGAGGGGTACGCAATGCATTGCAAAGCAATGCGTTGCTTACCCCTGGCACCCAAAGGGTTAATGTGTGGGTAAATAGCTATTACAATGTATAGGCATATTCTTCTCTTTCCGTAAAATAAAGTAAATTTATTTTAAGTGGCAATCGCGCTCTAACCTCTGAATGCCATAGGGGTACCCAATGCATTGCACTCTGGTACTCAAAGGGTTCAATTATCTTACAGAGTGAGCCTCTACCACTTCTGCTGGGAGACCAGTCCATGGATCTATTACCCTCTACGTATTCGTACATTTTTGCAAACCAACCATAGAATATTTTTTGATGGAAAAGATTAAACATAAAGGTGATGTGAAAAAATAAAATAAAAGGGAAATAATGGCAGAGATTTTTATTGGTTTGAAGCGTTTAAACACAACCTTCCGTGGGTTGCTAGGGAACCACGTTTGGGCAAAGCCCAAAAGTGACAATATCTCATATTGTCCCGAGCACCCACTGTGCCTTCGAGCCGTTCCAAGGGCCTGGGTGTGGTGGAAAAACGAGGAGCTTTTGAAGGCTTCTTCTGGCGCGCTCCACGGGATCGCCTGCTGTTCTTATTTTTCGTGGTTTCCATGAATATTCCAAATATTGGCATATAGGAAGCAAATATTTGCATCCATTCGACATTTTTCTCATTGGAATTGCCAAGAGCTGTACGAGATGTGCCAGGCAAAAGGGGAATTACTCTGCGGTATTCCATTTACAAATGATGCTGTCAGGTGCCCGGCGTGCGTCAATGATGGACCAAGTCGCCATCCAGTATATACGTTCTGGGGAGCGTCATTTAATCATTTGAGTGCCAAGGGAATGTGGGAAGCATTGCAAAGCAAAAAGTTGGACACTCTACTGACACTCAAACAGTTAAAGGTACATTAACACTTTGAGTGCCAGAGGGGCACTCTGCAATGCGTTGTGTTACCCCTCTGGCACTCAAAGGGTTAAACCCCAATTATGAAAATATATGTTGCTGGGCTTTTCCCTACTACTCCCAATGCTGGTAGATGATTCGTTCAAAAATTATTACTCTGCATTTATCTGATGGCTTGAGTTCAGGATGTGATTGCTGCTGACATACATGGGAAGCCATTGTCAGTGATAGCAACTGCGCCATCTGGCTGCAGAAAAGCTCACACTCAAATTCTTAAAGGAAACGGCTCAGTAATAACTTTTGGCCTAAGCAACTGCCAGCAGTTGACGTTCCGTTGTTTTACTCAGTAAAGAAAAACGGTACTTTCCTGTTATCTGGAACCATTTTCTAAACTATATTATAATAAAATTTTTGTTTAACAATGTTTGAAAAATATTATGATAAAGGTTTTGTTTCAAAATGTTTGAAAAATATTATAATAAAGATTTTGTTTCAAAATGTTTGAAAAACGTTTTGAAAATGGTTCCGGATAACAGGAAAGTACCAGAAAAACTTACAGTATAAATATTTTCATAATAATGGTCTACTGCCCCTTTAAGACGTACATCATAATAAGGAACTAGGTTCCCAAACTACCGGGCACTTGGGTCCACCTAATGCATTATCAATGAGTAACGCGAGTTACAGATTTAAGGAGGGCTGCAGAGCATTACACCTTTACCTTTAGGAAGAATTACACCAATTCCATTAGGGAGATCAAAAGAGATTATCATCAGAGAGGTCATCGCTATATTACACCATTACCATCAGATAGATCAGCACAGTATTATACCATTTATGTTATAGAGATTAATACAGTATTACACCATTAGTGAGATCAGCACAGTGTTCCACCATTACCATTAGTGAGATCAGCACAGTATTACACCATTACTGTAAGACAGATCAGCACAGTATTCCACCATTACCATTAGTGAGATCAGCACAGTATTACACCATTACTGTAAGAGAGATCAGCACAGTATTCCACCATTACCATTAGTGAGATCAGCACAGTATTACACCATTACTGTAAGAGAGATCAGCACAGTATTACACCATTACTATTAGTGAGATCAGCACAGTATTCCACCATTACAACTAGTGAGATCAGCACAGTATTACACAATTACTGTAAGAGAGATCAGCAGAGTATTAAACAATTAACATTAAAGAGATCAGACAGTATTATCCTATTATCTTTAAAGAGATCACCACCATATAACACTATTACTATTAGAGAGATCAGCACAATATTATCCAGTTACCTTTAGAGAGATCACCACAGTATTACATCATTACCTTTAGGGAGATCTGCATAGTCTTACATCATCAGAGGAGTCAGCACAGTAATACACCATTATCATTAGACAGACAGCAGAGTATTACACATTTTCATTTGAGAGATCAGCACAGTATTCCACAATTACCATTAGGGAGATCAGTCTAGATGACACCATTACCAACAGAGAGAACAATGTGATATTGCTCCATTGCCATTTGAAAGAATAGGAACATTATTACACCATTACTGAGACCATCAGAGTATTACACCATTACCATTAGAGATACAATAAGAGTATTACACCATTACCATTAGAGATACAATAAGAGTATTACACCATTATCATTAGAGATACAATAAGAGTATTACACCATTACCATTACAATTATCATCATACACCATTACCATTACAATTATCATCAAAGTATTACACCATTACCATTACAATTATTATCAGAGTACTACACAATTACCATTAGAGATACAATAAGAGTATTACACCATTACCATTACAATTATCATCATACACCATTACCATTACAATTATCATCAAAGTATTACACCATTACCATTACAATTATCATCAGAGTATTACACCATTACCATTAGAGATACAATAAGAGTATTACACCATTACCATTAGAGAGACCATCAGAGTATTACACCATTACCATTACAATTATCATCAGAGTATTACACCATTACCATTAGAGAGATCAGCACATTATTGGTAAACAGACTGACCAAATTAGTACATAAACAAAACAATACATCTATATATAAACTAGTAAATAAGCTGGCCGAATTAGTGCATAAAATGGACAATACGGCAATATATAAATTGGTAAATGAAGTAGACAAATTAGTAGAAAAACTGGATAAAGCATCAATATATAAACTGGTAAATAAGCTGGCCAACCTAGACTTAGACAACACGGCATACATATAAACTAGTAAATAAACTGGATAAATTAGTCTTAGACAATAAGACTGTATATAAACAGGTAAACAAGCTGGATAAATTAGTAGATAAACTGGATATTACAACAATATGTAAACCAGAAAATATAAACTGGACTTTACAGAAAGATATAAACTGGTAAATAAACTGACCATATTAGTGTATAAACTGGACACTACAGCAATATATAAACATTTAAACAAGCTGGGCAAATTAGTAGATAAACTGGACACTACAGCAATATATAAACTGGTAAATTAGCTGGCCAAATTAGTAGATAAACTGGAAATTAGAGCAATATATAAACTGGTAAATCAACTGACCAGATTAGTGTATATACTGGACAATAGGGTAATATATAAACTAGTATATAAACTGGCCACATTACTGTATAAACTGGTAAATCCACTGGCCAAATTAGCGTATAAACTGGACACTACAGCAATCTATAAACTAGTAAATATAAACTGGATGTTGCAGTAATATATAAACTGGTAAACAAATCAGCCAAATTAGTGTATAAACAGGACAACAGAGAGAGATATAAACTGGTAAATATACTTTATAAATCAGTCTATAAACTGGCCAATATAACAAGCTATAAACTGGCTCGGTGTGTAACAAACGAAAGCCCGTACAGAAAAGCGCCACGCCAGGCATTGCTGAAATGTAAACATATGTGTGTGCTTGCTCTGGGCGAGGAAACAATATGCTCTTTAATTCAAGGAGAAATCAAGAAAGTGTGAAAAGCATTTTGTTGTGTTTAACAGATTTTCTGGATAAGGGTAAGCGAAGCGCGTGGGGCACGGTTCCCGGTGTTAGATGTTTAAGGAGAATGTTTATCAAGGTCTTTATTCCCTTGCTTAATTGTATCGGCTTCCAAACGACACTGCCTTTTGTGGATTTGCAAACAAATAAATTAGAGCTCACTTAATTATCCCTTTGGGTGTCAGACGGGGTATGGAACGCATTGCAAAGCAACGCGTTCCGTACCCCTCTGGCACTCAAAGGGTTACCCCCTTGGATGCTACAGGCGTAATTCAAGGCATCATTGCCTTTGAGACATTTCCAGTAAACAAGGGGTTAAGGGACTGTTACACTTAGGTTTTACACAAACGTACATGACATCCAGAAATGACTCAAGACATTGTCCCTTCAACAAAGGCTCAAGGACAAAATCAATAAGGGTCCTTGGGATTTTATGGGCCTATTAAGGTAAGTGGGGGTTGTTATTAGGAATCTGTAATTCTTCTTTGAAACAAACTAATTATTGGTTAAAAAAATATATATTTATATTTCTGCCCAGCAGAGCCTTATTTTACAAACACACAAGGAGGAAACTTTATTACAGAGATAGAAAGCACAAAAATGTGTTTGCACTATAATCATTTTTGAGTAAAGCATCTCACGGTACTGGAAGTTCCTTTGTTATTTTCCATAATATGGGCAAAACCAAAAGAAACATCTGGACAGAAATAATAAAAAATAAAATAATTCCCATTGATTAGGGCAGACAGATCATCCCTTAAACAAGGGGGACACTTATAGAAAATGCATGCTGCCAGGCTGCACTGATAGTTACCAAGCTGCCGTGGATCCTGTGTAGCCCTGCAGCACGCATTTTTCATGCGGATGATTTGTTAATGCTACACATATTTAACCCTTTGAGTGCCAGAGGGGTATGCAACGCATTGCAAAGCAATGCGTTGCATACCCCTCTGGCACTCAAAGGGTTAAAGGGGAAATATCACCCCGAATAAAGTCTGCCACCAACAATTAGCCATCTAGTGATAAGCTAAAGTTATAGTAATACTTAATATGTAAATATATATATATATATATATATATATATATATATATATATATATTGTAGTGTTTGTCCCCCAGAGTGAAAAAAGGGTACTCCCACTGCTGAAAAGTGTTTTAATCAAAAGTTATTACAGCTCAAAGTTGAATTTTTTAGGTGCAATATCACAATGGCCTGAAATTGTACAGTGACTCAGTACATAACAAAGCAGGTTTGAGCTGCAATAACCTTTGAATAAGGCATCTGCCCGCAGTGGGGCCAGACTTGTTTAAGTCATTAGAAAACTCCCTACAAAATATAAACATTTCATAATGAGGTTTAATCTCTTTGAACCCTTTGAGTGCCAGAGTGGTACGGAATGCATTGCTTTGCAATGAATTCCGTACCACTCTGGCGCTCAAAAGGTTAACTTTTTTGAGTGCCTAAAAGGTAGCATGTGTTGGCTACCTCTCTGGCACACAAAGGGTTACAAAAAATTGGATGCTAGACACATCCACAAGGCATTGCTACTCTTGCAAATCCCTAACATTATCATAATAAGAAGAATTAGTAGTTAATTAACCCCTTGGATGCAGGATACGTCTCCAGTGCACCCTTTTGTACAGTGCTGCGGAATTAGATGGCGCTGTACAAATACAGAATAATTATTATAATGGCTAAGCAACAGCATCCAAGGGGTTAAAAAGGATCTAAGCAAAATGACTACCTGAAACACATAACATTTATTATTAAACACTGAGAACAGACTTCATAAAACACGCCCCTGGCGTGTCGTTAGCCTCCAATTCTCCCGCTAGGCCACCCAGTAATTAGGAGATTTATAAACAAGCGATGCATGTGTTGTCATGTGTGAGTGTTTACATATTACACACACGTGGAGCGGAGAACCCAAACTAGGCAGTAACCCTCCAGAAGACGGCTACGCCAGGAACGTCTGTATAATGTTTTCCATTTTTAATAAGAGGAGATAATAACATTGCAATTCAAGACGGCATAAAGGGGAAATTAAAAGTTCATCTGCTGAGCTCGGACTTTGGCAGGTGAAGAGGAGGAAAGTTTACAGGACTCCCAAACGTCTGTTTTGCAGATCATTACTATTCCTAATGTTTGAAACATCTTCCAGTCTTCAAATGAACCTGTCACTCTGTAATAAATTTTACTTGGTTTTAAAGAGACATAAAAACTGTCTGTATATCGTGCTTCCCATTTGTTTGGAATATCATTTTTGACCATGCCTGCGAACTTTCAAAATGGGCTGACCCCGAGATAATTGAAATTATAACCCTTTATGCTCCCCAGAAAGCATATTCTCTGCAATATGTCCATACGTACTCTAATTCAGAGGTGATACAATCAGTCCAAGGCTGCAGTGGCGTAACTAGCAGCCACCGGGCCCTGGTGCAGTAATTGCCGCCGGGCCCGAGCCCGGGCCCCCCCCCCATCTTCATGTTGCCCTTCCATCTTTCGCGCGGTTCTCAGTTATGCAGAGCGCTGGGAGATTACCTGAGCTGCTGCGGGCAGGGCTGTGGGTGAGTGGCGATGGGTTCGCAGGGGGCGGCCAGGCCCCTTGGAGCGACTCCTATTGTTACGCCACAGCAAGGCTGGACGTTCCTCAGGACATCCCTGAGGAAGGTTCGGCTTTGGACAGAAGACGTTTGGCTCACGATGAAATTTGCTGAATAAAATCAACTTTTTAATTGAAATACCATTCGGAGTGTGGTCTCTTCTTGGAGTATTCAAGCTGAGTATATTTATACATGTATATATATAAAACCTCCTAAATGCATTGTGTACCCATCTGGTTAATCAACAGGACTGATGGAGGTGAAAAACAACCAGAAAAACAAATATTGCTATTGGCAAAACACTGATCCATCTTGAGCACAATGGCGCAGTGTTTGTCTTCATAAACCTATTTCCACTGTGTAGGGAAGATATCAGAGAACTCTCTAAGCACAGAATCGAGGACACAAAGCGCATTGTGAATCCATAACTACTCTTCTAGGAGTTATCCCATAAACTAGAAAAAGTGTCAGCTTTATAGTGTAAAACACGGCAATATTCTTTTCTAACCTCTATATATTGTGTTATATTCATTGGGCTAATGATGGATCAAGACCCCTGTACCACACGGGTTTAAAGGGATAGTAATACTTTGTTTTATCTTTATTTTATTTTGTAGGCATTAAAAAAACATTAAGAACGATATAAGTCTTATCTCTCAAACCTTTATGGTTTGAGAGATATTCACAAGCAAAGTTTCCCCTCCCGCCCCTTTTACCTAGTGTAAGCCATCTCTTCTCAGATGTGGAATCCAGTCCATAGACCGGACAGATAACAGCAGGGGACAATCTTCTTCCTATGAGAACAGTGAAAGCCCTGCCCCCCTTGACAAGTTTTTCAGGTTTTTTCCTTATGATCACTGAAGATTGTCCCTCTCTGTGAATCATCCGGACAATCTTGCTGCTCTGAGGTGAGCAGTGTTACATCAGTAAAAGGGGCAGGAGGGGGATACTTTGTCATTGAATTACTCTTGAACTACAACTCTGACAGAATTGATATAACACTCTCCAAAGTCAAATACTATGATGATTAATTAGACCTGCTTTTATTATGAAACATTACTATCCCTTTAAATTAAAAAAGACAACATCTCAGCATTCAAGAGGTTAAATCCCCATTTAAAGTGACAGTCACTTTTATTATGGAAAAAATCTGTATTCCATGCTATATCCTTCAAGTAAATTAGGGTCACTCCCACTGTTGAGAGGTGTTTAATTGAAAGTTATTGCACCACAGATTGGCATTTTTGAGTTGGAGACCTCTACAACATTCAAGGGGATAAGGGAGAGGTAAACACATTTCGGCACTCCTGAAGTTGAGGACTACAGCCCCCATCATCCCCTGCCTGCCTTGGTCTAGACCTGGGTTAAGAGTCCCGTTTAAATCAATGTGGATAGTAATGGATTATTTTAATATTCATTATATCAGATTTTGTTAAAGGGATAGTAATACCTAAAATGTAAAAAAATATATGTTGTAGGATTTATCCCCCTGAGTAAAACAAGAGTACTCCCACTGCTGAAAGATGTTTCATTCAAAAGTTATTAATTTTCAAAGTTGAATTTTTTAGGTGCAATATCACAGTGGCCTGAAATTGTAGAGTGGCGCTGTTGCTACACCATCCTATGGAGATTTATGGTCCTGAGACCAGAGCTGTCCATAGGATCGTGTAGCAACAGCGCCACTCTACAATTTCAGGCCACTGTGATATTGAACCTAAAAAATTCAACTTTGAAAATTAATAACTTTTGAATGAAACATCTTTCAGCAGTGGGAGTACTCTTGTTTTACTCAGGGGGATAAATCCTACAACATATTTTTTTTTACATTTTAGGTATTACTATCCCTTTAAAATAATCCATTACTATCCCTTTAATCTTTTTTAAAAATGTGTATATATGGCCCTTATGCTGCTATCCATATGTGTTTAACTCTTTAATTATCAGAGGGTTGCACAAAGCATTTTCGTGCACATCTCTGTTAATATAGCTACTGGCAGAGCAGATCAAAATAACATCAGAACGTGTGGGCAGCATGAGGCCTTCTAGCCTTTCGGAACTACAGTTCCCATCATCCCCTGCCAGCCACTGGGTGGCCGGACATAATAGAAATTGTAGTCCTGAACAGCTGGATGGCCTCAGGTTGCCAACCAATGTTCTAAGTACAAATCAACAGGGCTAATCACAGTCTTACCAGTTCTTTAATTAGTACAATCCTCATGTTTAATTGTTATGTTATTATCCTAGAGCAGGATGTTTGTTCTCTATATACATCAGTAAACAGGTAATCACAATCACACAATCATTTCAGAAAGCAATCACATAACATGACCTGCAGATTGCATTTCACTGGCTTTTCCAAGCAGTGTAATTATTACAATGTTACCCACGGGGTGGAACTCTGCTGTAGACACAACGACGGGTCTTCACGACAAAGAACCAGTCTTCAAATTCACACCCTTATGTCCCGGTGTTTAGGAGATCAGACTGTATAATGTGTATATAAGTGTATCACCCTGGTGTCCCTGTGTTTAGGAGATCAGACTGTGTGGTGTGTATAGAAGTGTATCACCCTGGTGTCCCTGTGTTTAGGAGATCAGACTGTATAATGTGTATATAAGTGTATCACCCTGGTGTCCCTGTGTTTAGGAGATCAGACTGTGTGATGTGTATATAAGTGTATCACCCTGGTGTCCCTGTGTTTAGGAGATCAGACTGTGTGATGTGTATAGAAGTGTATCACCCCGGTGTCCCTGTGTTTAGGAGATCAGACTGTGTGGTGTGTATATAAGTGTATCACCCTGGTGTCCCTGTGTTTAGGAGATCAGACTGTGTGATGTGTATATAAGTGTATCACCCTGGTGTCCCTGTGTTTAGGAGATCAGACTGTGTGGTGTGTATAGAAGTGTATCACCCTGGTGTCCCTGTGTTTAGTAGATCAAACTATGTGGTCTGTATAGAAGTGTATCAACCTGGTGTCCCGGTGTTTATGAGATCAGACTGTGTGGTATATATAAGTGTATCACCCTGGTGTCTCTGTGTTTAGGAGATCGGACTGTGTGGTATATATAAGTGTATCACTCTGGAGTCCCTCTGTGTTGGAGATCAGACTGTGTGGTGTGTATAGAAGTGTATCACCCTGGTGTCCCTGTGTTTAGGAGATCAGACTGTGTGGTGTGTATATGAGTGTGTCACGCTGGTGTACCTGTGTTTAGGAGAGCAGACTGTGTGGTGTGTATATATAAATGTATCACCCTGGTGTCCCTGTGTTTAGCAGATCAGACTGTGTGGTGTATGATAACAGTGGCGCTGTTGCTACACCATCCTATGGAGATTTATGGTCCCGGGACCAGAGCTGTCCATAGAATCGTGTAGCAACAGCGCCACTGTACAATTTCAGGCCACTGTGATATTGCACCTAAAAAATTCAACTTTGAAAATTAATAACCTTTGAATGAAACACCTTTCAGCAGTGAGAGTACTCTTGTTTTACTCAGGGGGATAAACCCTACAACATATATTTTTTTACATTTTAAGTATTACTATCCCTTTAAAATGTGAAGTCCATTGCTACTAGCCAGATCTGAAACGTTACTTGCCACTGCAATACATAACATACCCACCAGGGCTGAATTTCTACTTGCCAGGGCTAAATTTTCACTCGCCATTGGCTAGTGCTTTGAGCATACATCCCAAGTGTCCCTCTTTTTGAACCAAATCCCCCTGTCCCTCATTCCCACCCTGGTGTCACTCTTTGTTGGAAATCAGACTGTGTGGTATGTATATTAGTGTATTAAATTGCTCCCCGGCAATACAACTCACATTAATGTTTGGATATACTTCAGTATTTGTTTGATTAAACCACTTTGGTCTTGTTCTAAAACATTTATTCAGTTACACAAAGAGGTGTCAGTAGGTAATGAAATAACCTAAAAATACTTATTAATGGCCCGCCCACCAGCCACTCCCCCAGCAACACCACATTAAACACAAATGTCCCTCTTTGGCCACTTGAAATGTTGGGAGGTACGCTATGAGTGATAGAGAGGTATCAAACGCATTGCACTGCATAAAAGGTTCATTCTGCATTTGGACTTTCTAAATCAGCTTTTAATATTTTTAATCAGTTTGTGATCAAGTAGATGAAACAACTAATTTAGCGTTTAATAACGGACGATCCAGTAAGGGTCAGAAGGCAATTTGCTTACCTGACCTCTCCGCTCCATGCTGGAGGCAGGCCGCACACACCACCTCTCCAGGTATGAATTCTAACTAACAGAATATTATTTCTTGTACGGGGGTTAATGATCAACCTCGTGAGCAGTTAATTTGTAATTTGCAACCGGTTAACCCCTGGGGTGGTTGGTGTTGACTTAGAAATCAACAAGACAATTTCTGCGAGAAGGATAATGACGGGTCATTACAGGTTGACATTGAAACGCATCCAATAAATATTGTGTATTGATATGTTTAACTCTTTCGAACCTTGATGTATTTCAGTGCCTGTAACAGTGAAGGGGTTAACTAAACAAGTATGTGTTGAAGCAGATTGTGGCTCTATCACAAGTGCTTATCAATACTTTCACTATTATTATTGTGAGTCTGATTGCTACTATAACATTTTGAGTGTCACTGAAAGGCACAGTTTGCTTGCCAGAAAGATTCATTTAAAGGAATATTAAACATTTACTGTGAAAAAAACAAACAAAAATATATTGTAGTGTTTTTCCTGCTGAGTAAAACAAGCGTACTCCAACGCTGGAGACAGACTTTATTCCAAGCTAATTACAGTGGTCAGACAGTTCACCTGCTGTCCAGACAGTTAGACTATTGCATTCTGTGGAAGAGATGGGCCACTGGCTACCATTCTCCATAAAATGTGATAGTAACAGCTCTAGCACATGACAGTTCTTATGTTACATTCTATGGGAGAGAAGAGTCACTGACTACAGTTCTCCATAGAATGTGATAGAAACAGCTGCAGAACATGACTGCTGATTAGTGTCAGTGAGTGAGGGAGTTAATGTAGGGATAAGACAGGAAGTCAGTGCTAGGGGAGGTGGGTAATGCATTGCTGAGCAGTGTCAGTGAGTGGGGAGGTAATGTAGGGATAAGACAGGAAGTCAGTGCTAGGGGAGGTGGGCAGTGCATTGCTGAGGGGTGTCAGTGAATGGAGAGGTAATGTAGGGATAAGACGGGAAGTCAGTGCTAGGGGAGGTGGGTAATACATTGCTGAGCAGTGTCAGTGAGTGTGGAGGTAATGTAGAGATAAGACAGGAAGTCAGTGCTAGGGGAGGTGGGTAATACATTACTGAGTAGTGTCAGTGAGTGTGGAGGTAATGTAGGGATAAGACAGGAAGTCAGTACTAGGGGAGGTAGGTAATGCATTGCTGAGCAGTGTCAGTGAGTGGGGGAGGTAATGTAGGGATAAGACAGGAAGTCAGTGGTAGGGGAGGTGGGTAATGCATTGCTGAGCAGTGTCAGTGAGTGGGGGAGGTAATGTAGGGATAAGACAGGAAGTCAGTACTAGGGGAGGTAGGTAATGCATTGCTGAGCAGTGTCAGTGAGTGGGGGAGGTAATGTAAGGATAAGACAGGAAGTCAGTGCTAGGGGAGGTGGACAATGCATTGCTGAGCAGTGTCAGTGAGTGTGGAGGTAATGTAGAGATAAGACAGGAAGTCAGTGCTAGGGGAGGTGGGTAATGCATTGCTGAGCAGTGTCAGTGAGTGGAGGAGGTAATGTAGGGATAAGACAGGAAGTCAGTGGTAGGGGAGGTGGGTAATGCATTACTGAGCAGTGTCAGTGAGTGGGGAGGTAATGTAGGGATAAGACAGGATGTCAGTGCTAGGGGAGGTGGGTAATGCATTACTGAGCAGTGTCAGTGAGTGGGGAGGTAATGTAGGGATAAGACAGGAAGTCAGTGCTAGGGGAGATGTGTAATGCATTACTGAGTAGTGTCAGTGAGTGGGGAGGTAATGTAGGTATAAGATAGGAAGTCAGTGCTAGGGGAGGTGGGTAATGCATTGCTGAGCAGTGTCAGTGAGTGGGGAGGTAATGTAGGGATAAGACAGGAAGTCAGTGTTAGGGGAGATGTGTAATGCATTACTGAGCAGTGTCAGTGAGTGGGGAGGTAATGTAGGGATAAGACAGGAAGTCAGTGCTAGGGGAGGTGGGTAATGCATTGCTAAGCAGTATCAGTGAGTGGGGAGGTAATGTAAGGATAAGACAGGAAGTCAGTGCTAGGGGAGGTGGGTAATGCAATGCTGAGCAGTGTCAGTGAGTGGGGAGGTAATGTAGGGATAAGACAGGAAGTCAGTACTAGGGGAGGTGGGTAATGCAGTGCTGAGCAGTGTCAGTGAGTGGGGGAAGTAATGTAGGGATAAGACAGGAAGTCAGTACTAGGGGAGGTGGGTAATACATTACTGAGCAGTGTCAGTGAGTGGGGGAGGTAATGTAGGGATAAGACAGGAAGTCAGTGTTAGGGGAGATGTGTAATGCATTACTGAGCAGTGTCAGTGAGTGGGGGAGGTAATGTAGGGATAAGACAGGAAGTCAGTACTAGGGGAGGTAGGTAATGCATTGCTGAGCAGTGTCAGTGAGTGGGGAGGTAATGTAGGGATAAGACAGGAAGTCAGTGATAGAGGAGGTGGGTAATGCAATGCTGAGCAGTGTCAGTGAGTGGGGAGGTAATGTAGGGATAAGACAGGAAGTCAGTGCTAGGGGAGGTAGGTAATGCATTACTGAGCAGTGTCAGTGAGTGGGGGAGGTAATGTAGGGATAAGACAGGAAGTCAGTGCTAGGGGAGGTGGGTAATGCATTACTGAGCAGTGTCAGTGAGTGGGGAGGTAATGTAGGGATAAGACAGGAAGTCAGTACTAGGGGAGGTGGGTAATGCATTACTGAGCAGTGTCAGTGAGTGGGGAGGTAATGTAGGGATAAGATAGGAAGTCAGTGTTAGGGGAGGTGGGTAATGCATTACTGAGCAGTATCAGTGAGTGGGGAGGTAATGTAGGGATAAGATAGGAAGTCAGTGGTAAGGGAGGAGGGTAATGCATTGCTGAACAGTGTCAGTGAGTGAAGACGTAAAGTAGGGATAAGACAAGAAGTCCAGTCAGGGGGGTCCAGGACACTAGGCTCTCAGGTATGCCTGGGACCGATGAAAAAAATATAAATTATAAGAATTTGAGTACACTTGCAGAATATGTAACGTCGCAAAGGGGGTTAGTTGTCAGCAGTACTGGAGCGTTATTTGCCTGTCACTAATATAAAATATTGTGGAATAGTTATGTCATTTTCCAAATTTACTTTCATTCCATCGACTCCTAGTGAAATCACTCAATGGATTTCTGCTTAAGAAACATTTAGATTTGCCTCCTGCGGGGTCTATTAAATGTCATCAGCATTATGATTTCCTGAAATCAACTTCATGACTCAGCTCCGTTCACTCCCTCGCTGAGTTTACTGCCCTTACAGTAAGATTCATATTTATAATGCAACAAAGTGCAATTCTAGAGCAAACTAAATGTAGTGTAAGGGTTAAATAGATCCCCAAACTTTCATTCATTTCAATGTGGCTTTTAAAGTGTTAGTAATGTCTAAAAAAAAACTTTTTTGCATTTAGAAGAGCTTAAAAAGCTGATCTAAATGCAAAAAAACGTATCTCTCAAACCGCTATGGTTTAAGAGATACCGGAGTTTAAAGTTTGATCTCTCCTACTGACAGCTGTAAAGCTGTCAGCAGGAGATCTGTGTCGGTCGGCACGGAGGAGCTTGAGAAGTGCAGCGATCTCGTTACATACATGGAATCCCTTCATTGGAATGGTCTAAAACGTGTTTCTGGTGTTCAGGCACATGTTTTAGACCATTCCAATGAAGGGATTCCGTGTAAGTAACAAGATCGTGGCTCTGCTCAAGCGCCTCTGTGTCGACCGACACGGATCTTCTGCTGACAGCTTTACAGCTGTCAGTAGGAGAGCTCAAACTTTAAACGCCTGTATCTCTTAAACCATAGCGGTTTGAGAGATACGTTTTTTGCATTTAGATCAGCTTTTTAAGCTCTTCTAAATGCAGAAAAGTTTTTTTAGACATTACTAACACTTTAAAAACCTAACTAAACGCTCCAAGTCCTATCTCTCAAACCTTTATGGTTAGAGACATATTAGCCACTAAAGTTTCCCCCTCCTTCCACTTTCCCTGATGTCAGCGCTCTATCTGACTGCAGGGGGATCCTGTCCTGGGACTGTCAGAGGCTCTTCAGCAGAGCTGAGATCAAGAGACATAAAAATAGTTACTTCACTGGAACGGTCTACAAAGTATGTCTGATTTGCAAGTACACTTTGTAGACAGTTCCTGCGAAGGACTTCTTTTTCAATATCTCGATCTTGTCGCTGCTGAAGAGCCTCCAACGGTCTCGGGATTGGATTCCCCTGCAGTCAGATAGAGCGCTGATGTCAGGGAAAGGGGAGAGGGGAAACTTTAGTGGCTAATATCTCTCAAACCATAAAGGTCTGAGAGATAGGACTGGGATTGTTTAGTTTAGGTTATTAATAGCTACAATATTCAATTTTATGAAAATGAGACAAAACAATCCCTTTAACTTCTTGAATTCTAGACAGGATCCAAACTGCTGCGTTGGAAACCTCTCTTGCATTCAAGAAGTTAAAGGGGAACTACCACCCCGCGCAATCTTTACCTTCACTAAGTCCCCATCTGGCGACTAGCTGCTTAGTAGCGCTAGTCGCCAGAATAATTACCTTATATAATAGATTTCTACTGTCTTTCATGGGTAACAGGCAGGACGGAGCGCGGACATCTTGCCATTGTGACGTCCATGCCTGGATTCCATTGCAGTTGATTTCTTTATTAACCCTTTAAATGCCAGAGGGGTATGGAATGCATTGCTTTGCAATGCATTCCGTACCCCTCTGGCACTCAAAGGGTTAAGGCTTTTATCTACAAATCTTTCTATATATTTCAATGGAAATATGTTAACTAAAACAAGTGGAAACAGTAAACAACGGCAATGTAATCTAGGCCTTAGACAGAGGTATATCAGTCTCCTGAAGGTTTTGAAAAAAATGTTCTTTACAAATAAACCCATTAACTGCCAGAGGGTTAAGCACTGCATTGCAAAGCTACGCATAGCTATTGCTGTCTTACAACAGTAACAACAATAACAACAGTCCTGTGATAACATGGAATGACCACACATAAATCGTTAAACTCTCAAAAAAATGTAGGCTTACTCTATAAAAATCTTACATATATATTTCCAAAATAAGGGTTTATGCTCATGATGAACGATAGACGTGTCATTTACTGGAATGCTAAAGCACTGCAAACGTCTTTATTGTTCAGTGGGCAAAGACAGTGATGGAGTGAAGGTGCCTTGATACCCATTCCTTGTCCGTTTCAATGTTCACCGCCCTCCCATCTCTTCTCATTGCTTCTGTTACCCACCTGCATAGCGTCTTTGTGTGTATGTGTCTGTATGTAAGTGTGTTATGTGTGTGTGTCTGCATATGAGAGTCTGTGTGCGTATCTTTGTGTATGTTTATGTGTGTGTGTTTCTGTGTGTGTATGTCTGTGTTTGTGTATTTGTGTCTGTGCGTGTGTTTGTGTGTGTGTGTCTGGAGTGTATTTATATCTCAGTGTATATATGTATTTGTGTCTGTTTTTCTGCTTCTGTAATGTATTTGTATCTGTGTGTATGTATGTATTTGTGTGTGTTTGCGTATGTGTATTTGTGTCTGTGTGTGTGCATACCTCCCAAGTGTCCCCCTTTAGGAGCGAGAGTCCCTCTTTTAGACCCAAATCCCTCTGTCCCTCTCCCAACCTGATGTCCCTCTTTTTAGAAGATCAGATTGTGTATATAACTGTATCACATTGCTCTACAGCAATAAAACTCAAATTAATGTTTTTAAATGTCAGTAAATGTATTTATAAATTAGTCTGTGTACATAAAATACTTTGGTCTTGTTATAAGTCATTAATTAGGCTACACAAGGAAGTGTCAATAGGTCATGAAATAGCCTAAAAACTCTCGGTAATGCCCTGCCCACCAGTCACACCCCCAGCAACACCCACTAAAACACAAGCGTCCCCATACCTCCCAACATTTCAAATGGCCAAAGAGGGACACTTTAGTTTTAGGGGGTGTTGTTGGGGGCGTGGCTGGTGGGTGGGGCATTACCGATGGACCTTAGGTCATTTCATGACCTTCTGATTTAGAACAAGACCAAAGTATTTTATTCACTCCGACTAATTCATAAACACATATAATGACATTTAAACAGACATTAATGTGAGTGTTATTGCTGTGGAGTAATGTGATACACTTCTATACACATCACACAGTCTGATCTCCTAAACACAGGGAGACCAGGGTGATACACTTCTATACACACCACACAGTGTGATCTCCTAAACACAGGGACACTAGGGTGATACACTTATATACACACCACACAGTCTGATCTCCTAAACACAGGGACACCAGGGTGATACACTTATATACACACCACACAGTCTGATCTCCTAAACACAGGGACACCAGGTGATACACTTCTATACACACCGCACAGTCTGATCTCCTAAACACAGGGACACCAGGGTGATACACTTCTATACACACCACACAGTCTGATCTCCTAAACACAGGGACACCAGGGTGATACACTTCTATACACACCACACAGTCTGATCTCCTAAACACAGGGACACCAGGGTGATACACACCACACAGTCTGATCTCCTAAACACAGGGACACCAGGGTGATACACTTATATACTAGGGTGACCACGGGTCCCGGAACGTCTGGGACTGTCCCTTATTTCAGGGCTATGTCCCGCGTCCCGGGTCCCCTTCAACCGGGACAATGAAGTGTCCCGGAATGAAGGCAAGCCGCCCTGGATGTCAGCCTGCAAGCGGTGTGTCACATCATGGACGCCGCTCGCGGCGTCCATGATATGACACACCGCTTGCAGGCTGACATCCAGGGCGGCAATGCAGCTTACCTGGAGGCAAGCGCTCTAGTAATACAGAGCGCTGGGAGATGACATCACTCCCAGCGCTCTGCATTACTGGCCATACCGCGCGGGAGCTTCAGCTCTGTGCCGGAGGAGGCACAGAGCACATTCTACGCCGCTAGACCCCCAGGGACTTAAGGTATGATGGACTAGGGTGACCACGTCCCGGAATGGCAGAAGGGAAATGTGGTCACCCTATTATATACACACCACACAGTCTGATCTCCTAAACACAGAGACACCAGGGTGATACACTTCTATACACACCGCACAGTCTGATCCCCTAAACACAGGGACACCAGGGTGATACACTTATATACACACCACACAGTCTGATCTCCTAAACACAGAGACACCAGGGTGATACACTTCTATACACACCACACAGTCTGATCTCCTAAACACAGGGACACCGGGGTGATACACTTATATACACACCACACAGTCTGATCTCCTAAACACAGGGGCACCAGGGTGATACACTTCTATACACACCACACAGTCTGATCCCATAAACACAGGGACACCAGGGTGATACACTTATATACACACCACACAGTCTGATCTCCTAAACACAGGGGCACCAGGGTGATACACTTCTATACACACCACACAGTCTGATCCCCTAAACACAGGGACAGGAGGGTGATACACTTATATACACATCACACAGTCTGATCTCCTAAACACAGGGGCACCAGGGTGATACACGTCTATACACACCACACAGTCTGATCTCCTAAACACAGGGACACCAGGGTGATACACTTATATATACACCACACAGTCTGATCTCCTACACACAGGGACACCAGGGTGATACACTTATATACACACCACACAGTCTGATCTCCTACACACAGGGACACCAGGGTGATACACTTATATACACACCACACAGTCTGATCTCCTAAACACAGGGACACCAGGGTGATACACTTATATACACACCACACAGTCTGATCTCCTACACATAGGGACACCAGGGTGATACACTTATATACACATCACACAGTCTGATCTCCTAAACACAGGGACACCAGGGTGATACACTTATATACACATCACACAGTCTGATCTCCTAAAAAGAGGGACAACAGGGTGGGAAAGAGGGACAGGGGGATTTGGGTCTCAAAGAGGGACTGTCCCTCCTAAAGAGGGACACTTGGGAGGTGTGTGTCCCTCTTTGGCCATTTGAAATGTTGGGAGGTATGTGTGTGTTTGTGGAAGTGTCTGAAACATATTTGTATCTGTCTGTATGTATTTGTGTGTTTGTTTGTGTGTGTGTCTGGAATGTAATTCTATCGGTGTGTTTGTATGTATTTGTGTGTGTTTGTGTGTCTATTTGTGTGTCTGTCTGTGTCTGGGTGTGAACTTGTATAAAGACTTATTACTTTCGACTGTATCTATACATGACCTCTTGGAAGAAAATCTCAAACAAATTTTGAAGATTGCAAATTCACCAACCCAAATGTTAACTTCCTAATATTAAACTTAAAAATTGATCAAGCTGAAACAACAATTATTCATTCCATAAAGCATTTTTTTATATTGAGATGACTTTTTTGCTATGTTGCCCTCAATTTAATCCCCTCAGTTATGACTGACTAATACATAGCAGGCAGCAGAGGATTATGGGAATGATATGTGCCTCAGTAATTTGCCTCCTTGTTAGTCGTCCAATATACATAAAAAATAATTTCATCCAGAGATATTTATAAGTGTTTTTCTTTGCTTCACGAGTAGAAATTGTACCCGTACATATTAAAAGTGCTAACTGCGGGACTGCATAAACAAATTAGTGACTATTCAGGCAGAATAATGGCAACACTGTGTGTCGTATTATGCAGAAGAAAATCAGATCATAATTAAGGCAAACATTAACTTAAATGACATGGATTTATAGATTTCCAAGCATCATGTTGCCTCATGTCAATGAATATGTTTTAATAATTTAGAACTCAGGGCTGATACCAAAGGTGAGATGTAAATGTATTATTACTTTTTATAAGTGGTTGAATACTTTTCTTTATTGTGGGGTACTCAAACCTCTGTGGACATCATGAGGATATGGTGAGAAAAAGAATATTACATTATTAATTAACAGTCGGTGCAAATAGTATACTGATTTGTGGCATTCACAGGCAGCTTGACTTGCATCTCAGCACCTGTTGTTGGACTACAACTCCCAATTACTATCTAGTTAGGTCCTTCTGTTACACACAGTAATTATATATAAAGATACACCTGACTGCTGTATGATGGACTCCTACCTAGGTAAGCGCTTCTGTTACACACAGTAATTATATAGATACACCTGACTGCTGTATGATGGACCCCTACCTAGGTAAGTACTTCTGTTACACACAGTAATTATATAGATATACCTGACTGCTGTATGATGGACTCCTACCTAGGTAAGTGCTTCTGTTACACACAGTAATTATATACATACACCTGACTGCTGTGTGATGGACTCCTACCTAGGTAAGTGCTTCTGTTACACACAGTAATTATATAGATACACCTGACTGCTGTGTGATGGACTCCTACCTAGGTAAGTGCTTCTGTTACACACAGTAATTATATAGATACACCTGACTGCTGTGTGATGGACTCCTACCTAGGTAAGTTCTTCTGTTACACACAGTAATTATATAGATACACCTGATACACCTGACTGCTGTGTGATGGACTCCTACCTAGGTAAGTTCTTCTGTTACACACAGTAATTATATAGATACACCTGACTGCTGTATGATGGACTCCTACCTAGGTAAGTGCTTCTGTTACACACAGCAATTATATAGATACGCCTGACTGCTGTATGATGTACTCCTACCTAGGTAAGTTCTTCTGTTACACACAGTAATTATATAGATAGGCCTGATTGCTGTATAATGGACTCCTACCTAGGTAAGTGCTTCTGTTACACACAGTAATTATATAGATACGCCTGACTGCTGTATGATGTACTCCTACCTAGGTAAGTTCTTCTGTTACACACAGTAATTATATAGATACGCCTGATTGCTGTATGATGGACTCCTACCTAGGTAAGTGCTTCTGTTACACACAGTAATTATATAGATACACCTGATTGCTGTATGATGGACTCCTACCTAGGTAAGTGCTTCTGTTACACACAGTAATTATATAGATACACCTGACTGCTGTATGATGGACTCCTACATAGGTAAGTGCTTCTATTGCACACAATAATTATATAGATACACCTGATTGCTGTATGATGGGCTCCTACCTAGGTAAGTGCTTCTATTGCACACAGGAATTATACAGATACACCTGACTGCTGTATGATGGACTCCTTCCTAGGTATGATTACTGTATGATGGACTCCTACCTAGGTAAGTGTTTCTGTTACACACAGTAATTACATAGATACACCTGACTGCTATATGATGGACTCCTACCTAGGTAAGTACTTCTGTTACACACAGTAATTACATAGATACACCTGACTGCTTTTCAAAATGAAGGAATGTTTTAAGCCATTTCTGATTTATCTTCTATGAACTTTACAAGCCAAATTCTTTATAAAAAAAAATCTAATTCTGTAGCAGCATTTTACTTTAGTCGAAAACTTGCCATAACCTTTGCACGGTTTCTGAGAAAGACGCAGGTGGCCAGAAAAAAATTCTGTATTTAAAGTTTGAAGGTGGAAACTTCAGAATAGAATGGAGCAGTTGGAAGAAAAGCTGTAAAAAGCTGTATTTATTGTTAAAGTAAGAATCTAGAACCACTGGGACTTTCTGCACACGGAGAGAAAATGTAAAAATGTCTAACACATTGACGTGTTTCCAACATATGTGAGAGCTCACAAGGGCAACGGCTTAATACAATGGGTACAAGGTCAGGAAAAGTAATTCATTACAGCAAAACCCAGAGAGATTAGATAGATAGATAGATAGATAGATAGATAGATAGATAGATATAGATAGATATGAGATAGATAGATATAGATAGATATGAGATAGATAGATAGATAGATATGAGATAGATAGATAGATAGATATGAAATAGATCGATAGATAGATAGATAGATAGATAGATAGATAGATAGATAGAGGGAGCAGAGAGAGATAGATAGATAGATAGATAGATAGATAGATAGATAGATAGATATGAGATAGATCGATAGATAGATAGATAGATAGATAGAGGGAGCAGAGAGAGATAGATGGATATATAGAAAGATATATAGATGATCTATAGATAGAGAGATCGATAGATAGATATAAGATAGATAGATAGATAGATATGAGATAGCTATGCGATAGATAGATAGATAGATAGATAGATAGATAGATAGATAGATAGATAGATTAATAGATAGATAGATATGATAGATAGATAGATAGATAGATAGATAGATAGATAGATAGATAGATAGATCAATAGATAGATAGATATGATAGATAGATAGATAGATAGATAGATAGATAGATAGATAGATAGATAGATAGATGTGTGATTGATAGATAGATAGATAGATAGATAGATAGATAGATAGATAGAGGTGTGATTGATAGATAGATAGATACATACATACATACATAGATACATACATAGATACATAGATAGATAGATTTGTCCTATAACAGGGATGGGTTCCATTGCAGGTGATAAATATATATCACTGGTCTCATATCACAGATTACTGTTAAACTCTATGGACATCTCTTCAGTATCCAACAAATTAAAAGTTTAAGCACCAGTAGGAGTGAAACACATTGCTTCACAATGGGCTGTGCACCCCTCTGTTCCTAAAAGGGTTAATGGATCAGGATGCAAGTCCTTTGTTTTGAATAATAAGAGTTTTAACCCCTTGGGTGCACTGTGAAGCAAGGCAATGGAAATGTCATTAGCATCCGAGGAGATGAGCCATAACTTTAAAAATATTCTCTTTTCATCAACAGGTTTAACCGTTCGAGTGCCAGACATGTTGCAATGCGTTGCGCACCCCTCTGGCACTTTTAGGGTTAAGAAAAGTGTCTGCAGTTCTATCTTCCAGGCAGTTAACCTCATCGTCCAACCCCAGGAGCTTATCACTGAGGAGCCTGTGTTGGGTAATTATCAGGGAATTCTTCCTGTATAATGCACCACTGGGCATCCTGCTAATGGACAACCTCAATAGCACTCCAGTGGGGCCTGCCACATTTTTGGCAGCATGTCCATTGTACACCTTTTTTAGGCAATAACCTAAGAGCTTTTCATAGATGAAATTATAGTGTTCAGGCTTTTCCGAGCCTCGCAGGTCTGTTTTTCAAGTGTAATATTTAGAAGGAACTGAAATGATATGAGGATCCAGAACAAGACTCTCATCTCAAAGACTTCACTGCTGCAAATTCTCTTTTCTAAGAGTTGAAGGGAAATTATATTGCATTTGACAAACTAATTAGAAGTCAAGCAATTCTGGGGCAAACCAACCTCCTCCACTTACTGACAATGTTTAGTAATGCATTACCTACCTTCCCTAGCACTGACTTCATATCTTATCCCTACATTACCTCCCCACTCACTGACACTGCTCAGCAATGTATTACCTACCTCCCCTAGCACTGACTTCCTGTCTTATCCCTACATTACCTCCCCACTCACTGACACTGCTCAGCAATGCATTACCTACCTTCCCTAACACTGACTTCCTGTCTTATCCATACATTACCTCCCCACTCACTGACACTGCTCAGCAATGCATTACCCACTTCCCCTAGCACTGACTTCCTGTCTTATCCCTACATTACTTCCCCACTCACTGACACTGCTCAGCAATGTATTACCCACCTCCCCTAACACTGACTTCCTGTCTTATCCATATATTACCTACCCACTCACTGACACTGCTCAGCAATGCATTACCCACCTCCCCTAGCACTGACTTCCTATCTTATCCCTACATTACCTCCCCACTCACTGACACTGCTCAGCAATGCATTACCCACCTTCCCTAGCACTGACTTCCTCTCTTATCCCTACATTACCTCCCCACTCACTGACACTGCTCAGCAATGTATTACCCACCTTCCCTAGCACTGACTTCCTCTTTTATCCCTACATTACCTCCCCACTCACTGACACTGCTCAGCAATGTATTACCCACCTCCCCTAGCACTGACTTCCTGTCTTATCCCTACATTACCTCCCCACTCACTGACACTGCTCAGCAATGCATTACCCACCTCCCCTAGCACTGACTTCCTCTCTTATCCCTACATTACCTCCCCACTCACTGACACTGCTCAGCAATGCATTACCCACCTCCCCTAGTACTGACTTCCTGTCTTATCCCTACATTACCTCCCCCAGTCACTAACACTGCTCAGTAATGCATTACCCACCTCCCCACTCACTGACTTCCTGTCTTATCCCTACATTACCTCCCCACTCACTGACACTGCTCAGCAATGTATTACCAACCTCCCCTAACACTGACTTCCTGTCTTATCCCTACATTACCTCCCCACTCACTGACACTGCTCAGCAATGCATTACCCACCTCCCCTAGTACTGACTTCCTGTCTTATCCCTACATTACCTCCCCACTCACTGACACTGCTCAGTAATGCATTACCCATCTCACCTAGCACTGGAAGGGTTTGGTGTCAGTGAGTGAATTAATATAAGGCTGAGACAGGAAGTACCTACACTGCACATCTTAATTAGCATAATCTATACATCTCAATAATGCAAAATGTGTCTTCTAAATGTAAAAATGGCTACAACATAAAGGTTTTCAAAGGCCTTCCAAGATCAACAACATTATTTTAAGGCGCTAGGTTCCTTTAAAAGCTCCTATAAAATCTATCGGAATTTGTATTTGTTCCTTATTGTGCAGCTGTTTTACGATAGTTCCATTTAGTGCATCAGCTTCAATGACTTTGGAGAATAAAGGACTGATATAATAACATGGTATGTTCCATAGTTGGAAATCAAGTGTAAGACACTAGTGTTCAAATACAAGTCAGATCAGAGTTCTCCTTTGTTCCCATGGGCATACATCATATCTATCTCCTCTTTCACCTGATTAAAGCCAAGGTATTTGTTACACTGCCTGGCCCAACGCTTGGCTGGAAATAATACAACATAACAATCCGCTATTGTTACATGAGACAATAAACGTTAGTGTCCTTGTCTCTCGCCCCGACCTTTCATCTCCTTCATCCCCAATAGTTCCTCCTCACCAGCACAAATACATCGTCTGAATTCCAGAAAGTCAACCCAGTCCTTTCAAAACAAAACCAATTTCTTACAACAAGGTGGGGGTGAAATTCAAGTTTATTGTTCCCTCACAGATGGAAGTTAGCGTTTCTAAGGCAACTGATATAATCCCCCCTTTTACCACCTTTCTTTCACATCGTTGGTCTAGGAAGAGTGTTACCGTTTAACTCATAAGCTCGCAAGCTGGTAGACTAACCGGCTGCCCTAATTAGCTAAGATTTTCACAGCACAGACAACATGATGAGCTAATCGAAATTTGCAAAATAATGACGTACCTCTTTCAAATATTCCTTCTGCAGAGGCCCAGTTTTTTTTTTTTTCCGAATGCCAATAATGAGACCATTATTAGGAGAAGGCATTAAAATGCTGTACCGCGGCTAAACAGAGAACTTAATTGTTCTACTCTTGTCCATTGAATCAACAACCTATTGTCGCGGCCTTGATAAATAAAAGAGAGCGGAATGGGCGCTGTAATGATTGGTCTGTGAACTCTCTAGAATTGTCTTCTTTTGAAGATCTTGATGGACTAGTCGTTTTGTTTAAAAAGTCTTGAAAAAGCTGATTGTCTGGGCTGGCTCAGAAAAAAAGTCGTATTTATTGAAAGGTCCATACGGATATATATTTTCATGACCCTTGAGATAAATGTGGGCTTATTAACCCCTTGGATGCTTTACAATGCTTTAGAGATGTCCCTCTCATCTAAGGGGGTTAAAGTCAGGGGTCGTTCACGGTTTTTGGCGGTCCTAAGCAAAAAATTCCCACGGTGTACCCCATTTACTCCCACGTCTGTATTTCTATGATACTGACATGTGATTTTGTTTACATGTGGCAGCCGAACTGTATCAGCTCGGCGGGCCCAAATTAGCTGCTTATTCTGCTTAAATTTTAGCACCACCACTGGTTAAAGTGGAACTACCACCCCACACAATGTTTACCTTCACTAAGTCCCCATCTGGCGACTAGCTGCTTAGTAGCGCTAGTCGCCAGAATAATTACCTTATTTAATAGATTTTTCCTCTCTTCCATGGGCGACAGGCAGGACGGAGCGTGAAAATCTTGCCACTGTGGCATCCGCGCGCCTGCGCTGTCAGTCCCAGATGGAGCCAAATGGCTCCTAGCAACGCTTCCAAGACCCGGCTGGGACTGAAATCGCAGGCGCGCGGACGTCACAATGGCAAGATGTCCGCGCTCCGTCTTGCCTGTCACCCATGGAAGAGAGGAGAAATCTATTAAATAAGGTAATTATTCTGGCGACCAGCGTTACTAAGCAGCTAGTCTCCAGATGAGGACTTAGTGAAGGTAAAGATTGTGTGGGGTGGTAGTTCCGCTTTAAAGCCATATGGAAAAGCTACCTACTATTGTCTATAATAGTATAACGATAAGGAGTCACTGTAAGTGTTGTCTAGCTGGCAGGAATTAATGTCTGGACAGGAGAGGAGCAAGATAAAAGGTCGCACACAGTCACGTTCTAACAGTCAGATCAGACGTCTCTCTATCGCACTCTCTTAGGAAAATAGATATTTTTTTAAAATTTAGTTTAAAGCTTAAAGCAGAGGTAATGTTGGAGACTACAACTCCCATCATCCATAACCAGTCAGTGGAGACAGCTGGAGGGCCTCCTGACTACCCCTGGCATATATGTAGGAGCACAGACAATGCACCATAGGGAACACATGCATTTCTAAAAGTACTGTTGATTTAAAGGGATAGTATTGTCAATTTTATACAAAAATTAATCTTGCTTCCATTAAAAACTTAACCTAAATGCCCCCAGTCCTATAATCGTAGTTAAAGTTCCCACCTCCCTCCCCCCTTCCTGATGTCAGCGCTCTAGGTGACTGCAGGGGAATCCGGTCCCTGGACCGGCGGAGGCTCTTCAGCAGAACCGAGATCGCATTATTGAAAAAAAAATCCTTCACTGGAACAGTCTACAAAGTGTGCTTGCAAACTAAATGGTAGCTTGAAAGTTATGCAATTCTCATGTCGCTGGGGTACGATGGATTTGTGTCTTTATTCAACCTAATTTACTATGTTACTATGTTAATGTCGCTCCTGAGTTCCATTTGATGAAGCTGGATTGCTCTAGAACAGTTACATTTCTTTATATGTAGAACTCTAGAACGCTAACATTTCCAAAACAGTGCACTGAACCACTGACTTGGCATCATAACCGGAAACTTTCCAGAAATGTCCCAGAGACTTCAGTTTTTGCAGTGAATTACCGGGTCTCCGGGGACCGAGGCTGATTCTCCAGTGGGGAGTTTCTGATGAAACGCCACCCGTTTCCCCTCCTGCCCGGCCTGTTCCTACCACTTCCAAACAGTTCCCATCCACTTCCACCCACTTACCACCCACTTTGTGACACTCCTGCTTAGCCCCAGCTGTTTTTGACGGACAGGAGTTCCCGCTGGGGGTATCCTTCTAAAAGACTGCACGCAAAAGAGCATGCAACCACAAGACACAGTAACCATGTCACCATAATAAAAATGGCAACAAGAGAATCTTGCACTGCTTGACAGCACCAGATTAACGTCTGGTACTGAAAGGTCGCATCTCAGTTGCGCACTGAAAGGTCCATGCTGTGGAGCTTATGATCCATCTCAAGCTATGGTCTGTCGTTGTTATATCAGGAAATATCCCACAGTGAAATGCGGTATTAAAGTCTTCACACCTAACTTCCAATCTGCCCTTACAGCAAGGGAGGATGAGGGTGCACTGACTTAAAAAATCCTGTCTGGCTTCTGTGTTTTTTCCTTAAGATTTGTGTTCTGTCTTGTATAAAATGTAATCTGCTGGGCAGATCGGATGTTAGCTGTGAAGACTTTAATACCGCGTTTCACTGTGGGATATTTCGTCCTCAAACTTTTTTTTTTTTTTAAACATTAAAATGATGTGATCTCCAGGTGGTGCTATTTCCAACACTTACTATGGAGAATCGTAGTCTATGACTCAAGCTCTCCCACATTAAAAAATGATCCTTGGACACCAGTTTTCAATGCGTTGCAAAACTCATAGGTCCTTAAAGGGGAATTAACAACTCCTAAAACTAAACCCCAACTTATCTTTCTATGGCCAGAAAATCCTAATGGGTCTTATGAATGTTTCCAATATACCTTCTTTCAAAGGATAACATCTTCCATCAGTTGTGGATGTTATGTCCGTGGAGGTAGACATGACAGTTGCTGGCAGATATTTCAAAGTGAAGCAGACAGAGTGAGTGGGCCTACTTAAAGGTATAGTAATACTTCGTTTTATCTTTATTGTATTTTGTAGGCATTAAAAAAACATGAAGAACGGTATAAGTCTTATCTCTCAAACCTTTATGGTTTGAGAGATATTCACAAGCAAAGTTTCCCCTCCCGCCCCTTTTACCTAGTGTAAACCATCTCTTCTCAGATGTGGAATGCAGTCCATAGACCAGACAGATAACAGCAGGGGACAATCTTCTTCCTATAAGAACAATGAAAGCCCTGCCCCCCTTGACAAGTTTTTCAGGTTTTTCCCTTATCTTAATTGAAGATTGTCCCTCTCTGCAGTCTACCTGGGCACCTCCCTTCTGATCTGGCTGAGCAGTGTTACATCAGTAAAAGGGGCAGGAGGGGGATACTTTATCATTGAATTACTCTTGTACTACAACTCTGAAATAACACTCTCCAAAGTCCAACTACTATGATGATTAATCAGAGCTGCTTTTATTATGAAACATTACTATCCCTTTAACCCTTTAAGGAACAGATGAAAAAGCAACGCATTGTGAAGCGTTAAAGGGTCCTTTTACAGTGGGTGGTGTTTGTGTCTTGGAGTCCTGCAAGCAACTGTCATGTCCGCCTCCATCTCTTGAATCATGGAGCAAAGAAAAAAAAATTCAGATAGCCAATAGGAATTTTGTAGGCAAAGTAAGGTAAGTGTGGGATGGTTATTATTAGGAATGTTACACCTCCTTTAACCCTTCGAGTGCCAGAAAGATATCCAGTGCATTGCGTTGCAATGCATTGGATAGCTCTCTAGCACTCACAGGGTTAAAGACTTAAAGGATCGTTGATGCAACTTGAAAATAAAGCTTTTTGTTTTAATCTTCCCTCCTTATCCACAGAACCTTCATTTGTTGCAATCACAGCTTTGTGCGTGATATCTTCCTGCGAGCATTTTCTTATTTAATTAAAACCGACAGTGACAGAAGGACATGGATTAGTGCCGTAATGAAGCATTTACTTAGATTAATCGGAGGCTCCTTTTCGGAGTAATGGTTTGTACAAAGAACAAAAGGAAATTGTTATGAAACAGCCTTTTATCCTAAGCAAAGGTCACATTATGAGAGATTTTTTTTTTTTACCAATCTCTGCTACTTCAGGACTGACTAGCGAAACATAAGAATATCTTTCTTTCTTTTCTACCCCTCGAGTCATTTGTTATAATAAAGTCATTAAGACTGCAAATTAAAAATGCCTGTTTTAAAAACCGGTTGCTTGGTTTCAAGGAGCCTCTAATTAGCATGTTATGTATTGTTTAGGTAGAAAACAGACGTAAAAACCTTAATGGATATGCAAGGTGACCGGACCGCTACGCATAATAAAAGGACCCTTTTAGAAAAGAAAGGTGAATTTTGAAGTATGCTCCATTGTACTCTACGTGTACGCCAGAGAGGCAGCTACGCTGGTCTTTTATTTCACTGGAAAATTGAACATAATAAAATGATCAGGATTAGGTCAAACCAAATAATTCTGTAAGTAGAACAACGGCTTTTATCTTCTCGCTGAAAAGCCCTTCACGGCGGCGAGAAGCGGGCACCTGGCATTTCAGGGGGATAGTGAAAAGAGTGTAGGATGTGGCAGCTGATCTGTTAACAGCGGATCACAAGCTACAGGTCAACACCAAGAGGACGATACTTATTGTACAATAATTATCTGAAGTAGAGATACCAAGAAAACCAATAGATCTTTTATTTTTCCTTGTTAAAGGGGCGTTATCACCCCTATACAAGTTAACCTCATTCCCATCCTCATATAGTGATAACCTTTAATCGTTGTTGTTATTTTTTTATATAAAATGCATGCCCTTGCGAAATTCACATTATTAAAAATGAGCCGTGGCCTTTCTTCCGGACAGTCTGCGGTTACAGCGCTGCACCGCAACCTGTCAATTTTCTTCAACGTCCTCCGATGACGGAAAATTTCTCCTTGTAAGCTGGTTGGAACGCGACAATAGTTGGGGAGCAACAGAAGAAGATTGACAGGCTGTGATGCAGAGCTTTAACAGCAGTCTGTCTGGAAGTAAGGCTACGGCTCATTTTTAATAATGTAAATTATACATATACAGGGCTCAAAATTTACACCCGCCACTAGCCAATCATATATATTTATATCCTTTATTTATATAGCGCGCACAGATTCCGCAGCGCTTTACAATCATATTGGTTCCTGTCCATACTGGGGCTCACAATCTAAATTCACCTATCAGTATGTTTTTGGAGTAAGGGAGGAAACCGGAGTACCCGGAGGAAACCCACGCAAACACAGTGAGAACATACAAACTCATTGCAGATGTTGTCCTTGGTGGGATTTGAACCCAGGACCCCAGCGCTGCAAGGCAACAGTGCTAACCACTGAGCCACTGTGCTGCCCACTGTGCTATAGCCAATATAACCAATATATATATATATTTTTTTTTATTATTATTTATTTATTTATTTATTTTTTCTCAATCAAACTGGTAACAACAACACCGGCTCACAGGACACAGCAAATTAACATTAGGAAGTGCCTATAAAGGGGTGCGTGGGCATAGTCTCAAGCTTAGCATTCTACGGCCATATTATGTGGCTCATCTTTAAAACAGTGATTATATGCGGGCAGTAAACCACAGTATAAAGGGTTAAAATTGGGTAAATATGGATGTGCATCAATATTCTGTATTTTTTGCTAACAGCACCAACTGGTGTCCATAATATTTATAATTAATTCTGTGGGCGAACTTGAGTCATAGGCTACGGCTTTCCAACAGCGTAGGAGAGATGTTCTAAGTTCAGAAATTGTGAACAAGAAAAGGCAGGACAAAACCCAACATGTTTTATGCAGTAAATTTATGTTGATTCGTTACAATGGGTTTACCTTTCACGCACTTTAGTGCTTTACCACGAATGCATCGTTACACAAATTCTCACATTCATTTATAAAATATTGTAGCGAGAAGACGTTAGGGGAATCAGTCTTCCAAGGAAGATAAAACAGGACATTTTTCTGCCTTCTTCTACTGGCAACTAAAATTTTCATCCATCCTTAGTCCTCAGATCACTAATTTAAAGGGATAGTAATACTTCGTTTTATCTTTATTTTATTTTGTAGGCATTAAAAAAACATGAAGATCGATATAAGTCTTATCTCTCAAACCTTTCTCTCAAAGTATCCCCCTCCCCGTTCAGCCAGATCAGAAGGGAGGTGCCCAGGCAGACAGCAGAGAGGGACAATCTTCAATTAAGATAAGGGAAAAACCTGAAAAACTTGTCAAGGGGGCATTGTTCTCATAGGAAGAAGATTGTCCCCTGCTGTTATCTGTCTGGTCTATGGACTGGATTCCACATCTGAGAAGAGATGGCTTACACTAGGTAAAAGGGACGGGAGGGGAAACTTTGCTTGTAAATATCTCTCGAACCATAAAGGTTTGAGAGTTAAGACTTATATCGTTCTTCATGTTTTTTTAATGCCTACAAAATAAAATAAAGATAAAATGAAGTATTACTATCCCTTTAAAGGCAGTCTCTATAGACAAGCTGGAAGCAGAGGGTCTATGGGACTGCACTGAGCAAGACAAGAGACTGAATGGTTTGGAAGGTCCATCACAACTCACAGTGTTGCCCTGATTTAATAGACATGTGTGCTTCCAGACTCTGCTGCTCCTGGTGATAGTTGCCAATACGCTCCTCAGACTTCTGGGTCTTGAAGGGTTAACCCTTTGCATGCCGGAGGTAGGGTTGCCACCTTTTCTTCCAAAAAATACCGGCCATGGCATTCCAGCCATAGACTTAACATTGGACAGAAGCCAAACTTTTACCGGCCTGCTGGTAAAATACCGGCTGGGTGGTAACCCTAGCCGGAGGGGCACGGAATGCATTGCTTTGCATTCTATATCCCTCTGGCACTCAGAGGGTTAAAGATTAATTTTGGAGAACAAATCCACACTGAATTGATTGTGGCAGTCGTCTGTCCAGATTGATTTAAGTGAGGGTTATTATTTGGAAGTTTTAGTGTTTAATACACTGTTTAAACTTTCACTCTCATCCACAGGAACAAAAAAAAAAATTCAGTTAACAAATGTAAAAATGTGACCTACAACAGCACATTCAATAAACAGTGCATTGTCATTCGCTACAGCCAACGAGCTCGGATTGAGATTAAATAACTGCCTGAACTGTTCCTTTTATTCTTAAAAAAACAATCTCAGAAAGAGACTCTTTGAATCGGCCAATCTTGTGTTTGGGTTGCAAATCTGATATTTAATGTCTCGCAGACGACAGAGAAACCACAGACAGGCAGAGCAGAACATAAACCTTCTGTGTTAAGTGGATGGCAAAACAGCCCTGATGTGTTCTAACATTCGACACAACGTTAATTTGGTTTAGAGAAAAAAAAATAACGTCTTTAGGTTTAATTCTTTTATTTTTTTAATGGTTAGAGGACCAGAGGAGTGTGCAACGCGTTATGAAGCAAAAAAAGTCATCTCATTTAACATACTGGGTGCCAGCGAGGTATCTGGATACCTCCCTGGCACTCAAAGGGTTAAACCAGAGCTTATTTTTCCTTACTCGTTTTCTATGAACGTCCTAAATGCAAGAGGCTGTGAGCCATGCTGCCTCTGTAAAAAAATATCTAATTGTTTCCTGAGGTCTAAAACCTAGTCATACATATGCTTTGAGGCAGAGCTCCAATTGATTTTCCAGGAGTATCTGTGATTGGGTTGAGATAAGATAACAGTCTTTCACAATACATTAACTGACAACTGATCTCTCAATACAAACAGCATTAAAAAAAGACCTCTAAACAGGATAAAAGCAAGTTTAGGGTTATATGTTTGGGTCATACCTTATGAATAATTAATTTTTACAAATGCTATCTGTAAGTACGTGATATTTAAAGTGGAACTACCACATAATATAAAGTTGCCCCCCAGTAATTATGCATATGACGACTAGCTTCTCAATAGCTCTATTATCTGCCACAAGTACCAGCATCTGAATTAATCCTTTTTCTTGTGAGACCGGCGGCCAGGCTTGCGAGTAGACATCTTTGCTTAGAGATGTCTGCGCGATTGCGCTGTCCGTCCCGGTCTCCTCTAGGAGGCACTGAGCGGAGCCGAAAGGCACCGGAAGAGGCTGACGGCGCAGGCGCGCAGACGGCTCCAAAACAAGAAGCCTGGCTGTCAGTCTCACAAGAAAAAGGATTACTTTGGATGCTGCTACTTGTGGCAGATAATAGAACTATTAACTCTTTGAGTGCCAGAGGGGTACGCAATGCATTGCTAAGCAATGTGTTGCATACTCCTCTGGCACTCAAAGGGTTAAGAAGCTAGTCGTCATATGCATAATTAGTGAGGGGAGGCTTTATATTATGTGGTAGTTCCTCTTTAAATATCACGAACTTACAGATAACATATGTAAAAATGGATTATTCATAAGGTATGTCCCAAACATATAATACTAAACTTGCTTTTAAACACGTATAAATTGTCCTGTTTAGAGGCCATTTTTTTACGCTGTTTGTGCTGTTTGTATTGAGAGATCAGTTGTCAGTTAATGTATTGTGAAAGACTGTTATCTTATCTCAGCCCAATCACAGATACTCCCGTGTGTTCCTATAATAATAAACCCTTTTCACCTTAAAGGGATAGTAATACTTAAAATGTACAAAAATATATGTTGTAGGGTTTATCCCCCTGAGTAAAACAAGAGTATTCCCACTGCTGAAAGGTGTTTCATTCAAAAGTTATTAATTTTCAAAGTTGAATTTTTTAGGTGCAATATCACAGTGGTCTGAAATTGTACAGTGGCGCTGTTGCTACACAATCCTATGGGCAGCTCTGGTCCCGGGACCATAAATCTCCATAGGATGGTGTAGCAACAGCGCCACTGTACAATTTCAGGCCACTGTGATATTGCACCTAAAAAATTCAACTTTGAAAATTAATAACTTTTGAATGAAACACCTTTCAGCAGTGAGAGTACTCTTGTTTTACTCAGGGGGATAAACCCTACAACATATATATTTTTACATTTTAAGTATTACTATCCCTTTAAAGGAAAAGTTTAATAATGAAGGTGTTCCATTGCACGGTGAAGGAAGAACAAGGTGCTGAATATCACGGTGGAGGTGGTTCTGTGACAAATTGACTTTTTAACAGTTTTACACTTAGAGCGTATGTGCCCTATCTTTTTGTATTTGTATTTATTTTGTAGCCTACCAGATACTTACCAGTTCCAGCCCGGGAATTCTCAAAGGATTGTGTAAATATTTAGCGCAATGCTGTACTCACTCTGCACATGTCCATCGGAAGAAGTCAACAAGGAAGGTGGAAGTTTTGTTGAAAAATGATGGGGGTAGCATAACCAATGGCAAAGAGCATTCTGGGAACTAATTAACCCTTTGAGTGCCAGAGGGGTACGCAACGCATTGCTTTGCAATGCGTTGTGTACCCCTCTGGCACTCAAAGGGTTAAGGCAAGTAAGAGGGCCAAGAACGTAAACACCTACACGGTCAAAAAGCTGTTTATACCTCTGATTCATTAGAGGTGATGGACTAATATGATTCTGCTCTAAACCAGAAGCTGGGACCGATTTCTCGATCTACACTTCACGACGAACACCAGTTTACTACGCTACTCATGCCTAAACCTTTACCTTTTGAATGAGAACTAAAATTTCTTAATAATAATAACACCCCCTACACTTATATGTATAAGTCCAGAAAAACCTAATGGCTCCTTTGAATATTGCCCTCGTGCCTTGGTTCAAGAGATAACATCTTCAATCAGTCCTGTACATCAGGTTGATGGAGGCAGACATGACAGTTAATGGCAGTTTTTAAGATGAAGAGCCCGTTTAAGGCAATAGAAATAGTAACCGTGATTCTGACTTTACATATTCTGTAAGTGAATAAGATGTAGTCAAAATTATATATATATATTTTTTTTACCTTCAACTTTTTATTACACTTTAATATTCCGGACAGTTATCATAGCAGTGCAATGATACAACGTAACACTATCCCTGTACCACTAAGAGCGCTATACGGTTTCCTTGTTACATTGTATCACTAGACATGCTTTCAAGTTCCCTGTCAGAAATCTGTCTGCAAACAGGTCCAGTGAGCCCATTGTCAAGCAAGTAAATGTGTTAAAAAATGCAGCGCAAAAAAAAAAAAAGTCTAGCCAATTTGTCTTTCCATATTATTTACTTGAAGAATATGTAATAACAAAGTAAATGGTTGCTGTTTGTTTAACCCTTTAAGGACTGGAGGCATCTGCGGTTCATTGCGGCTGGTGGGAAATGATGGCACTGTCAGCCACTGAAGGGCCTGACAAAGTCCAACATTGATTCAAGGGGTTAAAGCTTACTTGTGAAGAAAAAAAAGAAAAAAAAAAAAAAAAAAAAAAATATATATATATATATATATATATATATATATATATATTGCAATAAAATCTCAATATGATAACACTTCTGTCAGCTTAAAAAATACAAATTGCATGGGGGGCTCAGACTTATAAGCAATCACAATGTGGCTTTTGTAGCCATGCAACACAAATATTTCAATATCCAAGGGCTGACAGTGTGTCTAATTATTCAGCGATCACCCACTCTAAAAAAACGGTGTCATTTTTTCCACAGTGGGGCATAAGGCTTCGTCTTGGCACAGAAAGAAACTAAACAAATGCCTTGTGCGTTGGCTTGTGAAATGTACCCTTACGCCTCAGTCTTTTATTATCTTAGGGCCCTATTCACAAAGAAGAGTGGAGAAATTCGAGGGGACGAGCCACCAACACTGTAGGGGAGGTGTAAAAATCAACACTGATTTAAATGCGGCTTTTAAACCATTGAATGCTATATGCTGGAATTTAAGAGGTTAACCCCCATTTAAATGACAGGGGTCAGCTGGTTTGCTCCAAAATTGGTCCTCTATATGTTTTCTTCAAAGGGCCCAAAATGAGGTATTCCTAGACAATTGGGTCTAGAGACACTTACAGCACAGCACACATGACAAAAAGAGAAGAGATAAGATAATAATCTAAGTGTAATAATTTAATAATGAATAATTAAAAGTAAGGTAATAAGTTAAACTCACAATAGCCCTTCATGGGCTTTATGCACATCAAGCGGGTTTCTCTCCCGTATTAGCCAAAGAACTGCATCCTCTGATTAAGCTGAATCCAGGTCCAGATGGTTACCGCTATCTGTATAGTTCTTCCAATGTGATGTCCCAGATGTTTGGAGGGTGTCTACTCCACTTGATAACAATCAGTGGGAATTAAAAATGTTTGAAAAGGAGTGATACTATACAATGTACAGTTTTAATCATTACCGGCTTGGGATGGTAACCTCGTGGAGAGGTGCGTCCGAAAAGCTAAGAGGGCCGGTGTGCAGTCCTGTCAGGGGCGGGGAAAACTCGCAGGGGGCGTGGAGGAGACCCGGTAATCTTAGGCAATGGGCATTAGTGAGTCCCAAACGTTTTCGCAGACACAGTCTGCTTCTTCAGGGAAAGAATCAAATAGACAATTGCCTTATTTACTAAGACATGAATAAGAAAGACCTAGCAAGATCTGAAGGAGTTAAACATTATTTTGAATCTACACATCCCCGACATCAGTTTTAGACATAGAAGTAGGGTGACATGCGTCTACATAAGACTGCTACAATTAAAATCTGTTTCCTACGCTGGCCCAGGTGACCAGAGCCTTGATCGCATTATGGTAGCCCATCAAGAGTTGCTATCGACTCTCATTCTATCTGAGTCTGCTCACAACATTGGGATATAACCCGGACTTACAGCCTTTACACAACAGAGATCATCTGAACTGCACAAGAACCCTGACTGTTTTCCATCTGACTTGGAAGGTTTCTTTACTGAGAAAAGATACAGGACAGCAACATAATTTTATAGACCAAAAACAGTGCACAGACTTGGTGGAAAGGATCAAGCACGGAGTGGGCAGCTTCCTGAGCCTGGTCAACCTATGAGATTTGAAAGGCTGATTTTATGAGACCCACAAAACAATTGCCTGCTCTCCGCTATAAACAGAATGATGCTACACGCAGGCTCCAGCCTGTGTACTGGGAGACTACTCTGGGTGAGACCGGATACATGGGCTAGCACTCAAACATAGATGTGCCCTTCCCCTTTCTTACCTAGTTTATAACCACTTCTATGGAAAACTGCCACACTACCAGAGAGGTATGATCACTCCAGATCTCCATACTAACTATAACCTCCACTACTAACAACTCACTGACTATTCCACACTACCTGAGCAGTATGATCACTCCAGATCTCCATACTAACTATAACCTCCACTACTAACAACTCACTGACTATTCCACACTACCTGAGCAGTATGATCACTCCAGATCTCCATACTAACTATAACCTCCACTCCACTGCTAACAACTCACTGACTATTCCACACTACCTGAGCAGTATGATCACTCCAGATCTCCATACTAACTATAACTTCCACTACTAACAGCTCACTGACTATTCCACACTACCTGAGCAGTATGATCACTCCAGATCTTCATACTAACTATAACCTCCACTACTAACAACTCACTGACTATTCCACACTACCTGAGCAGTATGATCACTCCAGATCTCCATACTAACTATAACCTCCACTACTAACAACTCACTGACTATTCCACACTACCTGAGCAGTATGATCACTCCAGATCTCCATACTAACTATAACCTCCGCTACTAACAACTCACTGACTATTCCACACTACCAGAGAGGTATGATCACTCCAGATCTCCATACTAACTATAACCTCCACTACTAACAACTCACTGACTATCCCACACTACCTGAGCAGTATGATCACTCCAGATCTCCATACTAACTATAACCTCCACTACTAACAACTCACTGACTATTCCATACTACCTGAGCAGTATGATCACTCCAGATCTCCATACTAACTATAACCTCCACTACTAACAACTCACTGACTATTCCACACTATCAGAGAGGTATGATCACTCCAGATCTCCATACTAAATATAACCTCCACTACTAACAACTCACTGACTATTCCACACTACCTGAGCAGTATGATCACTCCAGATCTCCATACTAACTATAACCTCCACTACTAACAACTCACTGACTATTCCACACTACCTGAGCAGTATGATCACTCCAGATCTCCATACTAACTATAACCTCCACTACGAACAACTCACTGACTATTCCACACTACCAGAGAGGTATGATCACTCCAGATCTCCATACTAACTATAACCTCCACTACTAACAACTCACTGACCATTCCACACTACCTGAGCAGTATGATCACTCCAGATCTCCATACTAACTATAACCTTCACTACTAACAACTCACTGACTATTCCACAGTACCTGAGCAGTATGATCACTCCAGATCTCCATACTAACTATAACCTCCACTACTAACAACTCACTGACTATTCCACACTACCTGAGCAGTATGATCACTCCAGATCTCCATACTAACTATAACCTCCACTACTAACAACTCACTGACCATTCCACACTACCTGAGCAGTGTGATCACTACAGATCTCTATACTAACTATAACCTCCACTACTAACAACTCACTGACTATTCCACACTACCTGATCAGTATGATCACTCCAGATCGCTATACTAACTATAACCTCCACTACTAACAACTCACTGACTATTCCACACTACCTGAGCAGTATGATCACTCCAGATCTCCATACTAACTATAACCTCCACTACTAACAACTCACTGACTATTCCACACTACCTGAGCAGTATGATCACTCCAGATCTCCGTACTAACTATAACCTCCGCTCCACTACTAACAACTCACTGACTATTCCACACTACCTGAGCAGTATGATCACTCCAGATCTCCATACTAACTATAACCTCCAGTACTAACAACTCACTGACTATTCCACACTACCTGAGCAGTATGATCACTCCAGATCTCCGTACTAACTATAACCTCCGCTCCACTACTAACAACTCACTGACTATTCCACACTACCTGAGCAGTATGATCACTCCAGATCTCCATACTAACTATAACCTCCGCTCCACTGCTAACTACTCACTGACTATATATGGAGATGATGGGGGCAGTATGGGGCTGATGGGGGCGGTGTGAGGGCAATATGGTATATGGAGATGATGGGGGCAATGTGAGGGCGATATATGAGATGATGGGGGCAACGTGGAGATTAGGAGCATTGTGGAGGTATCCAGTGCAGATGGCCCACTGGGGGGGGGGGCGCTTCAAATTTCTGTGCCTACAGGCTCCGGAGATGTAAATCCAGCCCTGTATCTGTCTGGCATGCAGTCCATTGCCGCCTATTGTGCCTAAACTAAAAAATAATAACGTGAAATATCTCATAAACTATTGTTTGAAATACAAAAATGGCAAACGAAGGTGAGTTACCTATTCGTTACACAGTGACAGTTATGCTTTAAAAATCCAAACTATTTTTTGGGATGATGAAAATGAAATCCTTTGCCTCATAAATCTGTCAGATTTGATCTCATCACCCTCAATTCTTATTTCATTTTAAATAAATATGTCACCCACCCTCTATGAACGAGTTGTGTTTATGTAGTATTTGCTTTAGGTCTGTGTATCTGTTATAATAATATCTATTTCATTTCCATGGTTTGGTGCAACTGAATAAACTCTAGATAATTGCTTCATAAACAAGCCTCTCACATATGATCCATGAGATTTTTTGTGTTTGCGGAATTATAAATTACTGACATGTTGGATGACATCGTATGGAAATATTGAAGAACGGTCCCAGGCATTTAACAAATAGGAGACTTAACCATTGCCTAATCCGATTTTATAAAAAAACAAAAGACAAAATTGGGGCGTTTATCCACCAAAACTCACAGAGTGTAATGTAGGAAAAAATAAACACGCAGACGACTGTGAGCAAAATTCTGGGACAAACCGGCAGCTATATCATAGGAGACAAAAAATATTTTAACCCATTGAGTTCTAGAAAAGTCTCCAAACCATTGCTTGTCAATACTTTGCAGACCTCTCTAGCATTTTACGGGTTAAAATCCTCATTCAAATCAATGGGGAATTTTAATTTGTCACTTGTGGTGTAGATGGTTTTGAACAGAATTGCTCCACAGTTGATTGTGCACTTGGCGTAATAATAGGGGTCGCACCTGCAACCGGGCCCGTCACTCTAGCGGCCCGGCCACCCCCTGCGACCCCCTCGCCCAACACCTGCAGCAAGTAGGTCTGTGCCTTCTTCGGCACAGACCTCTAACAGCTCCCTCTCCGGAGCTCTAGTAATGCAGAGGGATGGGAGATGACATCATCTAGTAATGCAGAGGGCTGGGAGATGACATCATCTTCCAACGCTCTGCATTACTGAGAACCGCACTGGAGCTCCAGCTGTATAGAGGTCTGTGCCGAAGGAGGAACAGACCTCTCACGCCATGCCGCAAGACCACCAGGGAGGTAGAAGATGGACACGGGGGGGGGGTCAGTAGGAGCAATGTGGAGATTGGGGGCAATGTGGAGGCAGAGTGGAGATTTGGGGGCAATGTGGAGATGTGGTGGCAGTGTGGAGATTGGGGGGCAATGTGGAGGCAATGTGGAGACTGGGGGCAATGTGGAGATGGGAGGGGCAAAGTGGAGATTGGGGGGCAATGTGGAGACGAGGAGCAATGTGGAGGTTATGGGGGCAATGTGGAGATGGGAGGGGCAATGTGGAGATTGAGGGCAATGTGGAGATAGGAGGGGCAATCTGGAGATGGGGAGTAATGTGGAGACTGGGGGGGCAATGTGGAGATGGAGGGCAATATGGAGATTGGGGGCAATGTGGAGAAATGTGGAGACTGGGGGCAACATGGTCGGGGGGCCATGGCAATTTCTGCACCGGGGCCCACTGGCTTCTAGTTACCCCTCTGTGATTGTCATAAGGTTCTAATGTTAACCCTTTGAGTGCCTGAGGGGGTGACCAACACACCACAAAAGCAATGCGCTAGATACACCTCTGGCACTGAAAAAGTGAAATATTGCTTCATTTACTAGTTAGCGAGAGCTGTTTTTTTTTTTATGATTTTTCTCCCCCTGCACCTCCGCTGGGTGCACTGTCAAATGGAAATGTACAATACAAACATTAAACAAATGGATAAAAGTGGGACTTTCAATTTAATTCAAGTTTGCACATTTGAAAACCGCATTAACCCTTTGAGTGCTAGAGAGGAACACCCCTGGCACCCAAAGGTTTAAAAACTATGTGCCATAAGTCCAACAAATGTACAGTTAAGGGGACATTCATACTTGTTACCATATTCTAATGTATGCTAATTTCAGCACCCGTGAGGTACCAGTGACATTTCATATTCTATTTAAGCTTTCAGTAATGTTTCATATGCTAATGAAGAGTTTTCAGTGAAATTGCATATGCTAATGAAGATCTTACTGCATCAGGATACTTTCACTTTCACCAGAAATAAAAGGATGACTATCTCCTAAACTATATATTTGCTGGAATTTTGGTAAACATGACCCATAGGCAGTTTTGAATGATGGTTTCAAATATGTAAATAAAAATTCAAGGTGACAGGTCCACCTTAAATAACTGGGAATTCTCACTTCTGCCCTTATGTTGAAGTAAGTTTGCTCCAGAATTGCTCTTTCCCTTACTGACCATGGCCCATACTTATATAGTTGATGAGGATGAAAAAACATGCAATCCCATCATGTTCAGCCTCTGACAGATCTCCGTTGTTGATCCAGAGGAAGACAAATCAAACACCGTTGAAGGAATTTTCAATTATGTCCCAAGTGGGTAAAAACATTCCTCCTGACCTCAAAAAAAGGCACGTGCACACATAGACACCAAGGGGGCTTGAGCACCTGCCCTTTTTGTCCTAAGTGCCCTCGTGCCCTTTTAACAAAACAAAACAAAAAATAATTATGAGAAGTGCCCTTTTTTTCATTTGAGCCCCTGCCCCCCAAAATGTCTGTGCACGTCCCTGCCTCAAAGGGCAATTTGAATTATCCCTGGATCAACTGTCTATCAGCATTTAAATCAACAATTATAATTCTCTATATTCATCTTAAAAGGTATCCAACATGGTTAGAAACGAATTGCTGGATCTGCAGTCACTGTATCGCCAGGCAAAGAATTCTACATCCTGACTGTCGTAAAAAAAATCCTTTTGCTGTAATCAATCGTTACTTTCCCCTTAATGGAAGCAAAAATCATGTGCGTCCATCCCAAAAATATCTTTCCAGTCTTCTTGGTACTGAACGGGGTGCCAAGTTATTGCACCAAGTCCAGGAATACATTGTACCCACAGCCATCTGTTACCTGATGGGGTTGGTAAACACTGCGCTGTTCTCTAGCAATAAAGTAACCAAACAACAGAGATTCGTATCCCAGGACAATTGTTACAGTGTCTGCTGCCTTTTGACACTTAAGAAAGCAAAATGATTCCTGTCAAAAATTTAAAAAGAGGCAGATGTATTATTAACCCTTTGAGTGCCAGAGGAGTACGCAACGCATTGCAGAGCAATGCATTACGTACCCCTGTGGCACTCAAAGGGTTAACTGACGCATTTCGCCATCCCGATCCAGTCACAAGTCCGCCATTGTTGACACTGCTTATTGCTGGGCTGCCTGCGTTGCCACTGATATAAGACAGCTACTGGTGCATTGGTTAACAGGCTGCTAATCTAGAAGAAAACATTAGTTCACTCACCCATTGGAGCTGAGCTGCTGCAGAAACTCACTGGCAACAAAGCTGTCAATATCATTACGCTGGCTCGCTTGACTCCTGAAGCAAAGTGATGACTGGCAAATGTTTTTCAAGAGGTTCTGCAGAAGCCGTGTACTTTACTACAAAGCTAATCGCTTTCTATGTTCCACAGATAAAATCTCCATGCATATTTAACCCTTGGAGTGCCAGAAAGATGTTTGAGCATCTTTGTCCTCTCTTCCAAGCTATAGATATTAAAGTGTATCTTCACCTTGAATTCAGTTTGCATATCTGAACACTTCATTACAAACTGCAAATGTACCATAACACCAGCAGATACAGGGTTTAGGTGATACTGATACCTTTATTTTGGTATAAAGAGCTCTCTGAGTGTGGGACCATATGCTAATGTATGCTAATGGAGTGTTCAGTTCAATATGAAGAAGATAGACAGATACATTGATAGATAGATAGATAGATAGATAGATAGATAGATAGATAGATAGATAGATAGACAGATATGAAATAGATAGATAGACAGATAGACAGATAGATAGATAGATATGAGATAGATAGATAGATATATAGATAGATAGATAGATAGATAGATAGATAGATAGATAGATATTAGATAGATAGATAGATATGAGATATATAGATACAGATAGATAGATAGACAGACAGACAGACAGACAGACAGATATGATATGATATAGATAGATAGATAGATAGATAGATAGATAGATAGATAGATAGATATGAGATAGATAGATAGATAGATAGATAGATAGATAGATAGATAGACAGATAGATAAATAGATAGATAGATATGAGATATATAGATATAGATAGATAGATAGATAGATAGACAGATATAGCCAGATCATCCATTTTGGCAACCTAGGCTACCCTGGCTGCGACTGACGGATCGCAGACGGAGGCCCTGATGTTGCTGCCCCTAACATCTTGTGTCAGATGCCCTTTTTGTTGAAAGAGACCAACATGATCCCACTTTCATTAGAATTAATGTATGCCAGTGGATCGTTCAGTGCAGTTTCATATGCTAATTAAGCGCTGTCCTGCATTCAGACATTTTCACTTTTTTTAGAAATAAAATTAACAAGATCTGCACTGTGTATCTGCTGTTTTTTTTGCTGATGTAACACATAGGCAGGTTTGAATGAAGATTTCAGGTATGCCAAATTAAATCCAAGGTGACAGGTCCAATTTAAAAGACACGTAACACTTCCCGGTGATGCCATCCCACTTCTCTTACCACGGCCCTGTGAACGTTGCCATTTTATCGTTGTACAAGAGAGAACATCTTCAACCCGTCATGGATGTCAGGACCATAGAGGCGGACATGTTGGTTTTTCAAACTGAGGCACGGGCCTACTTAACCATTTCAGAACCAAAGTGATGGACAGCAATGCATTGCACACTCCTCTGACCTTTAAA
>CM074722.1:501478141-501515641 GCA_037306005.1 Rhinophrynus dorsalis | reverse complement strand
AAAAAAAAGAGAACACACAAAAGGCAGCTTCTTCCAAAAGACGAGCGCTGGTCCAAGGACACATTGTCTTTCAGACTCTATAGCACTTAACAGGTTTACAGGCCTCTAAGGCCTAACATATTTAAGCAAGACTTTTCACACAATCGGCAGGAGAATGCCAGGCCAGTCAGCAGCTGTCCCATTCACAAAACAAAAAGAATATTTTACTGACAATGTGAGAAAACAACAGCCAGCGCGTTCAAGAGCCACTGAACCGTAGTTTTGTTTTATGCCCTTCCAAGATCATATCGTCCGCTACCCTGCACTTTTTTTAACCCTTGTAGGACCATAGGGAGGGTGTTCTACGTACTGTGTCACAACACATTGCTCAGCACTCTGGTACTTCATGGGTTAAAGGGACACGAACCCCAAGAAATGAAACGAGGTCATGTGTGCATGTCAAATTAGTATCTGTACAAATCCGCCAGCGCGCAGCTCGTTATCGGCTTTCGGATGTCGGTTCCCTAATCATCCTACTGTTCCTGGGGACTCTAAGGGTTTGACCATGAGACTCAGGGGTTTTTCCCAAATCTCAGGGTGAGAGGGCGCAGTCTTAATTACCATCCCATCTACACCAAATACCTGCTTATTTAGTCCCTAAATTGCTGCCATTACTATCAGATTGACAGAGGTGGACGTCCTGCTTCTCTTCTGTATGTTCAGTCCATGAAAACGCTAAGTTACAGCTTGTTCTGTGTTCCCTGAGGACGTCCCTCAGAACTCTCCGGATTTGCCCCAGAGTCTCTGTTTTTTGCAGTGAATTACTGGGTCTCCAGGAACAGGCTGATTCTAAGGTGGAGGGGAGTTTCTTATGAAGCTCTGTCCACTTCTTCTCCTTCCCACCCTGTTCCTCCCACTTCCCGCCCACTTCTCCTCCTTCTCACCCTGTTCCTCCCACTTCCCACCCACTTCTCCTCCTTCTCACCCTGTTCCTCCCACTTCCCACCCACTTCTCCTCCTTCTCACCCTGTTCTGTCACCCAGTTCTCAAATTTCCCAGCCTATTCCTTCCACTTCTCCTCCTTCCCACCCTGTTTTGACCGCTTCCCTCCAATCTCTTCTCCTTCCTACCCTGTTCCTCCCACTTCCCTCCCACTTCTCCTCCTTCCCACCCTGTTCCTCCCACTTCCCACCCAATTCTCCTCCTTCCCACCCTGTCCTGTCACCCAGCTCTCAAATTTCCCGACCTAGTCCTCCCACTTCTCCTCCTTCCCACCCTGTTCTGACCGCTTCCCTCCAACTTCTCCTCCTTCCCATCTTGTTCCACGCACATCTCCTTCCCCCCTTTTCCTCCCACTTCTCCTCCTTCCCATCCTGTTCCTCCCACTTCTCCTCCTTCCCACCCTGTTCCTCCCACTTCCCTCCAACTTCTCCTCCTTCCCATCCTGTTCCACCCACTTCTACTCCTTCCCCCCCTTTTCCTCCCACTTCGCTCCCACTTCTCCTCCTTCCCACCCCGTTCCTCCCACTTCTCCTACTTCCCACCCTGTTACTCCCACTTCTCCTCCCTCCCGTACTGTTCTGCCCACTTGTCACACCTTTCTCCTCCTTCCCAGCCTGTTCCTCCCACCTCCCACCTGCTTCTCCTCCTTCTCATCCTGTTCCTCCCACTTCCCGCCCACTTCTCCTCCTTCTCACCCTGTTCTGCCCACTTCCCTCCCATATTATTGCACAGCCTGCTAAGCCCCACACCACCTGTGATTAAGCCTCACCCTTTGTAATATGAATTGCATCATTTATATCCTCCCACCATTGCTTTTGCGTTCCCCTCTGGCTCTCAAAGGGTTAAATTAAAAGTACATTTCAGAATGATATTTCTCCCCTTTGGCGCAAGTAGAATTCTCCAGCATTGCAGCCCTTTTCTTTGTACAGTGAGGTCTTACCAATGATCTATACAGGAACACTAGCAGTAGTCACTCTCTCTCTCTCTCTCTCTCTCTCTCTCACTCTCTCTCTCACTTCCCACTACTAACGCCTCTCCCTATGCAACCTAGTAACCTGCTGCCTTTTCCCACTGCATTTCTGCATTGCTGGCTTCCACACGCCCAAGATTTTACTGACTGTCCATAAATTTACTGGAAATTACATTACTGGATTTAGGGATTGATGTTCAAAAGAAAAAGAAGAGACATTCTGGGACAAACCAGTGTTACCACAGGGACAAACAGAATGTCCCTATATTTATTATTTAAACCCTTGAATGCAAAGGAGCTCCCCAACTCACTGCTAAACAAGACCTCGCTAACATGTAAGGTCTTAAAGGCTGCATCTGAATTAACGCAGTGCAGTGCACTGGAGACCCATCTTGCATTAAAGGGGTTAAAAGCCCAATTAAAAAAAAACTGGGGTATTTTCAGAATTTTCAACCCTACGCCACAGTCGGTCTGCTCCAGAATTGTACAAGGCCTTTCGTTTGTGCTCGGTTTATATACTTTTGCCCAGAATCCTTTTCCACTCACGGCCTCCAGAAACGTCAGATTTAAATCTCCAGGACTTGAACTGTCAGACTGTGGTTCTCTCTCCACGGAGAAAAATACCAAAGTGAGAACAAAAGTCACTTCAGCCTTTTGTGTCGACCACGTCCGTGACTTCTAGTGGCTCTCCGTAGACGCCATTACCTCAGCTCGGTGAGCTCAGCAAACCATAATAAAGAACTGGACGGATCTAGTGTGATGTCTAGAAAGAATCCAACGTGGGGTGTGATTAAATTGTGAATCTGGGAAAAGATGACAGCACCAGCACTGTCTTCTGAATAAAAACTAATCATTTTCAATTATCCTGGACCACATTTGACTTGGGAGATTTGTGAATGAAAGGAGTTTACAGGGCAGGCTGCTAAACATTATAGAGTAATCACTGTAGGAATTAGTCATAGGCGGTTTAAATGCCGCCCGTCCAACTTTCTTACCATCTGCAAGAAATGTGCTCGGTTAAAATAGAACCATATGGAAGTCACTCCGGCAATTAACACGGCTCCTGCCCAGCCCACTAACACAGTGCAGATTGAAAACGAGGACGTGAAATTGACTGCTGTATTACTCTGGTGCTGTTTCCACTTATATTTGACATAAAAAGCTTTTCCTGTGTTGTGTTAAGACACCATTAGTCTTCGATGAAATATTCCAACCGCATTTCTACCCTATTGTTCTTTGAGAAGAATTTCTTTTTAGATGGAAACTTTACCCTTGGAATAATTGATCCTTAGTTTGTTTAACAGAAATATTTTTGTAGTCGGGTGCCATTTATACAGCAGTAAGTTATATCCATTTACTGTTTTTTTGCATTTAAACTGTGTAGTCTGTAACCGAGTGGGAGAAACTTTATTACATTGAAAATGTTTACATGGCCATTTACACTCATGGGTGAGGCTCTCCCTCTATGGCTCTAACAAGCACCGCCCAGTATTCTAAACGGCAGGGCTCTCTCAATGGCTCTAACAGCCCTGCTCATGACTAAAGGGTGGGGGTCTGCCTCTGTTGCTCTAACAAGCACCGCCCATGATTCTAAAGGGTGGGACTCTCCCGCTATGACTCTAACAAGCACCGCCCATGATTCTAAAGGGTGGGACTCTCCCGCTATGACTCTAACAAGCACCGCCCATGATTCTAAAGGGTGGGACTTTCCTTCTATGGCTCTAACAAGCACCGCCCATGATTATAAAGGGTGGTGCTCTCTCTCTATGGCTCTAACAAGCACCCCCATGATTCTAAAGGGCAGGGCCCTCTCAATGGCTCTAACAGCCCTGCTCATGACTAAAGGGTGGGGGGTCTGCCTCTATTGCTCTAACAAGCACCGCCCATGATTCTAAAGGGTGGGGCTTTCCATCTATGGCTCTGTCAAGCACCGCCCATGATTCTAAAGGGCAGGGCTCTCTCAATGGCTCTAACAGCCCTGCTCATGACTAAAGGGTGGGGGTCTGCCTCTGTTGCTCTAACAAGCACCGCCCATGATTCTAAAGGGTGGGACTCTCCCTCTATGGCTCTAACAAGCACCGCCCATGATTCTAAAGGGTGGGGCTTTCCATCTATGGCTCTGTCAAGCACCGCCCATGATTCTAAAGGGTAGGTCTCTCTCTCTATGGCTCTAACAAGCACCGCCCATGATTCTAAAGGGTGGATCTCTCTCTCTATGGCTCTAACAAGCACCGCCCATGATTCTAAAGGGCAGGGCCCTCTCAGTGGCTCTTGCTAGCCTGTCTATGATTCCAATAAAAGGGCTATCTATTTGGCTTTAGCTGGCCCCACCCATGGTTCTATAGGGCAGGACTCCCAATAATATTCCAGCCAACCCCGCCCATGATTGTAAATGATGAATCGCCCTATTTGTATGGCTCTATCAAGACCCACCCATGAGTCTAAAGGGCAGGACTCCCTATAAAATTCCAAGCCAGCCCCACCCCTGATTCTAAAGAGTGGGTATCTCTGTATGGATCTATCCAGCTCCACCCATGATTCTAAAGGGTAGGGTTCTCTCTGTACGGCTCTTCACAGCCCCGCCCATGATTCTAAAGGATGGGTCTCTCACTGTATGTCTCTAGTTAACCACGCCCATGATTCTAAAGGATGGGTCTCTCACTGTATGTCTCTAGTTAACCACGCCCATGATTCTAAAGGATGGGTCTCTCACTGTATGTCTCTAGTTAACCACGCCCATGATTCTAAAGGGTGGGTCTCTCTCTGTATGGCTCTAGCCAGCCCCGCCCATGATTCTAAAGGGTGGGTCTCTCTCTGTATGGCTCTAGCCAGCCCCGCCCATGATTTTGGTTTCACTGCATGGAGCATTATGCAAATGCCCGCCCCCGCCCATGATTCTAAAGGGTGGGTCTCTCTCTCTGTATGGCTCTAGCCAGCCCCACCCATGATTCTAAAGGGTGGGTCTCTCTCTGTATGGCTCTAGCCAGCCCCGCCCATGATTTTGGTGTCACTGCATGGAGCATTATGCTAATGCCCACCCCGCCCATGATTCTAAAGGGTGGGTATCTCTCTGTATGGCTCTAGCCAGCCCCACCCATGATTCTAAAGGGTGGGTCTCTCTCTGTATGGCTCTAACCAGCCCCACCCATGATTCTAAAGGGTGGGTCTCTCTCTGTATGGCTCTAGCCAGCCCCGCCCATGATTTTGGTTTCACTGCATGGAGCATTATGTTAATTCCCGGCACAGTATGCTAATTCGTTCCTGGGCCAAGACAAACTTACCGCTCACTGTGTAGCACAGAAACAAATTAGCACACTCTGTAGAATATTAGCATAAATTGCCACATTGTGACACCAAAAAATAAAGGTTTATACCTCAATATGTTTGAGACCTCTCTCAAACACTCACAGGGTTAAAAACCCCATTTAAATCAATTGCTTTCTTATTTGTCGTCTATGGGGAAGCTGTTTTTTTTTATATATCTAATTACAAATATATAGGTAAACAAAATATATTATTACAAATATATAGATCAATACAATGCTAATCCATTGTGGTTTATTTGTATTAAACCTTTGCTTGCCAGACTGGTGCACCACGCAGCCACAAACCTGGCAGTCAGAGAGTTAAATATAGGACAAATACATTGGCGGCAGATAAGAAAGACTTCAATCACCTTGTATGACCTTTTACAGCCAGACTGTCATTTCACGGTCTTATTAGAGAGTTAAAATAGCCTGTCTGATGTGTAATAATGAACATTTCTGAAAATCTAGATCATGAACTCAGTCCATATTTTTAATTCCTTTTTTTTTTCACTGAAGAGCTAATGTCCCTAACTCTTCCCTTGTCACCTTGTAGAACCGTCAGTTGTTGTCAGTTTGCTGACCACATGGGAAAATCGGAATGACATGACGGTTTATAATACAATTAATATAGAAATGTTTTTTATTGCCTCCACAGAAGAGGGGTGATCTGAAGTTTCTATGGCACGAGGCCAGGTCTAATCTGCTGACTACCACAAAATAATAAAAATTAAATAGCCCCTGCTACTTACTGAAGGAAAACATAAAAAGTTAGTTGAGTCATCTCCATTATATCAAAGATGATCAACTTCAAAGTTATCGATCAGTGGAGATTGGCCAAATTGAATAGCGACTCTGTTGCCCCTTGGTTAGGAAAGTATGGACATAAGCACGTGTTGTAACTTATAAAAGAGGTTGAATTTGAAATTAATAAGTGTAAGTGTTTTAAAGTGGAACTAAAACCTTGTAACAATGTATGTGATCTTGAAAGAGCTTTCAAAAATCACTCACATGTTATGTTAGCCCTTTGTATTTAAAACAATAGTTTATGAGATATTTAGTTTTATTTATTTGTTGGTTGATGCAAATTAGACAGTACTGACGGGAATGTCAGGCAAATGCCAACATTTCACACTGCTCTCCATCCCGCTTACTTCTCCCTACCAGACAGATATGAACATTTTACATTGCTCTACCTGCCACCTTGCTCTCCCTACCAGCCAGATACTAACATTCCACACTGCTCTCCATCCAACCTCCAACTCAATGTCAGTCAGATACTAACATTCCACACTGATCTCCCTCCAACCTCCAACTCAATGTCAGTCAGATACTAACATTCCACACTGATCTCCCTCCAACCTCCAACTCAATGTCAGTCAGATACTAACATTCCACACTGATCTCCCTCCAACCTCCAACTCAATGTCAGCCACATACTAACATTCCACACTGCTCTCCCTCCAACCTCCAACTCACTGGCATTGAGATACTAACATTCCACCCTGATCTCCCTCCAACCTACAACTCACTGTCAGCCAGATACTAACATTCCACACTGATCTCCATCCAACCTCCAACTCACTGCCAGTCAGATACTAACATTCCACACTGATCTCCATCCAACCTACAATTCACTGCCAGCCAGGTACTAACATTCCACACTGATCTCCATCCAACCTACAACTCACTGCCAGTCAGATACTAACATTCCACACTGCTCTCCATCCAACCTCCAACTCACTGTCAGCCAGATACTAACATTCCACACTGCTCTCCATCCAACCTCCAACTCACTGTCAGCCAGATACTAACATTCCACACTGCTCTCCATCCAACCTCCAACTCACTGCCAGTCACATACTAACATTCCACACTGATCTCCATCCAACCTACAACTCACTGTCAGCCAGATACTAACATTCCACACTGCTCTCCATCCAACCTCCAACTCACTGTCAGCCAGATACTAACATTCCACACTGATCTCCATCCAACTGCCAATTCACTGCCAGCTACATACTAACATTCCACACTTCTCTCCATCCAACCTACAACTCACTGCCAGCTAGATACTAACATTCCACACTGATCTCCATCCAACTGCCAATTCACTGCCAGCTAGATACTAACATTCCACACTGATCTCCATCCCACCTACAACTCACTGCCAGTCAGATACTAACATTCCACACTGATCTCCATCCAACCTACAGCTCACTGCCAGTCAGGTACTAACATTCCACACTGATCTCCATCCAACCTACAACTCACTGCCAGTCAGGTACTAACATTCCACACTGATCTCCCTCCAACCTCCAACTCACTGCCAGTCAGATACTAACATTCCACACTGATCTCCATCCAACCTACAACTCACTGCCAGTCAGATACTAACATTCCACACTGATCTCCATCCAACCTACAATTCACTGCCAGCCAGGTACTAACATTCCACACTGATCTCCCTCCAACCTCCAACTCACTGCCAGTCAGATACTAACATTCCACACTGCTCTCTCACCAACCTACTTCTTCCTGCTCATTTGCATAAATGGAAAAAAATGTACAATAATTTAAATCCTGTCAATATGGATGCTACCACCGAAGCAGGAATGAGGTCAAGTAACAGTTCCATTTTAATGGGATATAATAATATCATTAGTCCCTTGTATGATAGAGAGGTCCCCAATAAATATGTTATTCTACATAGCATAGAATGTACAGTCCGTATACAGACAGATGTGGTCAAGCACTGTCAGTATATAGCTGTATACAGAGGCATGTAGTAAGTATACAGATAGGTGGGGAATGGCACTGTAAATGTATATTGGTACAGAAAAAGATTTGCAAGGAACACAGAGGGGACTAACTATGTTATACCAAGTGCCGTGTGGGAAATAAGGACGATACTGATATTTATGTATCCAAACTCCTTCGCCCTTCTCACTGGCCGCCTTACACTCTTTCAAAATCCCCTCACACTCTCCCTTATAGATAGACATGATTAATTGATTGATAACTTTGTATCATTTTCTGCAGCTCAGCCTAAAGTCGACTCACAGACACGCACAGTCTGAATTCTTTTACTAGGTCCCCATTGTACAGCGCTGCGGAGTTAGTTGACATTATATAAATAAACTAGTTGAACAGCCTGTTACACGGGCCACAGTGCCACTGCCACCCGGTCCTTCAGAGCGCCCAGCTCTGTATCAGCCGCGGCGCGGGCAGTCTCTACTGAGCATGACTGCAGCACGCGCAGCAGTGTCTACTGCGCATGTCCGGCGTTACACACAACTTAGCAAATTATTATATAGGATAATAATAGGTCAGAACTGCATCATTACATGGAGAAACCACACTGGTCACATTTATGAAGTTAAAGGAACCATAAATGTGATTGTGAAAAACATATATTGTATGGCTTTTCATGCAGAGTAAAGTAAGGGTACTGCTGGGGGACATCATTACAAAGATATTACAGCTCAAACTGTTGTTTTTTAAATAATAAATTGTTAGCAACAGAGCCAGCAAGTGTCCTAGCGTATTCTATTGGAGAGCTGATTGTCTGGCTGCCTTTCTTCTCAGAATGTCATAGTAACAGCTGCCCTACTTTGTGATAGTTTGAACTTTTATAACTTCTGAATGACACGTCTCCCAACAGTGGAAATAGTCTTAGTTTACCGAGCAGGAAAGATCCTAAAACATATCCTCTTTTACATTATTCATCATTGAACCCCACAATGCTCTGAAGACCTCTCTTTATCATTCAAGAAGATATTCCTTTACGTGCCAGAGGGTTGTACAATGCATTGCTCTGCAATGTGTTGCATACCCCTCAGGCACGCTAAGTGTTAAACGTATAGTATTGTCTCGTTTCCACAACAATTAATATTGTAGCTATTAGAAACCTAAACGCTCCCAGTCCTATCTCTCAAACCTTTATGGTATGAGAGATATTAGCCACTAAAGTTCCCCCTCTGTCCACTTTTCCTGATGTCAGCGCTCTAGCTGACTGCAGGGGGATCCGGTCCCGGGAATGTCGGAGGCTCTTCAGCAGAACCGAGATCAAGAGACATAAAAAGAGTAACTTCACCTGAACGGTCTACAAAGTGTGCTTGCAAACCAAGCACAGTTTGTAGACCGTTCCAGCGAAGTAACGCTTTTTATGTCTCTCGATGTCGGCTCTGCTGAAGTGCATCCGACATTCCCGGGACCGGATTCCCCTGCAGTCAGCTAGAGCTCTGACATCAGGAAAAGAGGAGGGAGGAACTTTAGTGAGATCAAACCATAAAGGTTTAAGAGATTAGATTGGCAGCTTTAGTTTAGGATTTTAATAGCTACAATATTCAATTTTATGAAAAAGGAGACAATGCTATCTTCTTAACCCCTTAAGGACCATTGCCGTGCCAGGACCGTCACGGCGGTCCGGCAATTAAGGACCGATGACGGTCCTGGCACGGCACGGAGTTCAGGGCTCCCGGCGTGGCTGCACGCAGCTCCGGAAGCCCTGAACCGGGAGAGAAAATTAAAAAAAAATGCCCCGTGGTCCGCAAGTGCCGGCCACGCGGGATCGCGCTGGTCCTTAAGGGGTTAAATGACCCGATTCAATCAGTAGGAATCGTTATTTTGTCCTCTGTGATGCAACTGATTTTCCCCAGAATTACTCCAATTTTGTCCTTGTGCTTATGGAGTCTTTTTTGTGGGGTCCTTGAAAGTGTCAATGTCTAAGTTGAGTTTGTTTGACAACAATAACAAAACACAATTTTTCAGTGTACGGAATGTTCTGAGGGATTAACTTTCCCAATTTGGATTTAGCGTTTGGATTTTGGTGCAGCACAAGAGGTGGATTTTGGTACGAGATCTGTCAACAGTTCGTTTTCCGCCTTCACATAATCAAATGGTTAGGAGGAAACTGAGGTAGAGCACACAGAGAAATGCTGGGATCGCGGCCAGGCGCAGCCAAAGACTCCCAGTGGGATTCTGGTCGTCTCACTTACTTTCACAGGGGCTTATGTCATACCAAAAAGACAATTAGGTAGGAGGAAAAGAATTCCTATTGCACTGTGAGACTTAAAAATATTCAAATTAGGAATAATTGTTGGTTTTACCACTTGGATGTTAAAGGGATAGTAATACTTCTTTTAACCCTTTGAGTGCCATAGGGGTACGGAACACATTGCAAAGCAATGCATTCCGTACCCCTCTGGCACTCAAAGGGTTAAAGTGCAGGTCTGAGTCTTTATTTTTTACTAGTTGAAGAGCCCGTTACACGGGCCACAGTGAACTGCCACCCGGTCGCGGGGCAGTTACGCACAGTAGAGACTGCCAGCGCCATGGCCGATACAGAGCTGGACGCTCCGAAGGAGCGTCCAGCTCTGTATCAGCCGCGGCGCGGCAAGTCTCTACTGCGCATGACTGCAGCACGCGCAAGCAATGTCTACTGCGCATGTCGCGGCGTTACACGCGATTTAGCAAATTATTATATAGGATGTACAGTAGTTCTATATTTCATTACTTACGGTTTTGTTGTTCAAGCGCTATTCAAGCAGAAAGGATCCCCCTCCCGCCCCTTTCCCTGCGTCGCGCTGCCACTCTGTCTGGTCCGGTAGGACTGAGGCGAGGGACAATCTTCAGTAAGCTAAAGGAAAATCCTGCCCTCTTTCGACAAGGTGGGGGCAGGGTTTTCCTTATACTTACTGAGTGAAGATTGTCCCTCGCTGTGATCTGTCTGGTCACATGACTGGATTCCAGATTTAAGGGGAGGTGGGCAGAAGGGGTGGGAGGGGGATCCTTTTAGCTTGAATAGCGTGTGAACTACAAAACTATAAGTAATGAAATATAGCGATATATGTTTAAAAAATTTTATATTTAGTATATAGAATATTTTTTACATATTAGTAAAAATAATGTTTTTCTTTAAACAAGAATTTCACTCTGCCTGTAGAGCCTTGAAATCCACAACCCCCCGCCCATCTGATTTTGTGGGTATTTATTTTATTTAGAAAGCGATTTACCAGGAAGAACACACCGAGTTTCTCCCATTTTCCGGTACGTCTTGGAGAGCGTTTACAGTACAAAGTTACACATTTGTACACAAATACTTAGGGTATTATGAAAAAAGCAAAGGACCGGAGGTTGTGGAGCAAACCAGCTGCAGCATGATGTGGAAATAAAATTCCTGAACATCTCATTTGTTTAAATTGGGCTTTTTAACCCCTTGAATGCTAGAGAGATGTCAAACGCATTGCTTCACAATTTAAAGGGTTTAATGGGATAGTAATGTTTCAAAATAAAAGCAGCTACAATTAATCGTCATAGTATTTGGGCCATTGCGAGTGTTATTTCATTACTGTCAGAGTTGTAGTTCAAGAGTAATTGAATGATAAAGTATCCCCCTCCCGCCCCTTTTACACTGCTCACCTCAGAGCAGCAAGACTGTCCAGATGGATCGCAGAGAGGGACAATCTTCAGTGATCATAAGGAAAAACCTGAAATACCCGTCAGTGGGGCAGTGTTTTCCTTATAGTCACAGTAAGAAGATTGTCCCTTGCTGTGACCTGTCCGGTCATGTGACCAGATTCCACATCTGAGGGGAGGTGGCTTACACTAGGTAAAAGGGGCGGGAGGGGGATACTTTATCATTTAATTACTCTTGTACTACAACTCTGACAGTATTGAAATAACACTCTCCAAGGTCCAAATACTATGACGAGTAATTGGAATGGTGTTTATTTTGAAACATTACTATCCCTTTAAGGTCTCCTTTTAAATCAGTGGATATGGTGTGCGTGTGTGTGTGTGTGGGGGGGTATTTGTGCCCTATGATGAGATTGGCTTGCTATAGGATGACTCCAGTCTAGTTTTGAACACAGTATCTTTACATCATCCCCTCCTCTATGGTCAGAGTTACACACCTCCCATCATTTCAAACTGCCAAAGAGGGACACTTGTGTTTTAGGGGGTGTGGCTGGTGGGCTGGGCATTAAAGAGAATTTTAGGCTATTTCATGACCTATTGACACCTTCTTGTGTAACTTAATAAATGACTTATAACAAGACCAAAGTATTTATTTACACAGACTAATTTATAAACACATAGACTGATGTTTACACAAACAATAATGTGAGTTTTATTGCTGTAGAGCAATGTGATACACTTATATGCACACCACACAGTCTTATTTCCTAAAAAGAGGGACATCAGGGTGGGAAAGAGGGACAGAGGGATTTGGGTCTAAAAGAGGGACTGTCCCTCCTAAAGAGGGACACTTGGGAGGTATGGAGTTAGTACACTCTAGAACCGCTCATCTCCTGCATTCTAATATGACATTAGATTTTCACCTTCTCTTCATAACCATCTTCCTATAACATATAATTCTGTTCAACTGAACCAAATTTTCTTCTAGCGTCAAACTTCAAAGGCAAGAGTCCAGCCAGCTAATGTGTGGGCATCATGCCATGCCAGCAGATGGGCATGGTATAAGTAGCCAGGAGTCTACGTATGTATATCTATGGCAAGCAGATCATGTTATTCCCACGAGAGAACATCAAAACAGAACGGGGCTATTGGGATGTGCTTAACCTAATCCATTGCTAAACTGGATTAACTTGAAAAAGAACTTCATTCGCACCAACATGTGTCTGGGCTCTCTCTCCGAAAGTGCTGGGTACACACACAGAGACATGAAATGCCCACAGATAATATCTGGAAATATGTCTTTGCCCAAAGCTGTCAACAGATGTCCATCTTCCCTCTCGTCACAGGGAAATTAACCCTTTGAGCACCAGAAGATTAAGAAGCGCATTGCGAAGCAATGCGTTGCTTACCCCTCTGGCGCTCAAAAGGGTTAAAATCAGACAGAAACATAGGGTTCACCTTTAAACCTCAAGAGAACTCGATGTTTCAAAAATCTGCTATATGCAGAGGGATCTCCTTATAAAAGTTATATAATTCAAAATACTTTTATCAGGGCTCACAATTTCCACTCGCCACTAGCCAATGACGAGTGAAAGTTCAGCCCTGGCGAGTAGAAATTCAGCCCTGGTGGTTATGTTATGTATTGCAGTGGCGAGTAACTTTTCAGGTCTGGCTAGTAGCAAAGGACTTCACATTTTAAGCCCTGCTTTTATAATGTTATCTGCAGAAATATCAGGATAAACTGAGTGAACGAGCAGAAAAGTGTCAGATGAGGTTTAATATAGATAAATGTAAGGTTATGCATTTGAGCTGTAGAAATAAACATGCTACATATACACTAAATGGGAAACAACTTGGGGAATCCTCATTAGAGAAAGATTTAGGAGAACTGATAGACAATAGACTTCACAGCAGTGTGCAGAGTCACTCAGCTGCTGCAAGAGCAAATAGGGTACTATCCTGTATAAAAAGAGGTGTAGAAGCAAGGGATGCTAATATTATCCTACCTCTGTATAAATCCTTGGTTAGGCCTCATCTAGAATATGGAGTACAATTTTGGTCACCAGTTAAAAAAAATATATTATTGAACTGGAAATAATACAGAGACTGGAAGAAAACTGATAAAGCCTTTGGAAGATCTTCGTTATAAAGATAGACTAGACAAATTAACTTTGACATTAGAACAGAAACATCTACGTGGGGATATGATTACCAATTACAAATATATTCAAGGTCAATAGAAAGAACGTACTTGTAAACTCTTTACTCAAACAGCAAAAGCATAAGGAGACATCCATTAAGACTAGGGGAAACAGGCAGAGATTTTTTACAGTAATAGCAGCATGGATGCGACGTTTTTTGTCCCAAAAGATGTGCTTTCATTTATTATAGAACCTTTCAAACCATAACTGGATACTTTTTAGCTCAAAACAATATAGAAAACTGTGACTGTTCGTTACAATGCGGGTAGGCTGCTGTTACAGGAAGAAATCCAATTGACTTTCAGAGTCAGAAAGGAATTTTTTACCCTCCGGCGGCATAGTAGGAAATGGCATCAAAGGGTTTTTTGGTGGGTTTTTTTTTTGCCTTCCTCTTCATCTTCTTTCACCCACTATTCATACCAGTTTCTCCCTATCTCCACCTCCTACCTCCGTCCCTTACGCCTTCTTCCTTCCTCCCATTGTCTTACTTCTCTTAATTTTCTTCCACCTGACATCCGTACCTGCTTCTCTCTCCCTCTCTCCATGTTCTTCCTTCCCATCACCCTTCGTCTTCTTCCTTCCACCACCTTCTACCTATCTCCAATGACTTACAACCTCTCTCCAGCTTTCTCTATCCCGTCATCTGCTTCCTTCTCCCATCTTCCTCCTATGCCTAGTTACTTACCACTCACTATAGCTACTTGCTCCCTCTCATCATCTGCTTCCTTCCTCCCACCTTCCTCCTATCTCCCATTACTCCCTCTCTCCAGCCACTCATTCCCTCCCTCCGTCTTCCTCCCTCATCCCTTCCTGAAGGTGCTTGTTTTAATACAGATGGCTATGGGGTGCTGGGAAATCATGTGTATTATTACAGGGCTATATGATGCTATGATATGCTGATGTTGAATATAGGAGTGCTGCTGAATTATAAGTTTTATTATTGTTGTTGTTGTTACTATTATAGCTGTTGTCTAGGGGTTGGGTAAAGATAGAGGAAGATATATTTACAGGAAAGGGGCAGTGGGTCCCCTCAACCGAGTTTGTAGGGCGGAGCAGCTTTTTGTGTTAGGTCACTGTAACAGATCCGCTCTGGTTGGGGATGATAAGAGATGTAGTCCCCATGAAGTAGAGTCCAAGCAGTCACTACACTTCTGTAGATGGAACGCCTAGAAGATTCAGATGTACAATACAGCAGGTGCCTCGTTTTTCATGTCCGGGCATTGCGCCAGAGAGTCAAAAATAAAAAATCAGCAGCGCAGAAGGTAAAATCATTATGTGAGCTATTTAATGAAGAATTACAAGAGGCTTTGACATGTTAAAATTAGAAATGCCAAATCATGATTTTTATTTAATACAGTGCTGATTTTAGTTTCTGGACGTCTCCTAGTTCTGAACGAAAAAACTTTTTTAACCAGAAAACCAACACGAATCTTATAGACATGTCGTAGAGTAGGTATGGAGAACCAGTATGTACTGACCCGGCCAAATTATAAACTGGACATTACAGGAACATGTAAACTGACCAGATTAGTGTATAAACTGGACATTACAGTAGTAGTATATAAACTGGACATTACCATAGTATATAAACTGGCTAAAATAATATATAAACTGGGCATTACAGTGATATACATAAAATGGCCAAATTAGTATATAAACTGGACATTACAGGAACACGTAAACTGACCAGATTAGTATATAAACTGGACATTACCATAGTATATAAACTGGCTAAAATAATATATAAACTGGGCATTACAGTGATATACATAAAATGGACAAATTAGTATATAAACTGGACATTACAGTAGTAGTATATAAACTGGACATTACAGGAACATGTCGACTGACCAGATTAGTATATAACCTAGACATTACAGTAGTAGTATATAAACTGGACATTACGGTAGTAGTATATAAACTGGCTAAAATAATCTATAAACTGGACATTATAGTAATATATATAAAATTGCCAAAATAGTATATAAACTGGACATTACAGGAACATATAAACTGGCTAAATTCCCTCCAGTTTAATATTCAAACAGATGAGGTCAGATAAAGTGAGGGCTTTGCAAAGTATATATGGGGGTGCAAAGTGTATATGGGGGTACAAAGTGTATACTGGAGCGCAAAGTGTATATGGGGGTACAAAGTGTATACTGGAGCGCACAGTGTATATGGGGGTACAAAGTGTATACTGGAGCGCACAGTGTATATGGGGGTACAAAGTGTATACTGGAGCGCACAGTGTATATGGGGGTACAAAGTGTATACTGGAGCGCACAGTGTATATGGGGGTACAAAGTGTATACTGGAGCGCACAGTGTATATGGGGGTACAAAGTGTATACTGGAGCGCACAGTGTATATGGGGATACAAAGTGTATATTGGAGCGCACAGTGTATATGGGGGTACAAAGTGTATACTGGAGTGCAAAGTGTATATAGGGGTACACTTGGTTGGACTCCAGGCAGCAGAAAGCCTAAATACATCACTGATTACAGCAAATAAAGTGTAGAAATCAGCCTATAAACTGCACATTATATCACTATATAAACAGGTAAAAACTGACCAACTCAAAATATAAACTGGATATTATAGAAACATATAAACTGGCAAACAAAGTGGAAACATTAAAATGTAAGATGGACATTACAGCAGTATATAAACCGGCAAATAACTGACCATAAAATTATATTAACTGGGCATTACAGCAATATATAATTTGGTATATAGACAATGATCACATTAATATATACAATGGACATTACAGCAGTATATAAACTGGTAAATTAGAATATTAATTGGACATTCCTGCAAAGTATAAAATGGTAAAAAAAAAATGGCCAAATCAGTATATAAATTGGAATTAAGCATTATATAATCTGGTAAACAAACATGGGACAAATTATAATATACACTGGGAATTACATCCATATCCATATAAACTGGATATTAGATCTGTATTTAAAGGGGAACTACCACCCCGCAAAAACTTAATCTTATTTAAGTCTTCATCTGGCGACTAGCTGCTTAGTAGCGCTAGTCACCAGAAATATTACCTGGTTTACAAGACTTTCGACTTACTCTGAGGCGGACAGTAGCAGGAAGCACGGACATCTTGCCATAGTGACGTCCGTGCGCCTGCGCTGTCAGTCCCAGCCGGGTCTAGGAGGCGTTGCTAGGAGCCTGCCGGCTCCAAAAGGGATTGACAGCGCAGACGCATGGACATCACTATGACAAGATGTCCGTGCTTCCTGCTACTGTCCGCCTCAGAGTAAGTAGAAAATCTTTGAAACCAGGTAATATTTCTGGCGACTAGCGCTACTAAGCAGCTAGTTGCCAGATGAAGACTTAAATAAGATTACGTTTTTGCGGGGTGGTAGTTCCCCTTTAAACTGGTAAAACAATGTGCCACCATAATATATAAACTGGACATTACAGCACAATACAAACCGATGAAAAATGACCAACTTAGTATATAAACTGGACAGATATCAGGCATTTTATAATTTTTTTATATTTTTGGTTATTTTTCTATTAAACATTACTGGAGGAACTGGTGTGTTTGTATCTGTTTCTGAGAGAAGTCACTGAATCGGGGCAGTCAAGATAATACCCCGTTTGATTTAGCTGGTTGTTTTTTACGATCGGCTACCCTGCACATTGGTTGTGAGTATCAATGATATTGCACTAAGATATAACACAGCAATAGAGTTTTTTGTGTTGGTGGCTTTGCGCTCTTCCTTTTGTTTGTGTTTGTTTCTCTGTATTTTAAGGATCCCTGGAAGCATTTGGGGTATCTTCAGAAGATGTAGCATTCTACCATCAATTTAAATGACTGAGTGAGGGCAGTCAGATTCCCCCATTTACCTTTCCTGGTCACTGTTAGTGGCTGTGAATATTGTGAGTACAGTGGTGTATTGGTGGAGGTGTTTAATTGGCAAGATATATTGCATTAGGAGCGTCCTTGTTTTTTCTCCTTGTTTCTAAACAACCAATGACCAGTAAGCCTATTGACAGTCTTCTGCAAGGTTTACACAAAGATACTATCAGGAAGAATGGACACAATACCTTATGCTGGCACAATCTAAAGAACAAGCAGACTTCATAAGCGCTCTGTCTGTGAGACTTGGATTCTGGTCTGCGGAACGGATGGAGCATCTGGAGAGACGAAAAAGTAGTGGATATAAAGGAAATCTTCATGACGACGGTCTACTGCATCAAACCGTGGCCACTTTGTAGACCGTTGTCATGAAGATTTCCGTTGTATCCACTCCTTTTTCGTCTCTCCAGACGCTCCGTCCGGTCCGCAGACCAGAATCCAAGTCTGACCACTAGAGCAGTGACGTAGCTAAGGGGCGGGGGGTAATCTTTTGATCGAGATTACTCTTAAACTATGAAAGGTATGGCAAAAATACATAGATGCTTTGGTTTATTTATTTAATACATACAATATTATAACCTCTGTAAATTAAGTATTACTGTCTCTTTAAGGACAAAAAGTGTGTTCAGATAATTGCAAAGCAGTGCGTTGCACACGCCTCTGGTCCTTACAGGGTCACCCCATAGTCACACATCTGCTTCCCTGGGCAATTTCTTGAAACAATTTCATGCCCCAAACTATGGGGGTTAAAAAAATAAAAAAAAACTGCTAAATATCAGGAAACAGTTCTATCGTCACAATTCAATTAAAAGGCACATGTTACACCCTGGGGAACTGTACATGGCAGGGGGAGTTTTAATTTATACAATGTTATCATTAACTGTAATAAGTTTATCAGAACTAATTATCACTGTTGGTGTATAACTTACTTTGGTTTTCCGGGTTTGCATAGGTGGTAGAAATAGATATATTTTATGTTTTAATAACTGTGAAATGAACGCAAAAGTAAAATTGATTATCCGTGATCGAAGAGGATGAAATGTGTGTCATTTTTTTGGGGTCAGTTTAGAAGCATTGAGAATATTAACAAGTAAGTATTGCTTAAGTTGTCTGCTGTCCTGAGAAAAATTTAATCAGTCTGAAATAAACTAATGACACCTCAGGGCAGAGATAAAAATTCTCAGAGTGGCAGAAGGATACGCCATGCATTGGTACACAAAAAAAAGGTTAAGTGAAGATTTTAACTCACTGAATGCTAGAAAGCTTCCCATTTTATTGGAAACAAATCGGTGTGACTTTGTCCGCTGTCGTACAAATGGTTTGCTGCAAAACTGATTCATTCTTGCATCTAAGCAAAGTCTTTAATGCATATATGTACAGATTTATCTATTTAAGTATCTTTATTTATGTAGCGCCATATATGTGCAGAGGGGAAGATTTATAAAAATTGAGTTACGTGTAAATTGTCTTTAAAGCGGAATTAAAACACATTTTGTTATTTATAAACTTTGTAACGTCAGTTTTCTTGCATGTGACGCCAACTAGTAGAGGTTGAGGAAAACTGGAGTTAGGGAGAAGGAAAATATTGGCGCAGCGAATTTATAAAGAATTTTCACCATTTTCCACAATATTATCTCTAGAATTTTAACGCCGCGTGCAGGTTGTTCTTAAGCATTGCAGGCATTAAAATATTCCTAGTAATGCCACATTTATAAAAACTAATTTTAAACATTTATAAATCAGACCTGGCGTTAGCTGAACTTTCCATGCTTTAACCCTTTGAGCGCCAGAGGGGTACGCAACGCATTGCTTTGCAATGCGTTGCATACCCCTCTGGCGCTCAAAGGGTTAATTAGTTTGCAATTTTCTTTCGTGATCACCAAGTATTTGCTGTCCCTATAGCTAATTTGGGGAGCCGTAGTCTGTGACTCAAGCTCTGATACAGAGTGCATCATTTAATATCATTTGAACTACACAAAAGTAACTAGATAAACATAGTGCAATGTGTTACATTTACTATAAAGAAGACTCGGCAAAATACTTTATAAAAAACATTACTATCCCTATAAAGGGATAGTAATACTTAAAATGTAAAAAAAAATATGTTGTAGGGTTTATCCCCCTGAGTAAAACAAGGGTACTACCACTGCTGAAAGGCGTTTTATTCAAAAGTTATTACAGCTCAAACGTGAATTTTTTAGGTGCAATATCACCGGTGCCTGAAATTGTACAGTGGCGCTGTTGCTACACTATCCTATGAAGATTTATGGTCCCTGGACCAGTGCTCTCCATAGGATGGTGTGCTGCCTCTGGCACTCAAAGGGTTAATACGTTTTATGTCCTGAGTCTCCATAGCAATCTCTGTTTAGGCTTTTGTGCGTATGCCACGAGGATAATGTTAGTGGTATATTGATTCAGATAAATGCACATTCATCAAATGCAGCGACCATTAAAGCTCATTAGCAACACGTTGATGGATATTGTTAAAGGAGAAGTAAAACCTCATAATAATAATAATCTACAATGAATTACAGAGTGAAAAATCCTATTGGCCCCTCTGAATTTATTCTTTGGATCAAGATATAACCTTTTCAGTCGGTCCTGGAGGTCACATCCATGTAAGCAGACATGACAGATGCTGAGAGGACACACAGGACACAAACTCCGCCCACTGCGCATGGTAATCATAACCGTTTAAGGTTTGCGCACCCTTCTGTAAGGGATACTAACATTTAGTATGTAAAATTCTATATATTGTAGGGGTTAACTCCTTGAGTAAAACAAGGGTGCTCCCACTGTTTAAAGGTGTTGGATTCAAAAGATATCACAGCTCAAACTTGAAATTTTTTAGCTGCAGTATCTCAGTGGCCTGAAATGTTACAGTGTTGCTGTTGCTACACTGTCCTTTGAATCTTTATGGTCAACTGACCAGAGTTGTCTATAGGATGGTGTAGCAACTACACCACTGTAACTTTTCAGGACACTGTGATATTGCACCTAAAAGAATTCATCTGCAATAACTTTTGAATAAAACATCTCTCCACAGTGGGAGTACCCTTGTTTTACTCAGGGGGATAAACACTACAATATATATGTTTTACATATTAAGTGTTACTATACCTTTAAGTAGACTCATGCGCTCTGCCTGCTTCAGTGTGAAAAAAAAACTCCAGCAACTGTCATGTCTGCCCACATGGACCTGACATGCAGGACTGATTGAACATGTTGTCTCTTGACCTAATGCACAGGGGCAAAATTCATAGGGGCTATTAGGATTTTCTGGTTATAGTAAGGGTAGTGGGGAGTTATTATTAGTGACTCCTCCTTTAAGAAAATATTAATGATCAAATACAGTGAAGGCACCTGATAGCGCCACCTGCAGACTGAACAAAGCTAAATTATCTCGTCAGGCAAGATAAGTTATGCCCGTGATTTTATCATGTTCAATCTTGGATCATTCATATTTAAATATGTATGTATATATCCACAGATATGCATATACACACTTATTTGCACAATGTGATTCAGATAAGGGGGAAAAAAAAAGAAAACTTTTTGCATTAATTTGATATGAATATGCAATGTATTTCAGGTAAATGATTACAGGAGAAATGCAGTAATTTATAGAAATGGTTCTGATATCACAACAGCTGTATAGGTGCATAGGAGATGCTATATGTTACTGAATTAACATGAAAAGCTGTTCACAAATGCTAAACAAATGCTAATACACAAACATGCCTTAAAGGGATAGTAATGTTTCAAAATAGAAGCATCTCCAATTAATCTTCATAGTATTTGGGCCATGGAGAGTGTTATTTCATTACTGTCAGAGTTGTAGTACAAGAGTAATTGAATGATAAAGTATCCCCCTCCCGCCCCTTTTACTGATGTAACACTGCTCACGTAAGAGCAGCAAGACTGTCCGGATGGATCACAGAGAGGGACAATCTTCAGTGATCATAAGGAAAAACCTGACAAACCTGTTAAGGTGGGACAGGGTTTTCCTTATGATCACAATAAGAAGATTGTCCCTTGATGTGAGCTGTCTGGTCTATGGACTGGATTCCACATCTGAGGGGAGGTGACTTACACTAGGTAAAAGGGGCGGGAGGGGGATACTTTATCATTCAATTACTACAACTCTGACAGAATTGAAATAACACTCTCCATGGCCCAAATACTATGATGATTAACCGGAGCTGCAGTTTTTGTGAAACATTACTATCCCTTTAACCATTTGAGTGCCAGGGCATAACCAATGCATTGCATTCCAATGCGTTATGTACCCCTCTGGCAATCAACGGGTTAACCTTTTAACAATGTATTAAAGTGGAGTTATCACCCCAAATAAAGCACCCCCCAATAATTATTCATATAGTGATAAGCATAGAAATATTAGTATTATCCAGCATAAGTAAGAAATCCTACTTGATGGGGATGAACAGGCAGGCATCAGCACAGACATCTTGGCTTAGAGACATCTGTGTACCTTTGCTGTCTGTTCCAGTCTCCTCTAGGAGGCGCTGCATTGTACCTTAAGGTAACAGGAAGTGACTGACGGTGCAGACGTGCAGATGCCTCTAAAGCAAGAAGCCTGGGCGTCAGTCTCAGATGAAGTATGATTTCTTAATAACGCGGGACCTTTGCAGGATAATACGACTATTTCTAATCTTATCGCTATATGACTAATTATTGGGGGAGGACATTATTTGGGGTGATAGTTCCACTTTAATGTCATATTATACACATACATCTGATTATTCAGTGTACTTTTATATAAGACACTAGTGTAAAAGCCAGTGTACACGGGCCAAGGTCCGGGTGATGTTAACTCTTTGAGTGCCAGAGGGGCATGCAACACATTGCGTTGCGTACCCCTCTGGCACTCAAAGGTTTAAGCGGCCGGTCCTGCTCTGTGTCCTGCCACCAACACAGTCATGCACTTTAGAGACTGGCCGACAGCACAGAATGCTCCCAGCACAGAACTCCCAGCATTCCTTGCTCCCAGCATTCTTACACCTCCCAGCATTCTTACACCTCCCAGCATACCGTGCTCCCAGCATTCTGTGCTCCCAACATTCGTATACCTCCCAGCATTCCATGCTTCCAGCACAGAACTCCCAGCATTACGTGCTCCCAGCATTCCGTGCTCCCAGCATTCTGTGCTCCCAACATTCTTACACCTCCCAGCATTCCATGCTCCCAGCATTCTTACACCTCCCAGCATTCCGTGCTCCCAGGATTCTTTGCTTCCAGCATTCCATGCTCCCAGCATTCCTACACCTCCCAGCATTCCTACAACTCCCAACATTCGAGACTGGCCGACAGCACAGAATGCTCCCAGCACAGAACTCCCAGCATTCCTTGCTCCCAGCATTCTTACACCTCCCAGCATTCTTACACCTCCCAGCATACCGTGCTCCCAGCATTCTGTGCTCCCAACATTCGTATACCTCCCAGCATTCCATGCTTCCAGCACAGAACTCCCAGCATTACGTGCTCCCAGCATTCCGTGCTCCCAGCATTCTGTGCTCCCAACATTCTTACACCTCCCAGCATTCCGTGCTCCCAGGATTCTGTGCTTCCAGCATTCCATGCTCCCAGCATTCCTACACCTCCCAGCATTCCTACAACTCCCAACATTCTGTGTGTTCAGGCAGTCTCTACTGTGCATGACAGCTTCTGACAAACATCCTAGCAAATTATTATATAGGATAGGGCCATATGTACAAAGCAGTAGAGAAATAACTTTTGTCGTTTGTAACGACTTTTCAAAGTACAGTGTCGTTGGGCTCATTAATATTTTCAGAGAGTATCGGTTGTGATCAGAATTATGTCGTTTATCCTGACTGAAATTGTTGTATGTAAAGAAAAAATGTCTTACCTAACGACAAAAATGTCTTAACTAAAGACAAAAATTCTCACATTCAGAACTTTTTTTTTGTCTTTAGCAAGATATTTTTTTGTCTTTGTATATACAACAAATTCTCTTTTCCTCTATCCGACAATGGAGAATAGTTTAGCCACGCCCTTGCTCCTCCCCTTTGCCCAGCAATTCTGGAGTTGTGTCGTACAAACGGACATTACTAGTTTTTTGTTGTATACTCTATAGATAATATGTCGTTCATTCACACAATGACTTATTTTTGTCTTTCATAGACTTTTTTTGTCATTGTCGCTTTGAACATTCGGCCCATAGTATCTTTGCTACTCCTCTTACCTTTGTATTCTTCTTGAATATCGAGTTAAAGTGTCCCCCTCCCGACACTTTCCATCCTGTCATTCAGAGTTCACTGAGAGCCGAAATCTGGTCCGAACAGATCGCAACGAGGGACAATATCGTGTCAGTATAAGGAAAACCCCGCCTTCCCTCTTCCTTACACTGACCTATGCAATATTGTCCCCGTGCAGTCAATCGACCGGCTTTCGGATCTCAGTGAACTGTGAATGACGGGGGTTGAAAGGGGGTGGGAGGAGGAAACTTTTAACTTGATTTTCAAGAACAATAGAAAGGTACAAACAGTAGGAAAGATACTATGTATTATATAAAAGTACAATGAACAATCTGATGTATGTTTGTATTATAGCATTACTATCGCTTTAAAAAGTTTTATTAGAATTCGTGTTGCTTTAACGACTTGGATGTTACCTCCCAACATTTCACATGCCCAAAGAGGGACACTTGTGTTTTAGGGGGTGTTGCTGGGGGCGTGGCTGGTGGGCGGGGCATTACCAAGAATTTTTAGGTTTTTTCATGAAGCTCTTTGTGTTTAGAACAAGACCAGAGACAATACCAGATTATCTTATTGACACAGACTGATATATAAACACATATACTGAAGTTTATAGAGGCATTATTGTGAGTTTTATTGCTGTGGAGCGATGTGATACAATTATATACACACCTCACAGTCCGATCTCCTAAACACAGGGACACCAGGTTGGGAAAGAGGGACAGATGGATTTGGGTCTCAGAGAAGGACTGTCCCTCCTAAAGAGGGGCATTTGGGAGGTATGGACCCCTAATATCGCCTAAAGAGGAACACTTGGGAGGTATGGATCCCTAATATCTCCTACAGAGGGACAGTCGGTAGGTATGGAGGTGTTTCTGGCATACAACAGGTTAACATATTCCAACAAGAATCCTGACACTTTTATTTATTTTAAATCGAATATAAGGTCAACTTTCTTTTAAATATCAGGTTCATGTTTTTCGTCTCTATGCGTTGGATACGTCTCAAACATTCAAGGGTTAACCTCTGATTCATATCTGTTACGCTGCAAAAGTATTTCCTGTTTACTGATTGATTTCAACAGGTTGCACCAAATGCTTCTGAACTGATTGATTTCCACAACTGATATGTCTGTCAAGGGACACTGGAATACCTTCTCCTTTCTCAGCAAATATTGTCCCTCTCAAAGGTTGCGGCCGTGTAATTCTCACTTAAAACCAATAATCACAACTATAATTAGGTTAACAATTATGACCCTGTACGAGTCGTTTTTTAATTTAGGCTATGTGCACAGAAACCTTTTTTGTAACAGTGCAATTGTACTGAAAAGAGATACATTGTGACAGCTTTTTTCATGTAATTTACATGGAAAATTATGTTAAGTTTTTTTTTCTTTCTTTTTCCCATACTCCATTTTATATAATAATTCCCTAGGATGTTTGTCAGAAGCCGTCATGCGCAGTAGAGACTGGCCAAATGCATGGAATGCTGGGAGCATGGAATGCTGGGAGGTGTAGGAATGCTGAGAGCATAAAATGCTGGGAGCATGGAATGCTGGGAGCACGGAATGCTGGGAGTACAGAATGTTGGGAGCACGGAATGCTGGGAGTTCTGTGCTGGGAGCATTCTGTGCTTTCGGGCAGTCTCTACAGAGCATGACTGTGTCGGTGGCAGGATGCAGAGCAGGACCGGCCTCTTAACCCCTTGCGTGCCAGAGGGGTACGCAACGCATTGCAAAGCATTGCGTTGTGTACCCCTCCGGCACTCAAAGGGTTAACATGACCCGGACCTTGGCCCGTATACACGGGCTTTTACACTAGTTGTTCTGTATTGTGATGGTGGAACTAAATTGCACTAAAATTGGAGTTACCTGCGATATATGTATGAGTCCACTGCAATCCTATTGAAAAGTAAACTATAAATTTGTGGGTTTGTTAATGCACTACATCTTTGGGTCTCCTGTTTATGGCCTGCTGGGGGCAAATACAATGAAGTAGACCATCGTTCGACCCCACTGTCCCAGCCCACTCCCTTTTGTTAAATTTAAAATTGGAATTAATGTTGTGAAGTATGGCAAGTGATACCACAGAGCTTACAATTGAAAAGAGGCTACACTAGTGATACTACAGAGCCTACAATTTAAGTAAAGCATCACTAGTGATATTATAGAGCTTATGAGGGACATGGGTTATGCTACTAGCTTAGATCCATTTGGATTGTGGTATCATTTTTTGTAGCTCCATATCAGCTGTAAACCCTGTGGTATCATTGTGCCTCTATTTACAGTACCAAGCGGGAGATTGAGTAAGGCAGTGGACCACTGGCAAAGACATGTAACCATACCAGGGGGCAAATGTCCCCTGTCCCCCAGGCCAGCCCTCTCCTGGTCAAAGGGACGTGCAATGCATTGCAAACCAATGTGTTGTGCACCCCTCTGGCACTCAAAGGGTTAAATGTCCAAGTTTTGCTGTCTGTTTGGGGGCATAAGCTGGTGATAATCTTCCTGCTAGTGATGGTGCAACTGCATCAACTGTATCATGTTGGTCCGACCATCTAGTGGACAGCAAGAGATTCCGGCCCTGGGACCAGTTGGCGGCTCTTCAGCAGAGCCGAAATTGCGCTATTTAGAAATCAATACTTCACTGGAATGGTCTACAAAGTGTGCTTGCAAACCAGGTACACATTATAGACCTTTCCAGTTAAGTATTTATTTCTAAATAGTATAATTTCGGTTCTGCTGAAGAGCTGCCGTCCGGTCAAATGACCAGAATCTGCTTCTGTCCCATAGAGAGCTGACTTGTCTGACACAGCCTGGAGGGGGGTCTTCAGCCAGTTATATCTCTCAAACCATAAAGTTATGAGAGATAAGACTTACCTTACATCACTGTACTTATTTTTTTAATGCCTATAAGATGAAATAAACTTAAATTTAAACATTACTTTCTCTTTAAAATCCTTACTCAAAACCGCATGTGTGTCATGTTAGCCAAAAAAATACCATCAGATGTAAAGTTTGGGTGATATTCACACTATTATTTCTGGGGAAAGTGAAAGTATCCTGGGGCTGCACCAAGCTTCATTAGCATATGAAACGTCACAGAAACATTTAATTAGCATATGGTATGAAAAGTCCCTGAAAAGGCTTAAAGGGATAGTAATGGTTAATTTTAAGTTGATTTAATATTGTAGACATTAACAAAAGATTAATTTCAATGCAAGTTTTATCTCTCAAATCTTTATGGTTTGAGAGATATAACTTGCTAAAGTTACCTTTTCCTGGCTGTTTCACTCAAGTCTGCCATCTAGCTGACAGCTGCAGATTACAGTCATTTGACCAGACAGAGGCTCTTCAGCAGAGCTGAAATCATGCTATTTAGAAATAAATACTTCATTGGACCGATCTACAAAGTGTGCTTGCAAACTAGGCACACTTTGTAGACCTTTCCAAATTAAGTATTTGTCTTTAGATATCGTTATATCGGCGCTGCTGAAGAGCCACATCTGGTCAAGTGACCAGAATCTGCTTCTGACAGCTTTACAGCTCGTCAAGCAGAAAGGGGAGGGAGCAGAGAACTTTATTTTCCTATATCTCTCAAACCATAACGGTTTGAGAGATACGAATAAGTGCAAGTATTCTCTTTTAATTGTATCTACCATATAGTTATTACTTTTTTTCTGACATTAATATCCCTTTATTTAGCATACACTGATTGAGTTTTGGGAAATGTTTGGTTTGCCCCGAAATGGCTCCTCTCTTGCTTTGTGTATACAGACCACAGTCTTCAAGAAGAATGATAATAAAACAACTGTGTCGGGTGAGCTGCCAAATCAGTAGTGAATTAATTTCTGTAAAGGACTCAATATTACAAAGGTGCACTTAAAGGTGTCTGCTAGTGTTTCGAATTAAACGCTCTGCTGGCCAGCTTAGCACCTCGGCTCTGAACGGCAGCCATTTGTCTACAAGACTTCAGGGGCTGGGAGAAAAAATGGATTTGCTGTTCACACTGGAATAATTAGAACATGTCAGGAAGAATTAATTTTCTCATTTTTCAAAAGGATACACAGAAATTACCATGTTATTATATGACAGGGTCCCTTGGAGAATTGTATTAAATTTAATTTCTAGCGCAGCCCACACAACAAATTAAAGTCATAAATAAGCTGGAAAGGAGCGGGACGCAGAGCATATGTTTATGGCAATGAGTGAAGTCAGGGGACCAGAATGTACTATCTTCATTTCATTTTATTTAAATCAGCCAGACACCGTGTATCTGAATGACAGCGCTTGTTAATGGGGCTGCGATTTCGGGCTTCTGTGATTTTAAAAGGCAGACAAGTCGTAGACGGAATTTAAAATCCCGCAAATCGTTTTGTTCACTCGCAGAGGCGTAACTAGAAGCAACCGGACCCTGGTGCAAGAATTGCCATGCCCCCCCCCCGACCACATTGGCCCCCCTCGACCACATTGGCCCCCCTCGACCACATTGGCTACCTCCACATTGCCCCTTTCACAATGCCCCTTCAACAATGCCCCTCATTCTCCACAATGCCCCTTCATCTCCACATTGCCCCTTCATCTCCACAATGCCCCTTATTCTCCATAATGCCCCCTTCCACAATGCCCCTCATTATCCACAATGCCCCCTTCCACAATGCCCCTCATTCTCCACATTGCCCCTTAATCTCCACAATGTCCCTTCCACATTGCCCCTTCATCTCCACAATGTCCCTTCCACAATGCCCCTTATTCTCCACAATGCCCCCTTCCACAATGCCCCTCATTCTCCACAATGCCCCTTATTCTCCACAATGCCCCCTTCCACAATGCCCCTCATTATCCACAATGCCCCCTTCCACATTGCCCCTCATTATCCACATTGCCCCTTCATCTCCACAATGCCCCTTCATCTCCACAATGCCCCTTCCACATTGCCCCTTCATCTCCACAATGTCCCTTCCACATTGCCCCTTCATCTCCACAATGTCCCTTCCACAATGCCCCTTATTCTCCACAATGCCCCCTTCCACAATGCCCCTCATTATCCACAATGCCCCTTATTCTCCACAATGCCCCCTTCCACAATGCCCCTCATTATCCACAATGCCCCCTTCCACATTGCCCCTCATTATCCACATTGCCCCTTCATCTCCACAATGCCCCTTCATCTCCACAATGCCCCTTCCACAATGCGCCTCATTATCCACAATGCCCCCTTCCACAATGCCCCCTCATTATCCACAATGCCCCATTCCACAATGCCCCTCATTATCCACAATGCCCCTCATTATCCACAATGCCCCTCAATCTCCACATTGCCCCTACTGACGACCCCCGTCTTCCTACCTCGAGTCCCTGGTGGTGTAGCGTGTGACAGACTCGGCACAGACCTCTGACTGGAGCTCCAACACGGTTGTTAGTACTGCAGTGCGCTGGGAGGTTATGTCATCTCCCAGCGCACTGCATGACTACAGCGCCCGCCGGCGGGAAATCAGCTTTGCTGCGGGTGCGTGGTGAGTGGGTGACGGGCCCGGTCGCAGGTGCGACCCCTATTGTTACTCCACTGTTCACTCGTACTGGTTTTGAATGTCAGATTTAAAAAAAAAAAAATACATTCAAATTTGTTAAATCCTTTGAGTGCCAGAGGGGTACGCAATGCATTGCAAAGCAATGGGATTAACCCCATTGGTTGGCAGAGATGTCTCATAACCTCGTTCAAAACTCCATCTGTATCATGTTAACCAAAAGACCACCAGATACATAGACTGAGACACTGATACTTTTATTTGTGAAAAATAATCTCTCTGAGTGCAGCTCCCTATGCTAATAAAATTCTCAGTGCAGCACACAGCTTCAAGGGATAGTAATAGTTAATACGTAAAAAAAATATGTTGCAGGATTTTCCTAAACAAAGAAACTCCCACTGCTGAAAGGTGTTTTATTCTAAAGTTATTACATATCAAACTTGAATTTTTTTTTTTTTGGTCCATTAACTCAGTCTCCAGAAATTCTACAGTGGCGCTTTTGCTACACTATAGACAGGCTTTGGTCAGTTGACCATTAATCACAGGATGGTGCCGCAACAGCTCCACTATTATTTCAGGTCACTGTGATACTGCACCTACAAAATGTCATGTTTTAGCTGCAATAACTTGTGAGTAAACCACCTCTCAACAGTGGGAACACACTTATCTTAGTCAGTACAATTAACCCTGCAATATATATGTTTACATATTAAGTATCCTTTCCACAGACCCAAGAGCATCGTAAATACCTCTAAAGCCTCAGAGGAAGAGTGCAATTTACCATTGACTGATCAAAGATATCTGGATCTGGACTGCATTCTGTTATCTGATTTCCATGCTAAACAATGTGATGTGTACTTGTATTTAAGAGAGATGTTTTCATATTTATCTGTATAACATGCCTGAGGAAGAGACCTAAGGTCTTGAAAGCTTGCATTTAAATCTGTTTAGTTAGCCAATAAAAGGTATCAAAAACTATATTTGCCTCCTGTATTTATACGGCTAACACGGTACCAACTCTCATCTGTTATCCCTTTCATTAGCATACGACTGCACTGAAAAATACTTTCGCTTTTCAGAAAAAAAAATATTATTGTTGCCAAATCTCTGTATCTGCTGTCCATTTGGCTAAGAAGACATATAGGCGAATTTCAATTAATTTTTTAAGATACCTAAACTTGAATTCAAGGTCCACTTTAATTTATTCAGTAATGCAGGTACCAAATAATCCACAGAATGAGAAAAAAGATGGGTGTTTCATAGTTTAATTCTTATATTGAAGCTTTCAGTCCAGACAAATGTAATTATTGTGAAGAGAAATAAAAAAGACTTTTACTAGCCATTTTTGTAAAATAAATGTGAGAAATAAATATAATTTCAAATTCATCTTAATTAAATTTAAAGGGATAGTAATACTTCGTTTTAACTTTATTTTATTTTGTAGGCATTAAAAAAACATGAAGAATGATATAAGTCTTATCTCTCAAACCTTTATGGTTTAAGAGATATTCACAAGCAAAGTGTCCCCCTCCCGCCCCTTTTACTGATGTAACACTTTTCAGCCAGGGCAGAAGGGAGCTGCCCAGGTAGACTGCAGAGAGGGACAATCTTCAATTAAGATAAGGGAAAAACCTGAAAAACTTGTCAAGGGGGGCAGGGCTTTCATTGTTCTCATAGGAAGAAGATTGTCCCCTTCTGTTATCTGTCCAGTCTATGGACTGTATTCCACATCTGAGAAGAGATGGCTTACACTAGGTAAAAGGGGCGGGAGGGGGAAACTTTGCTTGTGAATATCTCATAAACCATAAAGGTTTGAGAGATAAGACTTATATCATTCTTCATGTTTTTTTAATGCCTACAAAATTAAATACAGTTAAAACGAAGTATTACTATCCCTTTAAATGTTTAATTTGATTTGTATTGATTTTTTTGTGCAAAGGTGTGGCATTTTATTTACATGACCGATATAGTATTCTACCTAATTAGCATAATGTGACAGGCATAATCCTAGTGCCGCACCGTGAAACCAAAAAATTAAGATTAATTTCTTAAAAATTATTTCTTCTTCAAAACAAAAATGTTAGCACAGTATATATATATATATAGGCAGCTTTAATTTAACTGTGCATGAAAAAAAGCATGAGTTGAGAATCGAGTGGGCCATTTCACATGGGTAGCATGTGATGATAGAAAAAGGATGCTGTGAGATAACGCAGCTACAAATATTTAGTATGGATTAGAATGAAATTTCATTAAAGGGATAGTAATGTCAGAAAAAAAGTATTAACTATATGGTATATACAATTAAAGGAGAATACTTGCACTTATTCTTATCTCTCAGACCATTATGGTTTGAGAGATATAGGAAAATAAAGTTCTCTGGTCCCTCCCCTTTATGCTTGATGAGCTGTAAAGCTGTCAGATGCAGATTCTGGTCACTTGACCAGATGCGGCTCCTCAGCAGCGCCCATATGACGATATCTAAACATAAATACTTAATTTAGAATGGTCTACAAAGTGTGCCTGGTTTGCAAGCACACTTTGTAGACCATTCCAATGAAGTATTTATTTCTAAATAGCGTGATTTCAGCTCTGCTGAAGAGCCTCTGTCTGGTCAAATGACTGGAATCTGCAGCTGTCAGCTAGATGGCAGACTTGAGTAAAACAGCCAGGAAAAGGTAACTTTAGCAAGTTATATCTCTCAAACCATAAATATTTCAGAGATCAGACTTACATTTATGTTATCCTTTTTTTAATATCTACAATATTAAATCAACTTAAAATTAACCATTATTGTCCTTTTAAGATCACACAACTATGGCAAGCAGCATAGTTTTCCCTGCAGTGTTGTCAGCTCTGTTTATATTGAGTGAATGGGACACTGTAAACCTTGCTACATTGTAGCACTAAAAACTTAAACTGATATAAAAACATTTTTTTTAACATACTTCAAAAAAGTAGCACAAAAAAATGTGTTACAATAGTCACTAGTGTGAAAGGAGCCCTTATGCTTCAGAAAAGTTTTGGAGATTATTTTCAGAATTAAAGGGATAGTAGCGTTTCAAAATAAAAGCAGCTCCAATTAATCTTCATAGCATTTGGGCGGTGGAGAGTGTTATTTTAATACTGTCAGAGTTGTAGTTCAAGAGTAATTGAATGATAAAGTATCTCCCTCCCGCCCCTTTTACTGATGTAACACTGCACATCTCAGAACAGATAGGTGATGTCCAAATGGCTTGTAGAGAGGGACAATGATGAATTAGCATAAGGGATAAAACCTGTCAAGGGGGCAGGATTTCCTTATGATCACAGTAAGAAGATTGTCTCTTGCTGTGATCTGTCCAGACAAGTGACCAGATTCCACATCTGAGGGGAGGGGGCTGACACTAGATAAAAGGGGACAGGAGGGGTATAGTTTATCATTCAATTACTCTTGAACTACAACTCTGACAGTATTGAAATAACACTCTTCACGGCCCAAATACTATGAAGATTAATTGGAGCTGCTTTTATTGTGAAACATTACTATCCCTTTAAAAAGCATGTTGACCTCTAAGAGGCTGATGTACTGAAAACTGGATGCACTAAAGTTTTACAAGGCTCCACCGTGGCGATTTGTGGCGAACCTAACCCAAATCTATCTTGTTGTATGCACTAATGTGTCTTCACTATCTTATCCATGTGATCAAAGATTACGACCTCAAATACGCCTTTATCATAATGCTGTCATTTGTGTTTTGAAATCTGAATTAATGAGGCAGTTTTATTTTCACCAAATGCACTATATATCTATCACTTACTATGGAGAGCCATGCGCTGTGACTCAAGGCTCCCCATACAGTGCATTATTTTGGACACAAGGAGTGATAAAGAAGTGATAAAGTGGAGAAGTCTTCTCCAGTGATATCACTTCTCCAGTTCCTATGTCATTCTATGGAGCCAATTCACTAACATTTCTCCAACTTTGGAGATCTTAGTGCATAGGCTCTATAGAATAACATAGGAACTGGACAGTGGCGTAACTATAGGGGTCGCATTTGCGAGCCCTCAGCCTGGCGCCCGCAATCTCCCTCCGGCGCTCTAGTAATGCAGAGCGCTGAGAGATGACATCATCTCCCAGCACTCTGCATTACTAAGATGACCGCGCGGGAGCTCCAGAGAGGTAAGAGATGGGGGCATTGTGGAGGGGTTCAATGTGGTTGAGGGGGGTCATTGTGGTGGTGGGGGGCCCTTGGCCCGGAGGCTCCTAGTTACGCCTCTGGAATTGGAGATGTTATATCACTGGAGAATGTATCTCCACTTTATCACACCTCACTGCATCTCCCCCAAGGTGTCACTGTTGCTAACAGTAGTCTCTGTCATTCGGATTTTGACACCTAAGAAAAACTTTATCTTTATTCCTTTTTTGCCTTCAACACGTCCTTGACAAATGATCTACAAAAATTTAGGAGCACCCTGAAAAATGTCAGAATGTGTCTTAGGGGTGCCTTGCTCAAAAAATTGAGAACCACTGATTCAAGGGGTTAAACAAATTGGTTTCTGTAGATGTCGGATGAGTCAATCAATGATATTTATTCCTGCAAGCTCTCATTTATATTATATCTGTCATGTTTAGACAAACAGCAATTATATTTCATTCAATAATTTTACTAGAAACAAGTGTTAGGATTAAATGCTTTTGGCACATCGGGCTGTTAAACCAAGAGTAATCAATAACTCACTAACCAGGAAGTAATGAAACCTGACTGTGTACTGGCTGGATACAATGTGCGAGAGGCGCAAGTAAATAGTAGCACGGAGACTGAATTAATGTCTTTATCTGCTAAACAGAAAAGGACAGTTTCTGGAGTATGTTCTGCCTAACTGTATTTATTTATATAGGTGGCGAGCAATGTGAGGACCACCAGTGGCTGCAAGACTACAATTCCTATCATTCCCCGTCAGCCATTGTCTGGCGAGGAATGATGGGAATTGTAGTTTTGCAGCAGTTGGAGGGCTTACGTTGCCCATCTTTAAAGGAGCAGTAAACTTTTTTTATGAAAAAATATATATTTTAGGGATTTTCCTACTGAGTAAAATAAGGGTACTTCCATTGCTGAGAGATTTATATTTCCAGAGTTATTACAGTTTAAACCCATGTTTTTTTTACCATAGCAGTGCCCTCAAGTGGTCAAATTCTAATTAGATTTCCTGTTAGATTCTAAAGGAGAGGAAAGTCAGAAAAGTCAGAGACATACAGTTCTCCATAGAATGTGATAGAAACTGCCTGTCACTTCCTGTCATTTAGAACTATCAGGAAGTAATCACACAGTAAATTCACTTCCTGTCAGTTACAACCATCAGGAAGTAAACACAGTACATTCACTTCCTGTCAGAACTATCAGGAAGTAAACACAGTAAATTCACTTCCTGGTTATTTGAACTGCTATAAATTTTGAATAAAACAACTGACAGCGATGAGAGTGACCTTGTTTTATTCAGGAGGAAAAGATCTATAAAATCTGTGTTTTCATAAAAATAAGTTTACTGCTCCTTTAAAGAGATAGTAATGTGTTTCTATTAAGGCAACACTGGTTATTCAATATACTTTTTTATATAAAAAAAATCGTATCTTTCTGACTGGAAAGGGGTGGGAGGAGGACGCTTTAAAATAAAATAAAACAACTTTATGCACAATTACAGAGGTACACTTTATTATTAAAAAAGTCTATTGAATAATTGATGTTGCCTCAATATCAACACATTACAATCTTTTTAAACCCCTTAACGAGCGGCAGTTAAGGACCTGAGAGAATTCAATGACTGTCAATGGTCCTTAAGCAAAGAACCGCCATGATGGTCCTGGCCCGTCATGGGTTAATTTATCAGTGCACTCAGCGCTTTATAAGAGTACAAAGCTTTGGAGAGCTTTCAACGATTCAAGGGGTTAAAAAGTAAGTGGAATTTTAGGAATTTCTGTGTCCTGTTATACAGTTGATTTGCTCCAGAATTACCCCAGCTTCAATGAGTTAAACACCCATCAATGGCATTCATTATATTTCACTAAGACGTCACACATTACATGAACACTTACACCTCCTGCTATTAAACTGCCACTTTGCCTGGACAGAAAAATCACAATGACACTATGGGGTAGTTGAACTAAGGTGTGATAAAGAGGTGATAAAGAGGAGATAACTTCTCCAGTCTTATCCTTTCTCCAGACCCTATGTTATTCTATGGAGCCTATGCAGTAAAATTTCTCAAGTGGTAAATCTCAGTGCATAGGCTCTGTAGAATAATATACGAATTGGAGAAGTGATTTCACTGGAGAAGTTATCTCCGCTTTATCACCTCTCCATCATGCCTTAGTGCATAAACCCCCTATTATGTATGTATGTATCTTTATTTATCTTTATTTATAAAAGCACCACACATGTACACAGCGCTTTACAGAACTTGTAATAGTACGATACAAAATTACAGGACTGGGTTAAGAGCATCAGGCTTAAGTGCGATCATTGCATTATTTGCAGGGGAAAATGCAGCAAAGGCAATCATACATTGGGAAAGGGACTCAACCCCGAAAAGCTTACAATAACATTAATCATTTCCACAAGGGGGGAGATGCACAGTGTGAAAGGACTGTGATAAAGTGGAGCTTACTTCTCCAGTGATATCACTTCAATTCCTATGTGATTCTATGTAGCTAATGTCCTAAGATCTCTCCAACTTTGGATATTTTAGTGCATAGGATCTATACAATAACACTGGAACGGGAGAAAACATCGCTGGAGAAATCATCTCCACTTTATCACCTCTTTATCACACCTTAGTGCATAACCTCCTCTGAAGCGGTTATCCATAATTAATCTATAATTAAAGGGATAGTAATGTTTCATAATAAAAGCAGCTCCAATTAATCTTCATAGTATTTGGACTTTGGAGAGTGTTATTTCAATGCTGTCAGAGTTGTAGTTCAAGAGTAATTGAATGATAAAGTATCCCCCTCCCACCCCTTTTACTGATGTAACACTGCTCAGCTTAGAGTAGCAAGGTGGTGTCCAGGTAGATTGCAGAGAGGGACAATCTTCAATTAAGATAAGGGAAAAACCTGAAAGACCTGTCAAGGGGGCAGTGTTTTTTCCTTATGATCACAGTAAGAAGATTGTCCCTTGCTGTTATCTGTCCGGTGAAGAGACCAGATTCCACATCTGAAGGGAGGTGACTTACACTAGGTAAAAGGGGCAGGAGGGGGATACTTTATCATTCAATTACTCTTGTACTACAACTCTGACAGTATTGAAACAACACTCTCCATGTACCTAATACTATAAAGATTCATTGGAGCTGCTGTTTCTGTGAAACATTACTATCCCTTTAATATTAGATATCATTTGCACAGAAGCAGATGCAATTTGTTTTTTGCTGTCCTCACAACCCCAAAATCATACCCCTGAATTATTTATCCCCCACTAAGAACACTAGAGAGGTCCTGAAGCAGACAAAACAAATCGTCTCCCCCTCCATGGATATGATATCCAGAACGAATTAAAGATTAATTTAGCAAAACCATGTAGAATTGATTCATAGTGTCAATTAGTATTTAAAGAAAAGATTAATATGTGTGTGGGGGGGAGGGGTATAATTTGGAGGTGTCAATATTCCTTTAAAATGTTTCAATGTCAATGAGTTTAGAAACGCTGCCGTCACTGTTTCTTATTTATTTACTTATTGCCTGTGTAAGAAAAGTACGTTTCATTTTCCCTAAAAAGTATATGATCATTTCAGGCATTTGAGAGAAAGAACAATTATTAGGATATTATTAGGGAGGAGGATATAAGGTAAAGCAAACAGATGATTTGGAAGAGAGGACATGAAAAGGATAGAAAGGCAGAGCCAGGGAATCGCACAACTGGTAACGACACACGGATTCTAAAATAATTAAAGGGACACTAATATCCCATAAAAATGTTTTCTTGTTTTCTAGAGTTTA
>CM074722.1:501338141-501473141 GCA_037306005.1 Rhinophrynus dorsalis | reverse complement strand
CACGTCCTTTCCAGCTTGCCTGTCTCCAGATTTGGGCCTGTCAATCAAGTATCTGTTCTGACTACAGGAGAATAACTCCACTGGCATTCTGTAAAACTAAAGCAAACTTTTAGAAAAGCCTTAAAGAGATAGTAATATCTCACTATAAATTAAGATTCAGTTATTACTCATAATTTGTAATAACGCTCTGTACCATAGACAATGCTCTTAACGGTGTCATTTTTGTGTAATTAAATTATAAAGTGTCCCCCTCCTGCGCCTTTTACAGACGTCACTATTCTTTCCTCAGATCTGAAATCCGTTCGCTTGATAGGACAGATCACAACAAGGGACAATATTTTCAGTGTAAGGAAAACCCTGTCCCCATGACGACAGAAGGCAGGTCTTTCCACATGATGATACAAGATTGTCCCTCATAGCAATCCGTCTGTACCTGCTTTCTGCTCTGAGAAAAGAATAGTGAAGTCGGTAAAAGGAGCTGGTGGGGGAAACTTTATAATATAATTACTATCTCGGTTTATCATACAACCTTGCCAAACCTCGTTCGCTGTCGGTCCCTTGTAAGCTAGTGAAGTTTTTAACACTTAGCAGCATTATATCATCTGGTAGATAAACTGGCCAAATTAACATATTTAATGGACATTACATCAATATATAAACTGGTCAATAAACTGTACACATTAGGATATAAACTTGACATAACAAAGGATAAACTGGTAAATATACTAGCCAGATCAGTATATAAATTCGACAGCGTAGCAATACATAAACTAGACATTACAGCAATATGTAAACTGGTGAAACAATTATATAAACTGGATATTACAGTGAAATACAATCTAATGAATAAACTGGTCAAATTAGAATATAAACTGTACCTTGCAGCAATATTTAAATGTAAATAAATTGTCCGAATTAGATTATACACTGGACATTACAGGAATAAACAAAGTCATATTTATAATAGATATTAAAGAAATATATAAACAGGTAATTACACTAGCGTAAGTAGTATATAAATTGGACATTTTAGCAGTGCATAAACTGGAGAAATTCATTTAGAAAATAGATGTGACAGCAATATATAAACTGGACTATAAACTGGACAAACAAGTATATAAACTGCACATTTCAACAATATATAAACTGATAGATAAACTGGACAAACAAGCAAGTATATAAACTGCACACTACAACAGTATATAAACTGACAGATAAACTGGACAAGCAAGAATATAAACTGCTCATTACAACAGTATATAAACTGATAGATAAGCTGGACAAACAAGTATATAAACTGCACATTACAACAGTATATAAACTGGACATTATCACAATATATAAAGTGATAGATAAACTGGACAGACAAGTATATAAACTGCACATTATCACAATATATAAACTGGACTATAAACTGGACACCCAAGTATATAAACTGCGCATTACAACAGTATATAAACTGATAGATAAACTGGACAAACAAGTACATAAACTGCACATTACAAAAGTATATAAAATTATAGATAAACTGGAAAAACAAACAAGTATATAAACTGCACATTACAATAGTATATAAACTGATAGATAAACTGGACAAACAAGCAAGTATATAAACTGCACATTACAACAGTATATAAACTGATAGATAAACTGGACAAACAAGTACATAAACTGCACATTACAAAAGTATATAAAATTATAGATAAACTGGAAAAACAAACAAGTATATAAACTGCACATTACAACAGTATATAAACTGATAGATAAACTGGACAAACAAGCAAGTATATAAACTGCACATTACAACAGTATATAAACTGACAGATAAACTGGACAAACAATTACATAAACTGCACATTACAAAAGTATATAAAATTATAGATAAACTGGAAAAACAAACAAGTATATAAACTGCACATTACAACAGTATATAAACTGATAGATAAACTGGACAAACAAGCAAGTATATAAACTGCACATTACAACAGTATATAAACTGATAGATAAACTGGACAAACAAGCAAGTATATAAACTGCACACTACAACAGTATATAAACTGAAAGATAAACTGGACAGACAAATATATAAACTGCACATTACAACAGTATATAAACTGATAGATAAACTGGACAAGCAAGTATATAAACTGCTCATTACAACAGTATATAAACTGATAGATAAACTGGACAAACAAGTATATAAACTGCACATTACAACAGTATATAAACTGGACATTATCACAATATATAAAGTGATAGATAAACTGGACAGACAAGTATATAAACTGCACATTATCACAATATATAAACTGGACACCCAAGTATATAAACTGTGCATTACAACAGTATATAAACTGATAGATAAACTGGACAAACAAGTACATAAACTGCACATTACAACAGTATATAAAATTATAGATAAACTGGAAAAACAAGTATATAAACTGCACATTACAACAGTATATAAACTGATAGATAAACTGGGCAAACAAGTATATAAACTGCACATTACAACAGTATATAAAATTATAGATAAACTGGAAAAACAAACAAGTATATAAACTGCATATTACAACAGTATATAAACTGATAGATAAACTGGACAAACAAGTATATAAACTGCGCATTACAACAGTATATAAACTGATAGATAAACTGGACAAACAAGTATATAAACTGTACATTATCACAATATATAAAGTGATAGATAAACTGGACAAACAAGTATATAAACTGCACATTATCACAATATATAAACTGGACTATAAACTGAACAAAGTATATAAACTGAACATTACAAAAGTATATAAACTGTTGACTTAACTGGACAACTTAGTATATATACTGAACGTTATATCAATATTTAAACTGGTAAATAAACTGATCAAATTAGTATGTTAACCAGGCATTACAGTAATACATATACTAATAACAACTAGTATTTATATGGCGCCTTATTTCCAGTGGGACTCAAAGCACTCTTAGTGCGCAATCTTGGAATTAACCAATCCGCAGCTGAATAATAGATGTTATTATTACCCACTCAATGGTACACATTTATTGAACGAAAAAGGATGAGGGGCTGAGTTGACCCTGCCGGGAACTGAACCCGCAACCTTGGGGTTTGAGCAGGCTCTAGTAGTGAGCTATCTCACCAGCCTAGCAAATAAACTGATCAATTTAGTATTGAAACTGAACATGGCAACAATATAGAGACTGTTAAAGGACTAGTAATACCTAGTTTAAACTTTATTATTATAATCATTAAAAAATATTAAGATGTAAGTCTTATCTCTCAGACCTTAATGGTTTGAGAGATATTCAAAACTAAAATTCCCTCTTCCTGTCTGTCTTAGTCAAGTCTGCCATCTAGCTGACAGAACTGGATTCTGGTCCACAGACCGGCCCGGTGGCTCTTCAGCAGAGCCAAGATTACGATCTTTACAAAGAACTACTTCACTGGAACAGTCTACAAAGTGTGCTTGCAAACCAGTCACGTTCCAATGAAATAGTTATTTTTATAGATCGTGATCTCGGCTCTGCTGAAAAGCTACCGGCCTGTCTGCGGACCAGAATCCAAATCTGTCAGCTACATCGCTGATGTCACGGAGGGGGGAACTTTAGTTTTGAATATCTCTCAAACCATGAAGGTTTGAGAGATACAACTTACATAGTTCTTAATATTTTTAATGCCTATAATAATAAATAATGTTTAAACTAGGTATTACTATCCTTTTAAATAAACCAGCTATAATAAACCACATCAACAATGTAGTACTGTAGATATGGCCAGCATCTCCGAGGCACCCCTAAAAATTAAGATCATCTGGGTGGTTGCCTGTTCTGCCTAATGGACAATACTGGTGATAGTCATAAATAATATCCAGATCTTTTAATCTCAGAGCTCTTGATCTCGTGTACGAGTTTACATCTCAAGAAGGAAGAAGAGTGAGTTTGTTTTCAAATATTTGTCATGAAAAATGAGTTCCCTTGGGGTGCCCAGCACAATCTGTAAGTTTAGAACCAATTACAAGTAGCTCTCTACATAACATAGATTTCATACTGCAGGTCACCGTTTTATAAACCTGATAGGAATTGTAACATTTTTGAGAAAAGTTTATAATTGATATCAATAATTCAGTTAACAGGAATTTTAGTTCTGCATTAGACAGCTGCAGAGGAACTGAATTAGATATTTCCCTGGCAAATTGGAATCTGCTAATTTGAGGAGTGAATTCTTTATATAACATTAATCTATATAATCCAGTATAATCTACATAATCTAATATATAAAAGTAATCTACAAACAATGATTTTATTGTATAGCATTGCTGTACAGGTTGGCAGAAATTAAAAAGTGTGTCTGGCATGATTTAATGTAAGTGACTTTCCCATACCTCCCAAGTGTCCCTCTTTAGGAGGGACAGCCCCTCTTTTAGACCCAAATCCCTCTGTCCCTTTTTCCCACCCTGATGACCCTCTTTTTAGGAAATCAGATTGCGTGGTGTGAGTATAGGTGTACCATACTGCTCTACAGCAATAAAACTCAAATTATTGCTAGTTTAAGTGTCATGTTTATGAGTCTGTATAAATAAAATACTTTGGACTTGTTATAAATCATTTATAAGGTTACACAAGCAGGTGTCAATAGGGTCATGAAATAGCCTAAAAATTCTTGGTAATGCCCCGCCTACCAGCCACGCCCCCAGCAAACCCCCTAAAACACAGGGTGTCCCTCTTTGGCAATTTGAAATGTTGGGAAGTATGCTTTCCAAAAATGAACGGGTATGAAAATGACATGTGGGTGAGATAAACTGAAAAAGACGACCTTAAAATCATAGAATCTGTCAGCCGTTAATAACCAATTGTTCCATCTATATGTTGAATAGACTTGTGCTATTCGGTCCGGCTAATTTCGGAATTCGGACGAATAAGGCGTATTCGGGATCATTCGGACCTTCCGAAAGCCAAGGTCTGCCCACAAAAAAAAAAATCAGAATCTGAAATGGACCTAGTCTGAAATTTCGGTGTAAATTTTGGAAATTCGGACGGCACTTTCCCGCCTGAAACTATTACAATGTTGCTACATGCTGCCAAAAATAGATGTGGTAAAACAGGTGCTTTACAGTTCATGCAAAGTGCAGATATTAACCACATAAGGACTCAAGCAATTTTGCCGTTTTTGCTATGTGTGTGTTCAGCCATAATTCCTATCTTTCTCATTTATTGCACAAACACATTTTATATACCATTTTTAAAGGGCAGAAAGGGCTTTAATTTGATGTGACATATACATATATAGGTGTATAGGGGTTTATAAAATACCCCTTCCTGTCTCATTAGAGATTTAATATTATTATTAATGTAGTTTAATGTAGTTTTTATTTTTATTTGTTTAATTTTAATTTTTTATTGAGTATTTTAAATCTTTTATCAAATTTGGCCGAATAATTTGGACTATTGACGAATTTCATCCGAGTCGAACAGGTCCGGTCCAAAATTCGGATCCTCTGAATTACAAAAAAAAAAAAATTTGCCCAAAATCAAATTTTACTGAAAATTTTTGCAGTGCACAAGTCTAATGTTAAAGAACATGCATTTATTTTTGTATGTATGTAAGTACGTACCTATGTATGTATGTATGTATGTATATATTTATTTATTTATCATGTCTGAAACTGCCTATATTTGACATCAAGTCTGTATTTAGTTGACATCTCTTGACAGCAAAGGATAGGTATCATCCGTCTGCATAAAATAAGCCACAAAAAAAATCCAACCACATTCTTTAGAAATATATATATATATATATATAAACAAAAAATAAAGAGGTGGTAGCACTCACTCTCAAAAAAGTTCTTGCCCAGGTGCCAAGTCCCAATTTGTAACCACATTGTCTTGACCATTTGTGCTAATAAAGTTATTTTTTTTAAAAAAAGACCCACTGGTGCTGCCCTCCTCTTATTTCTCTCTCTCTCTGTCTGTCTATATATATATATATATATATAGGAATGTAACCGTAACCGTAACAGAGTTCCACTATATGTGCATGTACCTAACTGCTATATGCAGAACCCGACCTAAGTTCTTCTGTTAACCTTTTGAGAGCCAAAAGAGCAGGCAATGCATTGCAGAGCACATCAGACACATTTGGATTTATTCATATAAGAATAGTTTGCCTTTAAAATATTGTAATAACTTCTCCACAAGCTAAAAAATAAATGTTCTCAGCTCTTGGAGGGCAGAGACATGTTAGCTTGACAGGATATTTCAATAATTACATTCTCTTTTATAAACTGATTTTTTTTTCCATGCTAAAACTGTCTATCTGGCACCTAACGCTGACTTCACAAAATTGCCAATATATATTTCAAGAAAATATTTTAGCAAATCCATTGAATTGCCTGGGGTTATTCTCATTAAAACCAAAATGACAAGGTTTAATTAGTTGTAAATAAGAGAAATGAATTAAATAAGCCCCCTACCCCTTCGGGTGCTATGTTGTGAATTCCATCTGTTGGCAATTGTGTAACGCAGCTAAAGATATTGGTAAAGATGAGAGAATGACAAACAGGTCGCTTTTAAATAAATATCTTATTAGCTGAGTGAAGTACACTGACAAAGAATAATTTATGCTTATTCAAACCGCACTCGACATCTTCAGGTGTTTCCAAATGAGCTCGCACAAGAGTGATTAAATGTCTCTGATAACAAGCACACATTGCTGAAATTACTTACCGCCTCATTTTATGATTAATTAAACATGTAGATTAAAGTTGCAAAAGAATTTAGATTAATGAGCAAGTTAAGTCTTGCTGATATAAGTGAATTGGGAATTGGATGCTCTGTGGAACTTTATAAACATGCATTTTATAATGAGTAAGACAAGGCTACATGTTGAATCCTGGCCACTGGGGCCCCTATGACGATGGAGTCTTTTCTAACATGGTTTGACAGCTTTCAAATAACATCCTACTGTAGGCTTTAAACTTTGCACACTGCTGTAATGCAGAAGACTACATGTTGTGTGTATTAGCACTAAGACTATTTCTGAGCTCTCCAAGGTAATGACCCCCTGAAATAGCAGCTGTACAGAATAATTACAAGCTCAATTGTTATTTTAATCTTGGATGTTTTCCTGGTTAAACACAGTTATGTAACTCAGATTACACCCAGTTCACCTCAAAATATCTTAAAGGAACTCTAAAGCTTAAACCAGTTGTTCTTAATTGAAAGAGCATGTTGAAAAGTGCATATAAAAACATCCATAAACTTTTTTTTAATGTAAAGTATATGTATTGTGCCTTTCTTATTGTTTATAACAATGGTACTCCCACTGCTGTGAATTATTTAAAGGGATAGTAATACTTCGTTTTAACTTTATTTTATTTTGTAGGCATTAGAAAAACATGAAGAACGATATAAGTCTTATCTCTCAAACCTTTATGGTTTAAGAGATATTCACAAACAAAGTATCTCCCCCCTGTTCAGCCAGATCAGAAGGGAGGTGCCCAGGTAGACTGCAGAGAGGGACAAACTTCAGTTAAGATAAGGGAAAAACCTGAAATACTTGTCAAGGGGGGCAGGGATTTCATTGTTCTCATAGGAAGAAGATTGTCCCCTTCTGTTATCTGTCTGGTCTATGGACTGCATTCCACATCTGAAAAGAGATGGCTTACACTAGGTAAAAGGGGCGGGAGGGGAAACTTTGCTTGTGAATATCTCTCAAACCATAAAGGATTTAGAGATAAGACTTATATCGTTATTCATGTTTTTTTAATGCCTACAAAATAAAATAAAGTTAAAACGAAGTATTACTATCCCTTTAATTCACAAGTTATAACATGTCAAATTGTCAGGAACTGAGTGGCAGTATGATTACTTCCTGAAAGTTCAAACTGACAGGAAGTGACTCAGCAGTTTTTTTCACATTCTAGAGAGAGCTGGGTGTCAGTGATTGCCTCTCCTATAGAATGCAACAAAATAACTAATTGAAATCTGACCACTAGAGGGCAATGTTAATGAAAACAAGCAACCGTTTAAACTGTAATGACTCTGGAATGATGCATCTCCCAGCAGTGAGAATATGTTTACTCAGAAGAAAAGCCCAGCAATATTTTTTTTTCATAAACAAAGTTTACTAATACTACTTTAAGATATAAAAAATTGAATGTGCTGCTTTTCAGCAGACGTGGAGGAAGCCATTTTCCTTTGCACTTCGCATTTCCTGGTCAGGATGCTATAATCTACTAAAGGCTTAATCAATTTTCAGACCTTTAGCTGTTTAGCTGTTCCAAGAAATCCTTAAAGGGATAGTAATACTTAAAATGTAAAAAAAAAATATGTTGTAGGGTTTATCCCCCTGAGTAAAACAAGAGTACTCCCACTGCTGAAAGGTGTTTCATTCAAAAGTTATTAATTTTCAAAGTTGAATTTTTTAGGTGCAATATCACAGTGGCCTGAAATTGTACAGTGGCGCTGTTGCTACACCATCCTATGGAAATTTATGGTCCCGGGACCAGAGCTGTCCATAGGATGGTGTAGCAACAGCGCCACTGTACAATTTCAGGCCACTGTGATATTGCACCTAAAAAATTCAACTTTGAAAATTAATAACTTTTGAATGAAACACCTTTCAGCAGTGGGAGTACTCTTGTTTTACTCAGGGGGATAAACCCTACAACATATTTTTTTTTACATTTTAAGTATTACTATCCCTTTAAGCCTAGGCTTTCTTGGAAGGGGGCACTATTGACCTGAGCCATAGAAAAAATGTAGATGCAAGGGGAATCACGCCATAGCCATATTTATCTGCTTATAAGGAGGTGACACTGTTAGGCATAATAATATTAAAATGGAGGAATAGGGATGGTATAGGGGAGATGGTGTACACCTAGGGGATGCAGGTATTTACTGAGGCTATGGAGGAGGTCTTAAGGGGGTTACATAGAGGTCCAAGGGATTAAGTCCCCTGTATGGGTGGAGGGTGTGGTGCTTCCAGGGTCCAGACAGCGCGGCAAAGCCAAGACAGTAAGGTGGGCAGAAAGGCTTGTGCTTTACGGTCAGGTCACACTGCACAAAGGGCGGGTGATGGCCATAAAGGACTGTAGGAGGAGAGGCATGGAGGTTGTGTTGTGGAGGATCTGCACTGGGGCCTTTTCGTCTCCCTTGGTATGGTGTGGAATGGGCGGCCATGGAGAGGGCCAGTGTTGGAGAGGCAGTCATTGCCTGAAAGGACTATCCCTTTACTTTCCATGACCATGAGCTGGGAGCAGTTGTTGTCCAAGCTAGAACTGGTAGAGGCCCTGGAGGTGCCAAGTAGAAGGGGTGGTTTACCCCTGGGGCTAATAGATCAAAACCCAAATTAATAACTCATAATTTGCCATTATACTTCTGTTGTCCATGTGTTTATTTTAATAATGGGGACTGGAGGGGGGTGTTGGTTTATTTGTAATGTCTGGAGGGAAAGGACGGAGAAATGGAGATTATGGACCTAATTGCAACATGCTCTTTCATAAAAAAAATAACTCATACAGTATAAGACCGGTATTTCTTTAACCCACTGGATTCACAATGCATCGGAGACCTCTCTGGCATCCAAGGGGTTAATAAAGTTTAGACTAGGAATTCTAACCAGTATTATTTTTTTTAACTAGTAATAATAGGAACGAGGCGGCCAAGTAGGACTCATTAAATAACATGTGTTGGAAACCGTACAAAGCAATCACAAATGTGACACATTCTCTCCTAAAGAATAAGATTTGGGTTTCAGCTTTTAAAAACATAATAAGTTCATCTTCCAAGAGTACAATAAAATACACTAAATCATATACAATTAGCGCTGTGTTTTTGTCCCTTCTCCAAACATAAAAAGGAAAGCTGGTGTGATTCCAGAGTTGCTGTGGTCATTATGGAATTACTGAGTGTTCTTAGGAAAATCATAATAGTTATTTCTTACTCATTTTTACACCTTCATAATTTGAAACTATATGGTCAAATAATTTCTCTTCTGAAGCTTAAAATGACCTGTAACAAAGGGAAAGGTAAAGACTAAAAGAATAATCAAAGTTACAGCAGGGGCTGCTACCAGAGCTACTGTTGCTGCTGTTGCTACTGTTGCTGCTGTTGCTACTGTTGCTGCTGTTGCTGCTGGTGCTACTGTTGCTGCTGTTCCTGCTGTTGCTGCTATTGCAACTACTGTTATTATAATTTTGTCCTATAAAATGTCTATTCATTTCTAGATCATAGGTACTATAAGGCAGTATGCTCAATGCCTATGTGTTGTTAGTGTGTTTAATTCTCCCCTGTATCTACCTTTGATGCCCCCTTTTTAATGAGTTTCAGAAAATATATAGGAAATTTATGGCAAGCACAGAGGCTTCATATTATGCTTTAACCTTCTCCACTGCTACCCTCAGCAGCAAAGAAAAACTTTATTGTTAACAAACAGAAATAAAAACAACTTCAGTATCAACATACTCCTCCCCTTGACCAATCATAGTCCATCATTACATTTAAACAGTGATGCCATCAGTCCATCTCCCTCTTTCTTTGCTGCTCCCTCAGGATCAGGTCATGTATTATGTCCTCTGATGTACCTAGTGTATTGTTTGTATGTTTGATTATAACTGCCTTTTGTATCCTATTGTATCCTATTTGTATTATACTTGCTTTGCTACTTCAGTTTTATCCTCTGGCCTCATAGGAACCTCTGATTGTATGGTGTCTACCCTTTTTGGGGACCCTTTTTTGACCATTACGTTCCCTTGGTCACTTTTTCCCTATGGCATTCAAAGGGTTAACTTTTTAATGAGTTTCAGAAAATATATTGCTATTTTGAATCTATTATAACATATCATTATTATAATAAACATCAGTATTATTAATATTCTTCTTGAATACATACACTAATTAATAAATTCAGTGTTTTTCTGACATGATATCTATTATTTAATTTATTTATTCATTTAAAATGTATTATTACATAATAAATAATTCTTTGCAAATAAATATATTTTTTGTATAAATATTCTGTTATTCTTAGGTTCACTTATAATAAATAAAAAAATCTTAAGTAAAAGATTAAAAATACACGACACCAACATATTCCTTAGCAAAATGTGGAACATGTGTTCACTGAGCTGAATGCTGCTTATTTTAAGTGGTTTAAGGAGAGGATTCTTAGCTTCTGCTTAAACCTCATTTTAAAATGAAAAGAGTTTAGCGTTGTGAATAAAATTCCCCCAAATATTTACACACAGATACATAAGGTATTCATGGTTCAGCTCTTGAGAATTTATAATGTAGACAAAAAAAAAAAGTTCACGGATTAAGGATGAAGCATGCAGTCATATTTACCCTTAAAGGAATAGTAATGTAACGATATAAAGGCAGATCCGATTCTTCTTTATACCTTTTTATAATGTTCCGTAGCGTTCTAAGCATTCCTATCCATGTAGTTTGATTGCCATTTTATTGTAAAGTTCCCCCCTCATGATCCTTTTCCCTATGTCAATATTCTTCCCTCCAGCTGCAAAATCCAGTCTGGACAGATCACAACGAGAAACAATCTTGTGTCAGCATAATAATAATAATCCTTTATTTATATAGCGCACACAGATTCCACAGTGCTTTACACTCATATTGGTTCCTGTCCCCATTGGGGCTCACAATCTAAAATCACCTATCAGTGTGTTTTTGGGGTGTGGGAGGAAACCGGAGTACCCGGAGGAAACCCACACAAACACAGTGAGAACATACAAACTCATTGCAGATGTTGTCCTTGGTGGGATTTGAACCCAGGACCCCAGCGCTGCAAGGCAACAGTGCTAACCACTGAGCCACTGAAAACCCCTTCATCAAGGTGGACAAGATTTTCTTTATACAGAAACAAGTTCGTCCATCATTGCGATCTGTCCAGCTTTCAGATATGAGGGATCAAGAGTGAAGCATGGAAAAGGGGCGGGAGGCAGAAACGTTAAAATAAAATTGCCGTCAAACTACACCAATATGGACGTTTAGAACGCTATGGAGAATTATAAAAAGGTATAATGAAGAATTGGATCTACCTTTATATGGGAACATTACCGTCCCTTTCTCTACTCAAGGAGATTTGGGAATTCTAGAACAGAATTTCTCTGGAGCAATTCCCAAGTACCCCTAACCCTTGCAATATATCAAGATATATCTATACCCCTAACCCCTGCATCATATCAAGATATATCTATACCCCTAACCCCTGCATCATATCAAGATATCTCTATACCCCTAACCTCTGCAATATATCAAGATATTTCTATACCCTAATCCCTGTAATATATCAAGATATCGCTATACCCCTAATCCCTGCAACATATCAAGATATCGCTATACCCCTAATCCCTGCAATATATCAAGATATCGCTATACCCCTAATCCCTGCAACATATCAAGATATATCTATACCCCTAACCCCCGCAATCTATCAAGATATCTCTCTACGTGTAACCCCTGCAATATATCAAGATATATATGTCTAGTAGCAGGTGTCATAATAATCGGTTCAGCTATTTAGTTTATAAATATCTTGAAATTCTGCACTTTTGGGGGCACAACTACAAAGACTGAAAAACATTTGAATCAGACCACTTTAAGTGATTATTAACCGTTTGAGTGCCAGAGGGGTATGCAACGCATTGCTTTGCAATACGTTGCGTACCCCTCTGGCACCCAAAGGGTTAAATGTTCCTAAACCTACAGCAGCGCCACTGATTCTAACAGCGAGCCCCACTCACGTGACTTGACATGAAATCTAGAAGGAAATATTCTAGAGAATCAGTGAGCGTGTGCAGTTCCTGTACCTGGTCTGGTCGTTTACGAATGGAAGCGAATGAATATGCATTTTTATTACATTAATGTATTAGCATTTGTATACTGATTAACCCTTTGAGTGCCAGAGGGGAAGCCAACGCATTGCAAACCAATGAGTTGGATACCTCATTGTCAGGGAATAGGGTTAAATAACTTGTCGCTTCATTTCAAGCACCTCTGGGAGTGAATGGGTTAAGCATCTCCTGAATTCCGAGGGATTAGTCTGGATATGATGGAAGTCCAAGCAATGGAGAAATGGAATCCAGTTTGTGACAGAGGTTATAAATTAGAGTCATTAAACGTACATGCAGCTTATCATCGAAACATTATCACCGCGTCTGCTGCTCATCTCATGTCAAGACAGCAGGCAACCTACAGCTGTTGTTACACTACAACTTCCATCATCCTCAGCTACTAATTGTCCCTCCTTGCCTAAGGATAATGGAGTTACTTTAAATGGATTGTACTTGTGTTTAGAGTTAAAAAATCCTAATGGCCCCTATGAATATTGCCAAAGCTCCTTGGTTCAAGAAATAACATCTTTAATGAATCTTGGATGTCACGTCCATGGAGGCGGACATAACAGGTGTATGAGCCTAATTAACTATTTAACAATGGGAGGAATGATAAACATATTTCAAGGCTACTATCATAATTTTAAATAATACTCGGAGCTAAGAGGCTATCCACTACTTTTCCTAAAGCAGCTACAGTCTCTGCAAGCACAGCTTCCTGAGGCAAAAACCCCCCACAATTTTACTGCCCTTACAGTAAAAAATCCCTGCCATTGGTTTTAGTCCAGAGCACCTTTCCTCTAGTCTTAGTGGATGACTTTGTTTTTTGATCAGCCCTTCTGAGTAAACAGTTCTCCGGAATGTTGTTTGTATTGGTCTCAAGTATATGTGTAAATGTTAACCCTTTGAGTGCCAGAGGGAACACAATGCATTGCAAAGCAATGCATTGGAGACCTCCATAGCATTCACGGTGCTAAAATCCCCATTAAAATCAACGGGAATTTGGGAATATTTTTTTTTAATACTCCCCCTTTAGTGCAAATAGTTCGCCCCAGAAGGTTTCCACTTTTCTTTTAATCCTTTGAGTGCTGGAAAGGCGTCCAATGCATTGCACTGCAGTGAAGTAGGTACCTCTCTGGCACTCAAAAAGGTTAAACGCAGGGTCTTAAGTAAAACCGGATAAATTCTGGACCAATCCAACTGCAAAACAGGGAACCAATTAAAATTCCTATTGATTTAAAGGAGCAGTAAACTATTTTTTATGAAAGCACACATTTTATAGAGCTTTTCCTGCCGAAAAAAACAAGGTCACTCCCATCACTGTCAGATGTTTTATTCAAAAATTATAGCATTTTAAATAATCAGGAAGTGAATTTATTGTGTTTACTTCCTGATAGATCTAACTGACAGGAAGTGAATTTATTGTGTTTACTTCCTGATAGTTCTAACTGACAGGAAGTGAATTTACTGTGTTTACTTCCTGATAGTTCTAACTGACAGGAAGTGACTCAGCAGTTTCTGTCACATTATATGGAGAACTGTATGTCTCTGACTTTCCTCTCCATTAGAATCTAACAGGAAATCTAATTAGAATTCTAGAGGGCACTGCTAATGTAAAAAAACAGGATTTTAAAATGTAATAACTCTGGAAATATAAATCTCTCGGCAGTGGAAGTATCCTTATTTTACTCGGAAGGAAAATCCCTACAATATATATTTTTTTCATAAAAAAAGTTTACTGCTCCTTTAAGTTGGGTTTTCAGTCTGTTGAATGCGAGATCTCCAATGCGAAGTGACGTGCTACAGAACTCTCAAGAGGTTAACGTCATCCAGCGAATTAGGTGTGAAATTGGGGTGTATGTACTTGTATCCTATGGAGCAGTTGGTGTGATCCTGAATGACTCCAGTCCTTCTAAGTTCATCAGCGTTAGTGTGTTAGACTCATTCACATTCATGTTGTGATGTAAACGGGACAGCTGGAGATGAACTGGTACAATGTCCCTTTCTGTGCCACACGTTAAGAGCCGCCCGTGTTTAGTTCAATTGGATTACAGGAGGCTGGGAGAGTCATCTAAGTTAAAAAGGGGCATTTAAGTTGAGCTCTGTTAAATTCGCACATGGAAGCCATCGTGCAAATAGATATCAGGCTTTGTTTGATCGCTCAGATAAAAATTCTGTTTTTAAAGGGATACTAATACTTCGTTTTATCTTTATTTTATTTTGTAGGCATTAAAAAAACATGAAGAACGATATAAGTCTTATCTATCAAACCTTTATGGTTTGAGAGATATTCACAAGCAAAGTTTCCCCTCCCGCCCCTTTTACCTAGTGTAAGCCATCTCTTCTCAGATGTGGAATCCAGTCGATAGACCAGACAGATAACAGCAGGGGACAATCTTTTTCCTATGAGAACAATGAAAGCCCTGCCCCCCTTGACAAGTTTTTCAGGTTTTTCCCTTATCGTAATTGAAGATTGTCCCTCTCTGCAGTCTACCTGGGCACCTCCCTTCTGATCTGGCTGAGCAGTGTTACATCAGTAAAAGGGGTGGGAAGGGGATACTTTATCATTGAATTACTCTTGAACTACAACTCTGATAGAATTGAAATAACACTCTCCAGAGTCCAAATACTATGATGATTAATTAGAGCTGCTTTTATTATGAAACATTACTATCCCTTTAAAGGGGAACATTCACATGACAAAAACTTCTGTCCATAGCTTTTACTTAGCACGACAAGGTTAGAGTTGTTGGTTTTTTTAAATTTTAGTTAACAGCTATTGAAGTGATGAAGATTTAAAATTTGGCACTTCCGTGTTCTGCGGCACCCTGTATGTGCGACACAATGCGCAGGACTTCCCACCGTGAACGTCCACTATAAGGTTTTCCATCACTGGGGATTCTCTGCTTCGTGTGCACTTTCTTCTGCCCAACAAGTATGGAAGTGTAGGAAGCACAGCAAGGAGGGGGCTGGCTTTACATTAATGGGAGCAATGTTTCCAAGTCAAATTTTCCACCTACTTATTTGGCTTACCAAAATGTTGGTAAAAGAATTACATCCCACAGCCGTTCAGAAGAAAGACACTCTATGATTCAGACAGATCTCACTGAAGATGGGACAACGCGTTCTGCCCACTAATTTCCAATAAATTGTAACATAAACTTACAATTGCTGTGATGCAAGGCTAAGAAGATCATTGTACATAAAAAGTGTTATAATTCTGGGACATACCAACTGCATCATAGGAAACAAACATTTCCAAAATTTCTAATTATTTAAATGATGCTTTAACCCCTTGAATGTTCAAGATGTCTACAACGCTTTGCTTCACAAAGTGTCTGAGACCTCTCGATCATTCAAGGGTTAAAAGACCCATCTAACACTTTGATTGTCTGAGAGGTATTTAGTACATTGCAGCTAAATGTATTGCATTCCTTTCTGTCACTCAGATGGTTAAACCCCCCTATTTTATCTCTGCCTCTATTTATAAGAATTGTGTCTAGTGGTTTATAATCAATGTTACTGTTACTATCACTGTGACTGTGTAACTGTTACTGTTATTACCACTGTGACTGTGTAACTGTTACTGTTGCTATCACTGTGACTGTGTAACTGTTACTGTTGCTATCACTGTGACTGTGTAACTGTTACTGTTGCTACTGCTGTATTATTACAATGTTACGGTCTCAATGTTCATTGATTTGGTTACATATATGTATGGGTTTTTTTTAACAGATTTCATGTTATAAAATAAGCCTGTTTTAACCCTTTGTATGCCAACAAGGTGTCCAGTGCATTGCTGAGCAGTGTCAGTGAGTGGGGGAGGTAATGTAGGGATAAGACAGAAATTCGGTGCTAGGGGAGGTGGGTAATACATTGCTGAGCAGTTATCAGTGAATGGAAAGATAATGTAGGTATAAGACAGGAAGTCTGGTAGGGGAGGTGGGTAATGCATTATTCAGTAGTGTCAGTGAGTGGGGAGGTACTGTAGGGATAAGACAGGACGTCAGTGCTAGGGGAGAAGGGCAATGCATTGCTGAGTAGTGTCAGTGAGTGGGGAGGTAATGTAGGGATAAGACAGGAAGTCAGTGCTAGGGGAGGTGCGTAATGCATTGCTGAGCACTGTCAGTGAGTGGGGGAGGTAATGTAGGGATAAGACAGGAAGTCAGTGCTAGGGGAGGTAGGTAATGCATTGATGAGCAGTGTCAGTGAGTGGAAGTCAGTGGTACGGGAGGTGGGCAGTGCATTGGTGAGCAGTGTCAGTGAGTGGGGAGATAATATAGGGATAAGACAGGAAGTCAGTGTTAGGGGAGGTAGGTAATACATTGCTGAGCAGTGTCAGTGAGTGGAGGAGGTAATGTAGGGATAAGACAGGAAGTCAGTGCTAGAGGAAGTGGGCAATGCATTGCTGAGCAGTGTCAGTAAGTGGGGAGATAATGTAGGGATAAGACAGGAAGTCAGTGATAGGGGAGATGGTCAGTGCATTGTTGAGCAGTGTCAGTGAGTGGGGGAGATAATGTAGGGATAAGACAGGAAGTCAGTGTTAGGGGAGGTAGGTAATGCATTGCTGAGCAGTGTCAGTGAGTGGAGGAGGTAATGTAGGGATAAGACAGGAAGTCAGTACACATTATTTAGCAATGTCAGTGAGTGGGGAGGTAATGTAGGGATAAGATCGAAGTCAGTGCTAGGGGAGGTGGGTAATGCATTGCTGAGCAGTGTCAGTGAGTGGAGGAGGTAATGTAGGGATAAGACATGAAGTCAGTGCTAGGGGAGGTAGGTAATGCATTGCTGAGCAGTGTCAGTGAGTGGGGGAGGTAATGTAGGGATAAGACAGGAAGTCAGTTCTAGGGGAGGTGGGTAATGCATTGCTGAGCAGTGTCAGTGAGTGGAGGAGGTAATGTAGGGATAAGACATGAAGTCAGTGCTAGGGGAGGTAGGTAATGCATTGCTGAGCAGTGTCAGTGAGTGGGGAGGTAATGTAGGGATAAGACAGGAAGTCAGTGCTAGTGGAAGTGGGTAATGCATTGCTGATCAGTGTCAGTAAGTGGATGGTCTAACTTGGAGAAGACCACTTAACATACTATTAACAGATAAGAGTAGGATGCAGTACTATGGTGGCAACTGTTAAAAAAACTGTATTTCTTTGAAAATGTTTCATTTTAAAGACAAATAAAAGACATTTTTAATATATGAATTTTAAGGGCAATACTCATCAAGATCATCTCACTGCTATTTTTTTAATTTTTTTGATACATTTGCAAAAGTGACAGACTGACTTCTTAAAATGAAATCCTCCTTCTACCAACTACTCATAATCTGATATTTTTTTTTTTTTCATTATACCGACTTTTTTGAACAGCGCCCCCTATGAGCAGGCAACCTTTGGCGTCTACTAGTACCGGACTACAATTCCCATCATCACCAAACAGGGAACAGCTGATTGGGGATAGTGATCGTTTTAGTCTCTGACAGCTGAAGTGTCAAAAGTTGTCTCGTCCTGCAACAGACTAGTATCTAAACTTCAGCTGCTGTTTCTGGGAAACAGCACGAGGAGTCCAAGATTCAACTCCACTGGAACATAAGTGATTGGAATGTTGTAAGGAATGAATAGTTACGGAATTGACCCCTTGCATGCACCCCTCTGGTCTTCAAAGGGGTAATGAATTATAATATATTTTTTTTTTTTATAAGCAAGGTCACAAACACAAATCATTTTGATGGAGCTGGGAGGAGCAATTATATTACTAGTGAAACAAATGTTGTCTACTGGTGCTTGCTACAAAGTGTTTAGCAGTTATCAGGCAAAAATTAATTCAAAGCAAATGGTGTATGTAAACGGGCTCCTCTCTCTTATTATTCAACAGTTTACAATTAATTAATATCATCCCTTCGATCAACCCTCCTCTTTGCATCAGCGGTTTATTTCAGAAAATGAAATGGCTCCTTCAGTGTGTCACAAACAATAAAACACTAATGAGCAATTTTACAAATAAATGAATTCATGATAAATGTATAGCACCAAAATGTCATTTACATAAGCAGTAAGAGAAAATATTAATAGTCAATGTGGGCTTTGCTTAGAGAATTAAAAGGATAATCATATTTTTCCTTTATTTTTGTGGACAAAACTCATTTTCAATTTTGAATGAAATAAAAAAAATCATTATACAGATTTAGCAAAAAGATATGTTCTAAACCCAAGTTGATCTTGCTGATAAGAACAATTATTTTCACCTCTTGATCTTCCATAATGTACAGATAATATGTTATCATATTAACCCCTTGGATGTTAGATATGACTCCACTGCAATTGAAAGAAAAGCACTGAAGATGTCCCTAGAATCTAAGTCGTTTATATTCCTTCATTCTTATTTAAATCAATTTTTTTTTTTTGCAATGTTGCATACCTCCCAACATTTCAAGTTGCCAAAGAAGGACACCGTTGTTTTAGGGGGTGTTGCTGGGGGCGTGGCCAGTGGGTACGGCATTACTGATAATTTTTTGGGCTATTTCATGACATATTGACACCTCCTTGTGTAATGTAATAAGTGACTTATAACAAGACCACAGTATTTTATTTACACAGACTAATTTATAAACACATATAGTGACATTTAAAAAACAATTAATGTGAGTTTTATTGCTGTAGAGCAATGTGACACACTTATATACACACCACACAGTCTGATCTCCTAAACACAGGGACACCAGGGTGATACACTTCTGTACACACCACGCAGTCTGATCTCCTAAACACAGGGACACCAGGGTGATACACTTATATACCCACCACACAGCCTGATCTCCTAAACACAGGGACACCAGGGTGATACACTTATATACACACCACACAGCCTGATCTCCTAAACACAGGGACACCAGGGTGATACACTTATATAAACACACCACACAGTCTGATCTCCTAAACACAGGGACACCAGGGTGATACACTTCTGTACACACCACGCAGTCTGATCTCCTACACACAGGGACACCAGGGTGATACACTTATCTACCCACCACACAGTCTGATCTCCTAAACACAGGGACACCAGGGTGATACACTTATATACACACCACACAGTCTGATCTCCTAAACACAGGGACACCTGGGTGATACACTTATATACACACCACACAGTCTGATCTCCTAAACACAGGGACACCGGGGTGATACACTTCTATACACACCACACAGTCTGATCTCCTAAACACAGGGACACCGGGGTGATACACTTCTATACACACCACCCAGTCTGATCTCCTAAACACAGGGACACCAGGGTGATACACTTATATACACACCACACAGTCTGATCTCCTAAACACAGGGACACCAGGGTGATACACTTCTGTACACACCACACAGTCGTTTATATTCCTTCATTCTTATTTAAATCAATTTTTTTTTTTTGCAATGTTGCATACCTCCCAACATTTCAAGTTGCCAAAGAAGGACACCGTTGTTTTAGGGGGTGTTGCTGGGGGCATGGCCAGTGGGTACGGCATTACTGATAATTTTTTGGGCTATTTCATGACATATTGACACCTCCTTGTGTAATGTAATAAGTGACTTATAACAAGACCACAGTATTTTATTTACACAGACTAATTTATAAACACATATAGTGACATTTAAAAAACAATTAATGTGAGTTTTATTGCTGTAGAGCAATGTGACACACTTATATACACACCACACAGTCTGATCTCCTAAACACAGGGACACCAGGGTGATACACTTCTGTACACACCACGCAGTCTGATCTCCTAAACACAGGGACACCAGGGTGATACACTTCTATACACACACCACACAGTCTGATCTCCTAAACACAGGGACACCAGGGTGATATACTTCTATACACACCACACAGTCTGATCTCCTACACACAAGGACACCAGGGTGATACACTTACATACACACCACACAGTCTGATCTCCTAAACACAGGGACACCAGGATGATACACTTATATACACACCACACAGTCTGATCTCCTAAACACAGGGACACCAGGGTGTTACAATTATATACACACACCACACAGTCTGCTCTCCTAAACACAGGGACACCAGGGTGATACACTTATATACACAGCACACAGTCTGATCTCCTAAACACAGGGACACCAGGGTGATACACTTATATACACACACCACACAGTCTGATCTCCTAAACACAGGGACAACAGGGTGATACACTTATATACACACTACACAGTCTGGTCTCCTAAACACAGGGACACCAGGGTGATACACTACTATACACACACCACACAGTCTGATCTCCTAAACACAGGGACAACAGGGTGATACACTTATATACACACCACACAGTCTGATCTCCTAAACACAGTGACACCGGGGTGATACACTTCTATACACACCACACAGTCTGATCTCCTAAACACAGTGACACCGGGGTGATACACTTATATACACACTACACAGTCTGGTCTCCTAAACACAGGGACACCAGGGTGATACACTTATATACACACACCACACAGTCTGATCTCCTAAACACAGGGACAACAGGGTGATACACTTCTATACACACCACACAGTCTGATCTCCTAAACACAGTGACACCGGGGTGATACACTTCTATACACACCACACAGTCTGATCTCCTAAACACAGGGACACCAGGGTGATACACTTATATACACACCACACAGTCTGATTTCCTAAAAAGAGGGACATCAGGGTGGGAAAGAGGGACAGAGGGATTTGTCCCTAAAAGAGGGTCTGTCCCTCCTAAAGAGGGACACTTGGGAGGTATGATGTTGTGGTTGTAAAAATATATATAAAAGTTATCTAAATAAACTGCTTGTTGAGCTTTGTCTGGAACCACAGAACCCCATCTATGAAACACAATATGTTGATATGCTACTGTATAAATATACATTTTAATCAGGTGTATTTTGGTCACTGATGTCCATATAAAAATATATTTATGTTTCCTAAAATGGAATACAAATTGTGGGCTCAGATATAAATAGTTGGGGTTTGTACACTTTATTGTCGATGTGATATTGGCTCCTCGTGTTTCAGAGCCCGGTGTAGGGAATTCCATGTTATTGTGAATTTCTTGCACTATGAGAAGACTTTGCTATAAATAAAACTGCGTGCTCAATACCGAGGCCTGCATCGAGTTGCATTCTCTTCTGCTGCTCTCGGGTTACGTGATTTTTGGCATGACAATGAATCAGTTACTTCAGCTGACTTACGTTGGACGGGCGGGTTGTTTCAGGTAACATCTGCTTTTGGTCAAAGCTATAAGTGGAACTTTTATAAAGGGTTTTAACACTGAACCTTCGCGTCCAAGCACTGAGCTGTTCAAGGGTTGGAACTATCGTGGATGACAATATGGATCTCTGGGTCGTATGTATAAAGACACAAGTGTAATGATTCCGGATCAGACCAACTACCCTACAGGGAACAACTAAAATAATGACATTAAGATGGGTTTTTTTTCCTGTAAACGCTAGAGAAATCTCCTTGCACTGCAAATCAATGGAAATTTTGGAAGTTTTAATTTGTCCCTTATGGAACAATGTATTAGCCCCAGAATGTATTTTTTGGCTTTCTGGATAAGGCCCTGGAGCTAACCAATCCCATCATATTTATCAAAAGCAGAAATCCAGTTGGGTTTTATAATTACACATGGGACACAATTCAGATACAGATTTAGTAAATATTTGACTTGATGCATAAGTTCTGCATCTCTTTATCTTGATAAAAACATTAGATATAGATAATAGACAGATAGATAGATAGATAGATAGATAGATAGATAGATAGACAGACAGACAGATAGATAGATAGATAGATAGATAGATAGATAGATAGATAGATAGATATGAGAGAGAGAGAGATAGATAGATAGATAGATAGATAGATAGATAGATAGATAGATAGATAGATAGATAGATATGGGATAGATAGATAGATAGATAGATAGATAGATAGATAGATAGATAGATATGAGAGAGAGAGAGAGAGATAGATAGATAGATAGATAGATAGATAGATAGATAGATAGATAGATATGAGATAGATAGATAGATAGATAGATAGATAGATAGATTGATAGATAGATAGATATGAGATAGCTAGATAGACAGATAGCTAGATAGATATATAGATAGATAGACAGACAGATAGATAGATAGATAGATAGATAGATAGATAGATAGATAGATAGAAAATATATTTATTTATATAAACATAAAATTTGACTGCAGATAAGAACCATTTGGCCCATCTAGTCTGTTCATTTTTCCTACAGTAAAAAGCTCAAACCTTATTTGGTCCTTGGTTTTGTCTAATGTTCAGGACAGCAATATGCCTATCCCATGCATGATTACATTCCATCACTGTATTAACCTCTACCACTTCTGCTGGTAGGTTATTCCACTTATCTACTACCCTCACAGTGAAGTACATCTTTCTTACATTACATCTAAACCTCTGTCCCTCTAGTTTTCGCTATGACATCTTGTCCTAACATTTTTACTCTTTTCATGTATTTCAATCCTGTACTTTTACTGAATCATTTTATGTATTTTAATGTTTCTATCATATCCCCTCTCTCTCGTCTCTCCTCCAAGCAATACAAGTTCAGATCCTTTAGTCTATCCAGATAATTTTTATCCTGTAAATCAGTGGTTCTCAACCTGTGGGTCGGGACTCCTTAGGGGGTCGAATGACGATTTGCCAGGGGTCGCCTAAAGCCATAAGATATTTATATTTCAATTCATAACAGTAGCAACATTACAGAGATGAAGGAGCAACGAAAATAATTTTACTGTTAGGGGGTCGCCACAACTTGAGAAATTTTATCAAAGGGTCGCGGCACTAGAAAGGTTGAGAACCGCTGCTTTAACCATTCACTATTTTAGTATCTCCTCTCTGAATTCTGTCCAGAATATCTCTATCCTTCTGGAGATGGGGTCTCCAGTACTGTGCAAAATACCCTAGGTGAGGTCTAACCAAATATATATAAGTGTGTGCAACTGAGCGGATCCTATCACCTAAAAATCAGTTAGTTTTTGTATGAGCCATTTTTAATTTAGAAAACTTTATTTAGCTATTTAGATGTATAGATTATGGTAATTAAGGCTGTGCAGACACTTCCTGTCTTAACCCTACATCCCCCCCTCCCACCCTACCCACGAAAACGTAACCCTTTCAGTGTTAGTGATGGTGTGCAATACACTGAGCAGTGTCAGGGAGTGTGGGAGCTAATGCAGAGCCAGACAGGAAGTGTCTGCACTGCATACCTTAATTACCATCATCTATACATCTAAATAACTCAAACACTAGATTTCTAAATACAAAATGTCTAATACAATATATAGATGATTTTATCATCTCTTTCAAAATCACCAAAGTTGCTTTTAGGTGATAGTGTCCCTTTAACATTGTTTTAATCACATAGCCGATCTCATATTACTCTCCCAAGTTTACCGTCAGGCACTAGTTACAGTTATCGGTTTGTTTATAAGAAGAGATTGGTACATGTCACATTGTATCAGGGGGGCCCATGTTTAGTCCTTCTGCTGTTAGAGACCAGAACGCCTTGGGGTTATTCACTAAGACAGAGCTTTCCAAACTTTTCATGTTGGTGACACACATTTTAGACATGCATCATTTTGTGACACACTAATTCAGTTTTGCTAGCAAACCGGAGGTTAAACTAATAATCCCTTATAAGAGATACGGACACATACATAAATTGTAATAAGAAGATGTATGGGGACACAACATGTCTCATGAATTCCTTTCATTCATACTGCGGAAGGCATTAAGCACGTCGTGTGGTTTTTAAAAGGGTGACATGAGAATGTTGCGATACATATAAGTGTAAGATTCTCATGTCACATTATTAAATAGATAGCGCATAATTGATTTTAGAAGTACTGTCCGTCTTTCCTTTCTTATCGGTGCCACAAGCAGAAGCAGAAGCCATGTGACAGGCAGCCACAGCGCACAGGGACACTCCAGCCTGGCAGCTCAAAGAGAGGGCAGAGGTATAGAGGAGGTGGCATCTCAAAAGATTTTAACAGCTGAAGCGCCAAAAGATTTGTAACAACTAGAGTGCCTCCAGTTGTGTGTGTATGCGGCACACAGAGACACTCCAGCTGTTACAAATCTTTTGTGGTGCTCCAGCTGTATGCAGCACACAGAGGCAATCTCCCGCTGTGTAAATGTGACCAATAAGTAATAGTGTTTTATCTCAGCTCCCCGTGTAGCTCGTGCTTGGGTTGAATGACAGTCTTGCTCTGTGTAAACGGCACCTTTACCTGTGACACACCTACACACTGCGGCCGACACACTAACGTGTCGCGACACACAGTTTGGAAAGCACTGCACTAAGATGTGAGAAATTGGAGATAACTTCTCCAGTGATATCACTTCTCCAGTTCCTATGTTATTCTGTAGAATATATGCACTAAAATCTGCAAATTTAGAGAAATCTTAGTGCATAGGCTCCATAGAATAACATAGGAACTGGAGAAATGATATGACTGGAGAGGTTATCTCCACTTTATCACCTCTTTATCACACCTTAGTGAATCTCTCCCTAGTTAGGCATGATGGGAGTTGCAGTCCACACGCAGCGGGTGGTCCTGAGATCGACAACGTTGCTTGACATCATAATACATGTATTCTTTTAATAACTTGGGCAAATTATCTGTTCATGTATCAGTCACCTAAATGGAGGTTAATTTACAAACCATATAACATAAAGCCTGGAAAACCAGCTAGGGCATTTAAACCCCTTAAAGTGGAACTAACACCGCTAAGCAACTTTGTTTGTAATAATTCCCTATCTGGCGACTAGCTGCTTAGTAGCGCTAGTCGCCAGAATTATTACCTCTTCATGGAGAAATATGCAGTCATTCTCGGCTGACAGGCAGGACGGAGCGCGGACATCTTTCCCTAGTGACGTCCGCGCACCTGCGCTGTCAGTCCCAGAAGGCTGTAGGAGGCGTTTCTAGGAGCCATTTGGCGCTGGAAGGGACTAACAGCGCAGGCGCGAGGACGTCACTAGGGCAAGATGTCCACTTTCCATGGACGGATTTACATCTCTGGAGCCTGTAGGCACAGAAATCTGAAGCGCCCCCCCATTGGCTATTTCCACAATGCTCCAAATCTCCACATTACCCCCCATCAGCTCCACATTGCCCCCCTATCAGCTCTACATTGACCCCATCAGCTCCACATTGCCTCATCAGCTCCACATTGCCTCATCAGCTCCACATTGCCAGCATCAGCTCCACAATGCCCTCATATTGCCCCATCAGCTCCACATTGCTTGCCCCCCATCATCCCCATATTGCTCTCACATTGCCCCCATCATCTCCACATTAAGCCTCACATTTCCTACCTCCCTGGTGGTCCAGCTGCAGAAGAGATCAGTGTTTCTGCACAGACCTGTAGCTGCTGGAGCTCCCGCGCGGTCTTCTCTTTAGTAATGCAGAGCGCTGGGAGATGATGTCATGATGATGTCATCTCCCAGCGCTCTGTATTACTAAAGAGCCATGGGAGCTCAGCAGCTAAAGGTCTGTGCCAAAGAAGGCACAGACCTTACATGCGGCGGGCAGCATGGTGCAGTGCGGCACGCCACTTAAAAAAAAAAATTCTATGGCAGGCGCCCCGCCTGTAGGCAGATGCCTACTCTACCTTATGGAAAATCCGTCCCTGCCGCTCTCCGTCCTGCCTGTCAGCCGAGGATGAATGCATATTTCTCCATAACCAGGTACTAATTCTGGCGACTAGCGCTACTAAGCAGCTAGTCGCCAGATAGGGAATTAGTAGAAACAAAGTTGCTTAGCGGTGGTAGTTCCGCTTTAAAGACCAGAGAGGTCATTCACTAAGGAATGATAAAGAGACTTCTCCAGCGATATCACTTCTTCCGTTCCTATGTTATTCTATGGAGTCAGTGCGCAAAGATCTCCAAAGTTAGAGAAATGTTAGTGAATAGACCCTATATAGTAACATAGGAACTGGATAAGTGATATCACTGGAGAAATCATCTCCGCTTTATCTCCTCTATACATATTACTGATGACATAGCACAGGGAACGAAGAGGAGCCTTGAATGGCTGCGGTCATTATGCAATGGACTACTGTGTAACATTATTCCCTTGTGTGATATGGCAAACCTCTTAACACTTCGAGTGCCACAAAGGTATCCAACGCATTGCAATGTGTTGGTTACCTTCCTAGCATCCAAGGGGTTAATACGTCCCTGTGTTTTTCAGTAATTCCTTTCAAATCTATCAATGGAAATGAGCAAAATAATACTTACAAATACTCAAGGAAACAAGTCCCGGCGCCCAGGAATCACTGGTCAGTCGCTTCTGAATTCATTAAACTGGCCTGCAATGGAAAACGTCTTATTACACATGACGCCAAAATATCGGAACAAGTCGTTAATGCTGACCCCCCTCAAAATTAGTTCTCATTTTAAAGACAAGGAAAAGCTGCCTATATCTTGCGCTAGCCATTTGTCCGTAATAAAAAAAAAAAACCTTTTTGAGAAATTAAACTTAAGTTGCTGGTGGCACAGGCTGGCATTTTATGCAAATGTCCTTATGTGATATTACCATACACTGATCAATGAACGAATCGAGGCAGAGACCACACACACGCTGTGACTGGGGTACCTGTAACAGAACAGTGAGGGGCAAGTTTCAGGGCAGTTTAAGAACTCCTGAAGCCCCTGATGGAATTGCCAATGGAGGTTGTGAAATACAGGTTAACCCATTGCAGTCATACTTGGGAACGGATTTGTCCCGGAGACTATGGTTTTGTGAGTGCATTACCGGCTCTCCGGGGCAGACGCTGATTCTCTGTATGTGGGGAGTTTTCTTTAACCCTTTGAGTGCCAGAGGGGTACGCAACGCATTGCTTTGCAATGCGTTGCGTACCCCTCTGGCACTCAAAGGGTTAAAACTCTGCCCTCTTCTGTTCTTTCTCACACGGTTCCTCCCACTTTTCCTCCTTCCCCACCCAGTTCCTCCCACTTCCTGCCCACTTGCGTGATGACCCTGGAAATCCCTGCCCCCACTCATGCATAAACCCCACCCCTTTTTTCCACGATTTGAGGCAATTATGCTCACATGCGGCAATAGAGGAGTCCCAGAGAAGTTCCCAGGTATGATTGCAATGTGTTGGATAATTATCTGGCACTCAAAGAGTTAACATTTGGGATCCTTGATTTATAGTAGAATCGTGTATTCAGCACCCAGAACAGCCTTACTCCTCCCCGACTATCTGGCCACAGGTTTAACCCCTTAACTACCAATGCCATGCTAGAGCCGTCATCCATGAATTTCACTAAAGGACCAGTGACTGTCCTGGCACATCAGGGGTTATATTGCACTACCAGAGTCTGAAAATGACATGTCCAAAGCAATGTGTTACATACCACTCTGGCACTCAAAGGGCTAAAATGATTAAAATGGGGGGTTTTAACCCAGTGGGCAGTATCCAACTCATTCCTACAAAATGCACTGGGAATCACACTAACTGGTCCCCATTACATTATATACAACAATTATATGGAGACTTCACTGGCATTCGCAGGGTTAAAAAGCCCCATTATAATCAACGAAGATTAGCATCTTTCCTACTGTCTTGCTGCTTTGACCCAGAATTGTTCCAGTATATCAGCCTCCTTATTTGAGCGTAAATGAAGTTTTAGGGCTAAACAGAGATGTTTTGGGCCTGTGATTCATGAATTGATGTAGTTGCACAGCTTTTGAGTGCCAGAGGGGAATGCAACGCATTGCAAAGCAATGAGTTGTGTACTCCTCTGGCACTCAAAGGGTTAAAAAAAGACACACGTTCAAGCAAAGATCAAGTTCAAGCATAGAATAACCAAGAAAATTAGAAAATGGTATAAATCTATTTACCAGAACTTCCTCTTTCACCTACTAATACACAATATAATCATGTATGTTCCCTTCTGATAGAAATGCATCTAATCTCCTCTTAAATGAATCCATTGTATCTGTCATTACCCCATCCATAGGCAAGGAATTCCTCTGTTTCACAGACCTTACTGTAAAACACCCATTCCTCTGCTGAAGTTGAAACCTCCCTTTTTCTAATTGTAAGGGGGTGGCCCATATTTATTTGATCAGGCCTTGGAATGAAAAACTCACCAGATAGATCCTTGTATTGACCTCACATATACAATTAAAAATAAAAAAATCTCCATCCAATTCCAACCTCTATACCTGGTCCTTAGCCTTTCCCTCTTATCAAATCCATAAAACATTGCTTGCAATTAGAATTTTTACAACCTTTATCCATGGGCTATTCAACGCAATAAACATGGAAGACTTTGGGATATCTTGTGTTCAAAAACACAACTCTCAGAACTAAAATGTTGTGTACAAATGGCAGAATAAAATCCAAAGCCAATTATACACTGCACCTACATGACATCTTCATACACTTTGATTCTGCCTGTGCTTTGATCACAGTAGGGAAGCAGACAGAAGTTTTAGGTGAAGAAAGGATGTTAATTTGTTCACCTTGAACAACGTTAAACCATCGAAAAGACCTAACTAAGTCCTGGGTGAAACACAGGTATCGGGGTTGATCTTTGGTCCCAATATACTGCTGGTTACAAGTGAAGAAATGGTGGAACGTTATCAGAATATGTGGACTGATTTATCATTATTCATTCAGATCCCTGCACATGTCTAGAAGACAAGTCTGCCTGCCCAGCGCCCTTTCTGCAGCTCAGAGTCCAGAATAGACCCGGTTGCTATGGAGTGGGAAGAGGAACAATGAAATAATCTTCTCTCATGCTCCCGGCTTCCTGGAAACACAACACTGTGCAAATTACTTGGACAATCGTTAGTGGCTGGTTGCAATTAGTTTACTCTTAACCCTTTGGGTGCCATAGAGGTCTCCGATTAACTACTTTGCATTATGACCTTGACATCATGGTGCCCTGATGATGTTACTCATTGTGAAAGGTCCTATGCTGGGCTATTTTACACTGTCGACTATAGTTTGATATGAATGCACTAAGCAAAGATCAGCAAACTGCATCTTTACTATATTCCCTCAGGAACACATTAACGTTACAGTAAGGTCTGTACAGAGGCCTATGGGGCTGTATTATTACTGTATTCCCTCAGGAACACAGTAAAGTTACAGTAAGGTCTGTACAGAGGCCTATGGGACTGTATTATTACTGTATTCCCTCAGGAACACATTAACGTTACAGTAAGTTCTGTACAGAGGTCTTTGGGGCTGTATTATTACTGTATTCCCTCAGGAACACAGTAAAGTTACAGTAAGGTCTGTACAGAGGCCTATGGGACTGTATTATTACTGTATTCCCTCAGGAACACATTAACGTTACAGTAAGTTCTGTACAGAGGTCTATGGGGCTGTATTATTACTGTATTCCCTCAGGAACACAGTAAAGTTACAGTAAGGCCTGTACAGAGGCCTATGGGACTGTATTATTACTGTATTCCCTCAGGAACACAGTAAAGTTACAGTAAGGTCTGTACAGAGGACTATGGGGCTGTATTATTACTGTATTCCCTCAGGAACACAGTAAAGTTACAGTAAGGTCTGTACAGAGGCCTATGGGGCTGTATTATTACTGTATTCCCTCAGGAACACAGTAAAGTTACAGTAAGGTCTGTACAGAGGCCTATGGGACTGTATTATTACTGTATTCCCTCAGTAACACAGTAAAGTTACAGTAAGGTCTGTACAGAGGCCTATGGGGCTGTATTATTACTGTATTCCCTCAGGAACACAGTAAAGTTACAGTAAGGTCTGTACAGAGGCCTATGGGACTGTATTATTACTGTATTCCCTCAGGAACACAGTAAGGTTACAGTAAGGTCTGTACAGAGGCCTATGGGGCTGTATTATTACTGTATTCCCTCAGGAACACAGTAAAGTTACAGTAAGGTCTGTACAGAGGCCTATGGGACTGTATTATTACTGTATTCCCTCAGGAACACAGTAAAGTTACAGTAAGGTCTGTACAGAGGCCTATGGGACTGTATTATTACTGTATTCCCTCAGGAACACATTAACGTTACAGTAAGGTCTGTACAGAGGCCTATGGGGCTGTATTATTACTGTATTCCCTCAGGAACACAGAAAAATTACAGTAAGGTCTGTACAGAGGCCTATGGGGCTGTATTATTACTGTATTCCCTCAGGAACACAGTAAAGTTACAGTAAGGTCTGTACAGAGGTCTATGGGACTGTATTATTACTGTATTCCCTCAGGAACACTGTAAAGTTACAGTAAGGTCTGTACAGAGGCCTATGGGACTGTATTATTTCTGTATTCCCTCAGGAACACAGAAAAATTACAGTAAGGTCTGTACAGAGGCCTATGGCGCTGTATTATTACTATATTCCCTCAGGAACACAGTAAAGTTACAGTAAGGCCTGTACAGAGGCCTATGGGGCTGTATTATTACTGTATTCCCTCAGGAACACATTAACATTACAGTAAGGTCTGTACAGAGGCCTATGGGGCTGTATTATTACTGTATTCCCTCAGGAACACAGAAAAATTACAGTAAGGTTTGTACAGAGGCCTATGGGGCTGTATTATTACTGTATTCCCTCAGGAACACAGAAAAATTACAGTAAGGTCTGTACAGAGGCCTATGGGGCTGTATTATTACTGTATTCCCTCAGGAACACAGTAAAGTTACAGTAAGGTCTGTACAGAGGCCTATGGGGCTGTATTATTACTGTATTCCCTCAGGAACACCGTAAAGTTACAGTAAGGTCTGTACAGAGGTCTATGGGGCTGTATTATTACTGTATTCCCTCAGGAACACATTAACGTTACAGTAAGGTCTGTACAGAGGCCTATGGGGCTGTATTATTACTGTATTCCCTCAGGAACACAGAAAAATTACAGTAAGGTCTGTACAGAGGTCTATGGGGCTGTATTATTACTGTATTCCCTCAGGAACACAGAAAAATTACAGTAAGGTCTGTACAGAGGCCTATGGGGCTGTATTATTACTGTATTCCCTCAGGAACACAGAAAAATTACAGTAAGGTTTGTACAGAGGCCTATGGGGCTGTATTATTACTGTATTCCCTCAGGAACACAGAAAAATTACAGTAAGGTCTGTACAGAGGCCTATGGGGCTGTATTATTACTGTATTCCCTCAGGAACACAGTAAAGTTACAGTAAGGTCTGTACAGAGGCCTATGTGATATATTATTACTGTATTCCCTCAGGAACACAGAAAAATTACAGTAAGGTCTGTACAGAGGTCTGTGGGACTGTATTATTACTGTATTCCCTCAGGAACACAGTAAAGTTACAGTAAGATCTGTACAGAGGACTATTGGGCTGTATTATTACTGTATTCCCTCAGGAACGCAGTAAAGTTACAGTAAGGTCTGTACAGAGGCCTATGGGACTGTATTATTACTGTATTCCCTCAGGAACACAGTAAAGTTACAGTAAGGACTGTACAGAGGTCTATGAGGCTGTATTATTACTGTATTCCCTCAGGAACACAGTAAAGTTACAGTACGGTCTGTACAGAGGCCTATGGGGCTGTATTATTACTGTATTCCCTCAGTAACACAGTAAAGTTACAGTAAGGAAGGTCTGTACAGAGGTCTATGGGACTGTATTATTACTGTATTCCCTCAGGAACACAGTAAAGTTACAGTAAGGTCTGTACAGAGGTCTATGGGACTGTATTATTACTATATTCCCTCAGGAACACAGTAAAGTTACAGTAAGGTCTGTACAGAGGTCTATGGGACTGTATTATTACTGTATTCCCTCAGGAACACAGAAAAATTACAGTAAGGTTTGTACAGAGGCCTATGGGACTGTATTATTACTGTATTCCCTCAGGAACACAGTAAAGTTACAGTACGGTCTGTACAGAGGCCTATGGGGCTGTATTATTACTGTATTCCCTCAGGATCACAGTAACGTTACAGTAAGGTCTGTACAGAGGCCTATGGCGCTGTATTATTACTATATTCCCTCAGGAACACATTAACATTACAGTAAGGTCTGTACAGAGGCCTATGGGGCTGTATTATTACTGTATTCCCTCAGGAACACAGAAAAATTACAGTAAGGTCTGTACAGAGGCCTATGGGGCTGTATTATTACTGTATTCCCTCAGGAACACAATAAAGTTACAGTAAGGTCTGTACAGAGGTCTGTGGGGCTGTATTATTACTGTAGTCCCTCAGGAACGCAGTAAAGTTACAGTAAGGTCTGTACAGAGGCCTATGGGGCTGTATTATTACTGTATTCCCTCAGGAACACTGTAAAGTTACAGTAAGGTCTGTACAGAGGCCTGTGGGGCTGTATTATTACTGTGTTCCCTCAGGAAAGCATAGGGTTGCCACCTTTTCTTAAAAAAAATACTGGCCATAGCATTCCCTTCATAGACTTAACATTGGACAGAAGCCAATTTTTTACCGGCCTGCCGGTAAAATACCGGCTGGGTGGCAACCCTAGGAACGCAGTAAAGTTACTGTAAGGTCTGTACAGAGTTCTATGGGGCTGTATTATTACTGTATTCCCTCAGGAACACAGTAAAGTTACAGTAAGGTCTGTACAGAGGCCTATGGGACTGTATTATTACTGTATTCCCTCAGGAACACAGTAAAGTTACAGTAAGGTCTGTACAGAGGTCTATGGGGACTGTATTACTGTATTCCCTCAGGAACGCAGTAAAGTTACTGTAAGGTCTGTACAGAGGCCTATGGGACTGTATTATTACTGTAGTCCCTCAGTATTACAGTAAAGTTACAGTAAGGAAGGTTTGTACAGAAGCCCTCCAATGAAGAGTTGGTCCATACAGGTGCAAGACAGTAATTTTGGCTCTCACTTGGGCAGGCCAGAAGGCAACCCCCTTGTGCCCGGATTGGCAGTGAAACGCAGGAAAAGGTAAGTGAATGAACCAGGTTTAGAACTCTTACAGGAGGGCAGCTGTAGTCCTGTCACCCATGTGAATGAGTCCTCAACCTTCAGTTACCAAAACCTGTTAATGTGGACAGTAAACGTCCTTTTATACCTGGAACAGCAAATTCTATCATGACGAAATTCATATGAGTAAACAGACACAGAAGTGGTGTCACTGATGAGGAAAGGTATGTAGAACTCTTGAATTGAAACTCGTGTTTAACACTTTGAATGCCAATGGGGTATCAAACGCATTGAGGGCCCACAATGACAAATGTTGGGCTGGCAGACATCCGTTCAGGTGTATCAATAAATACACAGAAACCAATGACACTCTGAGTCATCAGTTAAAAAGCTTTTTGGCTGAAAAGTAAACCTGCAATTATCTGTGATTTTTCTGGACACATCTTACAAAAGACACATTGTGGCGAGACGTTAATGGCTCCTGTACAGCTGCCCTGAATGTATTTAAGAACTGGTGCAAAATTAATTTTTTAATACAGTCTTTCTTTTATCCTACCTGGATTGTAGAAATGAATAGCTTCACAATCTATCGGGGGCTTCTAATGCCTTGGGGGTAAATACGACTTCATCTCCCTATGACTAAACACAAACTAATACTTATTTTAAAGGGATAGTAATACTTAAAATGTAAAAAAATATATGTTGCAGGGTTTATCCCCCTGAGAAAAACAAGAGTACTCCCACTGCTGAAAGGTGTTTCATTCAAAAGTTATTAATTTTCAAAGTTGAATTTTTTAGGTGCAATATTACAGTGGCCTGAAATTGTACAGTGGCGCTGTTGCTACACGATCCTATGAACAGCTCTGGTCCCGGGACCATAAATCTCCATAGGATGGTGTAGCAACAGCGCCACTATACAATTTCAGGTCACTGTGATATTGCACCTTAAAAATTAAACTTTGAAAATTAATAACTTTTGAATGAAACACCCTTCAGCAGGGGGAGTACTCTTGTTTTACTCAGGGGGATAAACCTACAACATATTTTTTTTTACATTTTAAGTATTACTATCCCTTTAACAAAGTATTCATCAAAACACAGGGGTTCAGGGACTTATTCAGTACTAGAGATGTTGCACGGCGTTGCCAATACTATTGGGCACACCATGCAGATTGCAAATGCTCTGAATTGCTGCAGTGGTGAGTCTCACTGCTTCGCCCCCTGCCCACTCGTGTGAAAATCTCTGCCCCTGATTTACTGCCTGCCTTCAATCTCTACCCCTCGGCCACTCTGGGGCGAGATGGACAGCGAATCAGTAACTCTTAGACTTGGATACACGTAAAGAAGGTAACAGTATCATTCTGCAGTGAGCCAGCTGTTCATAGAAAACAAATCATTGGTCACTGTAACCATACCTCCCAACATTTCAAATGGCAAAAGAGGGACACTACTATTTTAGGTGGCATTTCTGGGGGCGTGGCTGGTAGGCGGGGCATTTCCAAGAATTTTTTGGTTATTTCTTGACCCATCTGCACCTCTTTGTGTAACTGATAAATGATTTAGAGCAAGACCAAAGTATTTTAGTTACCCATATTAATGTATAAACACGTATACTGACAATTACCAACACATTTATGTATGTTTTATTGCTGTGGAGCAATGTGATACACACCTCGTATTCTGATGTCCTAAAAAGAGGGACAAAAGGGTAGAAAAGAGGGACAGAGGGATTTGGGTCTCAAAGAGGGAATGTGCCTCCTAAAGAGGGACACTTGGGAGGTATGCTGTAACCCATTCAATTCCAGAGATATCTTCAATGTGTTGAGTAGCAACGCGTTAAAGACCTTGCTAGCATTCAACTGGTTAAAAGTCGATTTAGATCAATAGAAGTTTCCGTCTGTCCCCTATAGTTCAGATGGTTTGCTGAACATGCTGAACACAATCAGTCACAGGAATGCAGAATTAAGTGCACCATACATTTCTCTGAAAATGATCATGTTGCAATGCATGAAAATGCAGTCAATGTGAAAAACATCAATATATTGTATAAATGTCACAAGATCGCATTCGGCTATCTAGTTTACTCAAGCTGTCACAGATGCAGGTGAAACATGTGGCGCTCCCCAAACTATTCTTCAGTCTGCACAATAAGTCACTTTATGCCTCCAAATAGGCCTGATTTCCTCTCCCCAGAGCAGGCGGCAGTCAGGTAGTTTATTTATATTGTTTGGTCTAAACACAGGCACGTTTTTTAGTTTGTCTGAAAACAAAGGAGCGTTGTTAGGGCGAAAACTGATCTTCTTTCACCGGCAGAGAAAGAAACAAGGGTTTGGTGGAGCTTAAAAAATGTTCAGATACTGTTTTAAATCAGATTAATTTGGCTCTTTTTAACTCATTCCTTTACATGTTTCCGAAAACCACAAAAAGGCAAATGCATAAAGCAGCTGCATCACACTTAAAAAATTAACCCCTTGGATACTAGAGGTCTTCAATACATTGCTTCCCATACAGAATGCAAGGGGTTAAATGTCTAATTTAAATCAATGAGGGGTCTTATTTTTTCCTTTTGGTGAAATTGGTATGATCTAGAATTACTCTAACTAAATAAACCTCCAAATAGCTGACTATCTGTATGATGGACTCCTACCTAGGTAAGTGCTTCTGTTACACACAGTAATTATATAGATACACCTGACTGCTGTGTGATGGACTCCTACCTAGGTAAGTACTTCTGTTACACACTGTAATTATATAGATACACCTGACTGCTGTGTGATGGACTCCTACCTAGGTAAGTGCATCTGTTACACACAGTAATTATATAGATACACCTGACTGCTGTATGATGGACTCCTACCTAGGTAAGTTCTTCTGTTACACACAGTAATTATATAGATACACCTGACTGCTGTATGATGGACTCCTACCTAGGTAAGTGTTTCTATTACACACAGTAATTATATAGATACACCTGACTGCTGTATGATGGACTCCTATCTAGGTAAGTGTTTCTATTACACACAGTAATTATATAGATACCTGACTGCTGTATGATGGACTCCTACCTAGGTAAGTACTTCTGTTACACACAGTAATTATATAGATACACCTGACTGCTGTATGATGGACTCCTACCTAGGTAAGTGCTTCTGTTACACACAGTAATGATATAGATACATCTGACTGCTGTGTGATGGACTCCTACCTAGGTAAGTGATTCTGTTACACACAGTAATTATACAGATACACATGACTGCTGTGTGATGGACTCCTACCTAGGTAAGTGCTTCTGTTACACACAGTAATTATACAGATACACATGACTGCTGTGTGATGGACTCCTACCTAGGTAAGTGCTTCTGTTACACACAGTAATTACACACAGTAATGATATAGATACACCTGACTGCTGTATGATGGACTCCTACCTAGGTAAGTACTTCTGTTACACACAGTAATGATATAGATACACCTGACTGCTGTATGATGGACTCCTACCTAGGTAAGTACTTCTGTTACACACAGTAATTATATATATACCCCTGACTGCTGTGTGATGGACTCCTACCTAGGTAAGTGCTTCTGTTACACACAGTAATGATATAGATACATCTGACTGCTGTATGATGGACTCCTACCTAGGTAAGTACTTCTGTTACACACAGTAATTATATATATACCCCTGACTGCTGTATGATGGACTCCTACCTAGGTAAGTGCTTCTGTTACACACAGTAATGATATAGATACATCTGACTGCTGTATGATGGACTCCTACCTAGGTAAGCGCTTCTGTTACACACAGTAATTATATAGATACACCTGACTGCTGTGTGATGGACTCCTACCTAGGTAAGTGTTCTGTTACGCACAGTAATTATATAGATACGCCTGACTGCTGTGTGATGGACTCCTACCTAGGTAAGTGCTTCCGTTACACACAGTAATGATATAGATACACCTGACTGCTGTATGATGGACTCCTACCTAGGTAAGTGCTTCTGTTACACACAGTAATTATATAGATACACCTGACTGCTGTGTGATGGACTCCTACCTAGGTAAGTGCTTTGTTACACACAGTAATTATATAGATACACCTGACTGCTGCGTGATGGACTCCTACCTAGGTAAGTGCTTCTGTTACACACAGTAATTATATAGATACGCCTGACTGCTGCGTGATGGACTCTTACCTAGGTAAGTGCTTCTGTTACACACAGTAATTATATAGATACGCCTGACTGCTGCATGATGGACTCCTACCTAGGTAAGTCCTTCTGTTACACACAGTAATTATATAGATACGCCTGACTGCTGCGTGATGGACTCCTACCTAGGTAAGTGCTTCTGTTACACACAGTAATTATATAGATACACCTGACTGCTGTGTGATGGACTCCTACCTAGGTAAGTGCTTCTGTTACACACAGTAATTATATAGATACACCTGACTGCTGTGTGATGGACTCCTACCTAGGTAAGTGCTTCTGTTACACACAGTAATTATATAGATACACCTGACTGCTGTGTGATGGACTCCTACCTAGGTAAGTACTTCTGTTACACACAGTAATTATATAGATACACCTGACTGCTGTATGATGGACTCCTACCTAGGTAAGTGCTTCTGTTACACACAGTAATTATATAGATACACCTGACTGCTGTATGATGGACTCCTACCTAGGTAAGTGCTTCTGTTACACACAGTAATTATATAGATACACCTGACTGCTGTATGATAGACTCCTACCTAGGTAAGTCCTTCCGTTACACAAGTTAAGAGTGAATAGTTTAGGTATACTATCCCTTTAACAAACAGTATCTTAATAAGAGACACATTCATGTTAAAGTGTTTGCATCTGATTCTCCATTTGCATGAAGGTTTCTCAATATGTTGCATTTGTTCAAATCTCTTAAATCTTTAGATGATTTAGTTCCATTTAGATATTTTACTGAAATTACAGCGAACATATCTGAAGAGCGTAATTATAGTTCCACTTATAGTATTACCCCCGTGAATAGTAGAGAGGTTTTGAGACGTTTCTCGCATCCACTGGGTTAAAATGTTTCTCAAAAATGGGATACATTAATTTGCAGCAGATAAATTAGACTATTTGTAGTAATAAAAAGATATGAGTACTTGGGCATTTGGTAATACATGTTTTTATTTGGACTAACAGTTTATACTTTAACCCTTCGAATGCCAGAGGTGCAATGGTTTTATACCTCCCTGTGACTCAGAGAGTTAAAGCGGAACTAACACCCCACAGAAAAGCGCATTGCGCATGTCAGCACGATCGGCTCTCTTGTAACTCCCCGCGACTACAAGAAAACACCTGCACCATCAGGTTTAGATTCTCGTGCTGGTCTGAGAATCTAAAGCTGATCACGTAGGTGTTTTTGTGTAGCCAGGTAGAGTTACAAGAGAGCCGATTGGCTCTGTGCTGACATGCGCAATGCGCTTTTCTGCGGGAAAGACGTCACCATGTACTTTTTGGAATTACAGATTATTCTTTAATAACACGTTTAAAAAACAATAAATAATTACACAGTGAGTTATAACGGATTATAGCACTCTAATTGAGGCTACATCTTGTACGGGTGTTAGTTCCGCTTTAAGACAAGCTTTTTGTGAGATCAACTTTCTTCCTCAGGTCAAGAAATGCTGAATCATATAGTTTGTTCAAAAATAATACAGAGTTCCAAAGTTAGACGAGAATCTAGTACACAACTGGGAAAGTGCCTCCTCTGTAGTTTTCCTTCCCCCATCAGCTTCTCTCTCTGCTCTTCATTCAGGCAGACCACTGTTCAGACAATATTTATTACATATATATATATATATATATATATATATATTTTTTTTTTTTTTTTTTTTTCTCACCTTTCTCATCCCTGCTGAGTAAAACAAGGGAACACCACTTTCTGAAAGGTGTTGTATTAAAAAGTTATAACTCAAACATGCAGTACCTCCATGGCCCGAAGTTTTACAGTGGTATTGTTGCTTCAGCAGTCTATGGTGTGTTGCTGTCAAATGACAATAGCTAGACTGTGGAGCAACAGCGCCACCATAAAATTTCAGGGCATGGAAGTATTTTTCTCCAAAAAAAAAAAAGCAAGTTTCAGCTGCAATAAGATTTTAGTAATACATCTCTCAGCAGTAACCTTGTTTTATTCATCAGGATATATATATACATATATATTACATTTTAAGGAACATTAACCCTTTGAGTGCTAGAAGACTGTGCAATGCATTGCTCTGCAATGCGTTGCGCACCCCTCTGGCACTCAAAGGCTTAAGTGTTGATATCCTTATACCTACAGCTACCGACTGTTTCACAGCATATGAAAAATATGTCGTAATCTACAACTATAAATTCTCCATCTGCTGACAAAGGGTGTGTGCGACTCAATTTAAGAATTCAGACGATATCTGAGTGTAAACAGACGTGAAGACAACCGTGCTCTGTGTAACGCCACGTGTTAGAGGTGCAGGTTATCTCTACAAGGTTTACAGAATGGAAGAATATTACACAAAACTAGCACCATCTTAAATCTTTAAAGGAGAACTGCAAAGCCCTAATAATCACCTCCTACTTACCTAACTATGGCTGGAAAATCCTAATGTCCTTTAGGAATTTTATCCTTGTGTCTTGAGTCAAGAGATAACATCTTCAGTCTGGACAACACACCATTACATATGCATGTTAATCTTCATCCTTTAATATGATAGTAATGTTTCAAATTAAAAGTAGCTCCAATTAATCTGCATAGTATTTGGGCCATGGAGAGTGTTATATCACTACTGTCAGAGTTGTAGTACAAGAGTAATTGAATGATAAAGTATCCCCCTCCCGCCCCTTTTACTGATGCAACACTGCTCACCTCAGAGCAGCAAGACTGTCCGGATGGATCGCAGACAGGGACAATCTTCAGTGATCAGAAGGAAAAACCTGAAAAACCTGTCAAGGGGGGCAGGGTTTTCCTTATGATCACAGTAAGAAGATTGTCCCTTGCTGTGACCTGTCCGGTCAAGAGACCAGATTCCACATCTGAGCTGAGCAGTGTTACACTAGGTAAAAGGAGCAGGAGGGGAATACTTTATCATTCAATTACTCTTGTACTACAACTCTGACAGTACTGAAATAACAGTCTCCATGGGCAAAATACTATGAAGATTAATTGAAGCTGCTGTTTTTGTGAAACATTACTATCCCTAAACATTATATACCACCAGAGGAGTAATATAACATTATATACCACCAGCAGGGTAGGACAGTACACCATTACATACCACCAGCAGGACAATAAACCATTACATGTCACCAGCAGGACAGTACATCTGTACATACCATAAGCAGGAGAATACTTCATTGCATACAGCCAACACAGCACATCATTACAGAAAGAGGTGACCAGGTACCTCTCTTTAACCCCTTCCCGACAATGGATGTACATGTACGTCCTCTGTCAGTAAGTGACAGTTTTTACGGGACGTACATGTAGGCCTCGGAAGTCTGGGTCCCCGCGTGGCTGCACGCCGTTCGGGGACTCCGGAATAATTTAGAAAAAAAAATTATTGGCTGGGCGTTAAGTGACGGACGCGTGTGCGTGCGACCGGTCACTAAGGGGTTAATAATAATGAAAAACAAACCTCACCATCGATAATCAAGTAACAGAATTATATTAATTTATTGAAAACCTGTGACTGAGTTCTGCTCTTGTAATTAAGGACGGAGATGAAGTGAGAGGGAGAGACATTGAATCTCTACAGAATTGCCACTCACTTTCCGTCCTATAACTGTAATCAGTATGGTTACCCTAATGCAGTTTTGTAAAGCCATAAAACCTGATAAAAAAAAATAACAATAAATAAATAAAAAAATAAAACGCGACCTTGTACACAATAAACCTATACATTAAACCCGATCCACATAGCAATTTTACTGCTTTTATGCTCAAAATTACACTGTTCAAGCGGCGGCGGTGATTTGCAGGTCGAGTGTTGGAATTATAAAAAGAGATTTAATGTATTTTTCACAGAATTGTTTTGATTTGTACTGAATAACACAAGGATTGAAAGAAATGTTCTTTTTTATTTATACATACATATATATTTGTATTTATTATTTTTTTTTCAATAGGTGATTGTATTTTTTATTTAGAAGTGACAAAATATTTGCATATTGCAGTCACTTAGGTGAAGCGTAGCAAAATGAACAGGTTTTACCCTTTAAAGTGATAGTAATGTCCCCAAATTATTTTATTTTGTATTGTAGATTAAATAAAAATAAATTATTTGCAGCAAACCCCATCTCTCAAACCTCTATGGTCTGAGAGATATTTGCTTTTGAAAGGTCCCCCCTCCCTCTTGCAAACTACTTTGTAGACCGTTCCAATTAAGTATTTAATTCTAGATAACGTTATTTCGGCTCAGCTGAAGAGCCACCGGCCAGTCCCGGGACCAGAATCTCATTCTGTCAGCTGGAGCACCAGCATCTATGAAAGTGGCAGGAGGGGGGAAATTTAGATACGTATATCTCTCAAATTATACATGTTTGAGAGATAGGACATACCTCACTGCATTAATATTTTTAATATCTACAATATTAACCCCTTAAGGACCATTGACGTGGCAGGACCGTCACGCTGGTCCGGCACTTAAGGACCAGTGACGGTCCTGACACGTCACATACTTTTACTCACCGCGCTCCTGTAGGAGCGCGGTGAGTAATACCGGGCACTGAAGTTGATCGCTCCAAGACCGGAGCGATCTCTTCCAGTGCCCCGTTTGACGTGCCGCCCAACGTGATCAGTCACGTGGGACGGCACGTCAAAGTTTCCTATGTGGTCCTTAAGGGACGGCACGCCCCAGGACCTCTGGTCCTTAAGGGGTTAAACTTTATTAAAACTACCATAACTATCCCTTTAAAAGCTATTTATTCATACAGCATAACGCCTCCCGTAATAGACATTTTTTTCTTTGCAAACCATTGGAGTCCATTGCAGCTTTCAAAGTGTTAATCTGTTTTCAGACTGACAGACTACATAATACAAAGGCACTTTTCACAAAACACATAACACATCTTGGTGTGTGTGCGCTGTCCATCAGAGACAGGCAACAGTTGTTGTAAAACGTAGGCCTTAATTGCTAACATAATAAAGCAAATCTGGTTTGTGTCCTCAATGGGAAAAAAGCCCAACTACTGTATCCCCATTATACAATCAGAACGTCTGAAAACACTTAGGGTCCTATGTTCAAAAAACGGTTATTTAGAAACTCTGTTTTACATTCAATGTCAATTTTAGCATCACGTTTTCTATGCATTTAAAAAAAATATATATATATATCATCAAATCACATGTTCAGAAAAAAAAAAAAAAAATATATATATATATATTTATATATATATATATATATATATATATATAAACTTTTTTTTATAAAAACTATTTACCATAACAACTCCCCTAGCACTGAATGAGTTATAGGGGATCTATCACCCCTATACAAGTTAGGCTTTTTAGTTAGATTATTTAGCAAATATGTTTAAAACATTTTTTTATTTTTTTTTTTGCGCTATTTGGGCAAAACTTAATGTTTAAAGAGTGCCCTGCACCCTACTTCCAGACAGACTGAGGTTATCTGATCTTTAACCACAGTCTGCCTCTGCCTCTGAATTTCTCCTTTTATCTTGCTGCATGTATTTTAAAGGGTTAATATGCATTCCCACCTCTGTACAGCAGGACTCTCAGTTGCTAAAACATCTCCTCCAGCCAGGATCACACATTATCAAAGCTCCATCCGTGAATTAGTGTGAAGGACACAGCGAGCTCTCAAGTGCAAACAGGCCAGATTTCCCTGTCCACAGACAGCTCTTCGCTACCATTCCAGCAGAACACTGGACCCCTCCAAGGGGTGGAGAAGGAATCATTTCACCCATGGGTGACCAATGTGTGGCCCCGTGAGCAAATACAACCGGTATAACCCTGGGGTTTGGTTCATCTGATATGTTTAACAAAAACATTTTTTTTAACTAATTAGCTACCGCACATGAACTAGCAGGACAGTAAGCTACAGAACAGTTTGAGAATGTTATCTTCTAGAGTCCCTGGAGTGGACTCATGTGGTGCTGGTGGGAGGGTATAAATGGTGCAATTTGCATCACAAAGGGGTGGGGCTTAATCGCGAGAGGTGGGGAGCTCAGCTTAATATGCTGTGAAATAAAGTGGGTGTGAAGTGGGCAGAACACAGTGGGGAAGGAGAAGAAGTTGGAGCAAAGTGGGAGGGACAGGGTGGGAAGCAGAAGAAGTAGGTGGGAAGGAGGAGAAGTGGGTGGAAAATGGAAGGTACGGGATGGGAAGGAGGAGAAGTGGGAGGGAAGTGGGAGTAACAGGATGGGAAGTAGAAGTGGGTAGGAAGTGGGAGTAACAGGGTTGAAAGGAGAATAAGTGGGTGGGAAGTGGACAGAACAGGATGGGAAGGAGGAGGAACAGGATAGGAAGGAGCAGAAGTGGGAGAAACAGGATGGGAAGGAGGAGAAGGGGGAGGGAAGTGGGAGGAACAGGATGGGAAGGAGGAGAAGTGGGAGAGAAGTGAGAGGAACAGGGTGGGAAGGAGGAGAAGTGGGAGGGAAGTGGGAGGAAATGGATGGGAAGGAGGAAAATTGGAGGGAAGTGAGAGGAACAGAGTGAGAAGGAGGAGAAGTGGGAGGGAAGTGGAAGGAACAGGGTGGGAAGGAGGAAAATTGGAGGGAAGTGAGAGGAACAGAGTGAGAAGGAGGAGAAGTGGGAGGGAAGTAGAAGGAACAGGATGGGAAGGAAGAGAAGTGGGAGGAAGTGGGAGGAACAGTGTGGGTAGGAGGAGAAGTGGGAGGGAAGTAGAAGGAACAGGATGGGAAGGAAGAGAAGTGGGAGGAAGTGGGAGGAACAGGGTGGGAAGGAGGAGAAGTGGGAGGAAGTGGGAGGAACAGGGTGGGAAGGAGGAGAAGTGGGAGGAACAGGGTGGGAAGGAGGAGAAGTGGGAGGGAAGTAGAAGGAACAGGATGGGAAGGAAGAGAAGTGGGAGGAAGTGGGAGGAACAGGGTGGGAAGGAGGAGAAGTGGGAGGAAGTGGGAGGAACAGGGTGGGAAGGAGGAAAATTGGAGGGAAGTGAGAGGAACAGAGTGAGAAGGAGGAGAAGTGGGTGGGAAGTGGAAGGAACAGGGTGGGAAGGAGGAGAAGTGGGAGGAAGTGAGAGGAACAGGGTGGAAAGGAGGAGAAGTGGGTGGGAAGTGGGAGGAACAAGGTGGGAAGGAGGAGAAGTGGGAGGGCAGTGGGAGGAAATGGATGGGAAGGAGGAAAATTAGAGGGAAGTGAGAGGAACAGAGTGAGAAGGAGGGGAAGTGGTCAGGAAGTGGGAGGAAGGAGCAGAGTTTCATATGAATCTCAACACGGTGGTTCTCAAACTTTTTTGTGCTCAACACACCCCTAATATGCAATCTGTACATTTCGAGGGAACACCTACAATTTTATTGTCATTTTTCAAGGGTGTAGTCAAGTCCATAACTGTATTTATTCTAAACTCTCACAATCAGCATAAAAACAAGCATATTGTTCATATTCATTTCCATAAACCTACATTTTAAAGTCCACATTCACATTTTTATCAACGTCTTTGGAAAACAATGGGCTATCCTAAATAAAGTTTGTTCTTGAACCATGGAGCAAGGGCAAAATTTATAAGGGCCATTGAGATTTTCTGGCTATATTTAGGTAAAAGGTGACCAGGGGACACCTCTTGAGATTAGAGGAAAGGAGGTTTAGACTTCAGCAGAGGAAGGGGTTTTTTACAGTAAGGTCTGTTAAATTGTTGAATTCTTTTCCCAAGGAGGTGGTTATGGCAGATACAATGGATACATATAAGAGAAGATTAGATACCTTTATTTCCAAAGGAACATACAGAGTTATACTGTTTATTAGTAGGCAGATCAGGAAGGTCTGATAAACACTAACTTAATTGGTAACAGGAAAGCTATAAAGTTCTCAGTCACTGGGGTATGAGGAGAAGGTTGAACTTGATGGACTTGTGTCTTTATTCAACCTAATTTACTATGTTACTATTATTAGATGTTACTTTTCTTTTAAAGGGAAAGTTTTAGGTGTAAAAAAAGTTATTAAAGTGGAACTAACACCGCTAACAAACATCGTCTGTATTCATTCCCTATCTGGCGACTATCTGCTCAGTAGCGCTAGTCGCCAGAATTATTACCTCTTCATGAAGAAATATGAAGTGATCCTCGGCTGACAGGCAGGACGGAGCGCGGACATCTTGCCCTAGTGACGTCCGCGCGCCTGCGCTGTCAGTCCCAGAAGGCTGTAGGAGGCGTTGCTAGGAGCCATTCGGCTCCAGAAGGGACTGACAGCGCAGGCGCACATACGTCACTAGGGCAAGATGTCCGCGCTCCGTCCTGCCTGTCAGCCGAGGATCACTTCAAATTTCTCCATGAAGCCGTAATAATTCTGGCGACTAGCGCTACTAAGCAGCTAGTCGCCAGATAGGGAATTAATACAGACGACGTTTGTTAGCGGTGTTAGTTCCACTTTAAGGTGTAGCACAGTGGTTCTCAAACGTTTTGTGCTCAACGCACCCCTAACACGCAATCCGTACATTTCGGGACATCCCTAAAATATTCTATTATTTTTCAAGGGTATAATCTAGTCCGAGATTGTATTTATTCTAAACTCTCACAATCAGATTACTAAAAACAAGCATATTGTGCATACGCATTTCCATAAATTTACAACTTAAAGGGGAACTACCACCCTGCAATAACTTTACATTAATTAATTCTTCATCTGGCGACTAGCTGCTTAGTAGCGCTAGTCGCCAGAAATATTACCTGGTTTAAAAAATGTTGCAGTTTTTCCGAGGCTCACAGTAGCAGGAAGCACGGACATCTCGTCACAGTGACGTCCGTGCGCCTGCGCTGTCAGTCCCTTTTGGAGTTAAAATTTTAAAATCAATATTCACATTTTTTTTATCAACGTCTTTAGAAAAAAACGGGGCACCTTGAATAGATGCGGACTCATATTAGTTCCTCAAAGCAATGCGTTGCACATTCGTCTGGAATTCAAAGGGTTATTTCCATATTCAATAAACACACCTTCTTCCTACACATTTTTCAAAGCAGCTTTTCCTTTCTAATCGCCCGAAAAAATAGCAGTCCCTATAAACACCTGTGCATATTTTTTTTTTTCTTTTTTTGGCGGTAAATGTGTGCAGTGAAGCTTTGTTTTTCCTGATTCTCCCCAAAGAAATACCAGTAAATCTTCCCTTTTCATCCCTTTCCTGGGAGAGCGAAAGGTCAAAGGAAAATCAGGCAGAAGAATGAAGATTAACTGTGTGGACTCAAGTTAAACATCTGTAAGGAATCCTGACTTTTATCAGCTGTAGGAACGGAGCGCAGTAAATCATCCCCCATATTACAGACACCCCGCGCACAGACACACATTTCTCTTCAAGACAAACATCAGTTTTCTTCAAGTATTTTAATGAATAAGGTAAAAATGCAAAGTAGTGTAATTCTGGGTCAAACCAACTGCACCATAGGGTTGAAATAAAATGTCCCACAACTCACTCTGATTTAAATGAGGTGTTCAACCACTTCAATGCTATAAAGGTCTCAAACGCATTGCTTCACCGTGCATTGGAGACCTCTATAGCGCTGAAGTGGTAAAATCCTCAATTTAAAACAATAGGAAGTTTTAGTTCTCACCTGTGGTGCAGATGGTTTGACCCAGAAATACATTGGTATTCTTTAGGGTATTCTTCCCAGATATATTTCTCAGAATAAGAGGAAAGTGGGGGCATGATATAGAGATAGGGGTGGACGACTAGGGGCCTTCCCATCTGCCACTCCCTGCTTGCCATTTACTAACATTCCACATTGCTCTCTGTCCTGTCTGCCAGCCGTATACGAACATTCTACACTGCTCTCCATCTTGCCTGCCAGCTGTATACAAACATTTAACATTGCTCTCCATCCCACCTGCCAATCAATGTCAGCCAGATACGAACATTCCACACTGCTCTCCATCCTGCCTGCCAGCCAGATACCAACATTCCACACTGCTCTCCATCTTGCCTGCCAGCCAGATACCAACATTCCACACTGCTCTCCATCCTGCCTGACAGCCGTATACGAACATTCCACACTGCTCTCCTCCCTGCCTGACAGCCGTATACGAACATTCCACACTGATCTCCATCCTGCCTGCCAGCCGTATACGAACATTCCACACTGCTCTCCTTCCTGCCTGCCAGCCGTATATGAACATTCCACACTGCTCTCCATCCTGCCTGCACTCCCTGCCAGCCAGATACTAACATTCAACACTGCTCTTCATCCCAACTGCCAATCCGAGTCAGCCAGATACTAACATTCCACACTGCTCTCCGTCCTGCCTGTCACTCCCTGCCAGCCAGATACTAACATTCCACATTTATCTCTCTCCCACCTGCCACTCCCACTGCTCTCCAACCTGCCTGCCACTCCCTGCCAGTCACATACTGACATTCCACACTGCTCTCCCTCCCACCTCCCTACCAGCCAGATACTAACACTCCACACTGCTCTCCCTCCCACCTCCCTACCAGCCAGATACTAACATTCCACACCGCTCTCCCTCCCACCTCCCTACCAGCCAGATACTAACATTCCACACCGCTCTCCCTCCTACCTCCCTACCAGCCAGATATTAACATTCTACACCGCTCTCCCTCCCACCTCCCTACCAGCCAGATACTAACATTCTACACTGCTCTCCCTTCTGCCTGCAAGCCAGATATTAATATTTCACATTGCTCTCCCACCCGCAACTCTCTACCAGCCAGATACTAACTTTCCACCCTCCTTATAAACCCACCTCTCACACCCTGGCAATCAGATGAATGGGGGAGGGAATTATACAAAGACAGAGGGTGGAAGACTAGGAGACATATTCACAAAGTCAAGAGTGGAGGAATTCTGGGGCACACAACTCTATGTTCAATAAAATATATATATATATTACATTAAAAGAAATAAATTAGAGCGCTAATAACTTTTTAAAGAAACATCACTCTGCAGTAGGAATATAGTGAGACTAGTGTAAAAGCCCGTGTACACGTGCCAGGGTCTGGGTGATGTTAACTCCTTGAGTGCCAAAGGGGTACGCAACACATCACTTTGCAATGCGTTGCGTACCCCTCTGGCACTCAAAGGGTTAAGAGGCTGGTCCTACTCTGCGTCCTGGCGCCGACGCAGTCATGCACTGTAGAGACTGGCCGAAAGCACAGAATGCTCCCAGCACAGAACTCCCAGCATTCCGTGCTCCAAGCATTCCGTGCTCCCAGCATTCTGTGCTCCCAGCATTCCGTGCTCCCAGTATTCCTACACCTCCCAGCATTCTGTGCTCCCAGCATTCTGTGCTTCTGGGCAGTCTCTACTGAGCATGATGGCTTCTGACAAACATGCTAGAGAATTATAATATAGGATGGGCAGATTTGTTAAGCCGGTTGGTTTTTATTTACCAGTTATTGGAAGAAATATCAGATTCACCCTTTAAATGCCACTGGGGTGGGTAGTCCATTAATGCCTCACACTGAGATTAGAAGAAAACATTAATTAACCCTTTGGATGCCTGAAAGGACTTCAGTGCATTGCTCCACAAGGCACTGGAGACCTCTCTAGCAGTCGAAGGGTTAAACTCTACTTAACACGACAGAGGGAGGAGACCTGACTAATTCATCGCCACAAGTCAATCACATGGTGAATTTAACCAGAATAGAATCAGCTGATCCAGAAATGATGGGGTTACTGCCAGTCCCTGCAATCTCAGGAAATCTCCGCTCCGCGGCTCATATTCTTATGATACAAACAGAGTTATCTAAATACAAATGTGGGTATTTGACTATCAAATCACCAGAAGGACACAGGGAAATCTAATCAGCATCCCTGTTTGTTTTTGATTAACAAATACATTTCTGCAACCCCCTGGGCATGAAATCACATCATATATCTGGTTGATTATATATATATATATATATATATATATATATATATATATATATATATATATATATATATGTAACTCTGTTTAGTAGAAACGCACTCTCCTCTTTTAATTACTCTTCCTTCACACCTGGTGCTCAGATCCTCATGTATATAGACACTTTCAAATAGAAAATGATCGGCACTCCCGGATTTCTTTATAATAAAAGATTTTATTAAGCCAGGTCAACGTTTTGGTCCCCACTGAAGCCTTTCTACTTGAAAGTATATATATATATATATATATATATATATATATATATATATATATATATCCTATATAATAATTAGTTAAGTATGTTTGTCAGAAACCATCATGTGCAGTAGAGACTACCCGAGCCACGGCTGATAACAGATAATTCAGACCATAGTTCTCTCTGCGCACGTTCCTGGAGGTCCCAGGAAGGTGCGCAGAGAGGACTATGGTTAGAATTCGGAGTGCCACGCTCCATTATCAGACGCGCCGCATTCGGGCAGTCAGTACTGTGCATGACTGTAGCGCGGCCAACAGGATCCAGCCAGGTTAACATTTAGGCCTTTATCCAGGGCCGGATCTACATCTCAGGAGCCTGTAGGCACAGAAATCTGAACCACCCCCCTCCCCCCGGCCACCTCCACAATGCTCCAAATCTCCATATTGCCCTCATATTGCCCCCATCACCTTCACATTGCCCCCCATCAGCTCCACATTGCACCCCATCAGCTCCACATTGCCCTCACATTGCCCCCCATCAGCTCCACATTGACCCCATCAGCTCCACATTGCCCTCACATTGCCTCCCATCAGCTCCACATTGACCCCATCAGCTCCACATTGCCCTCATATTGCCCCATCATCTCAACATTGCCCTCACATTGCCCCCCATCAGCTTCACATTGCCCTCATATTGCCCCATCATCTCAACATTGCCCGATTCAACTCCATATTGCCCTCACATTGCCCCCCCATCAGCTCCACATTGCCCTCATATTGCCCCCCCAATCAGCTCCACATCACTTGCCCCCCCCCATCATCCCCATATTGACCTCACATTGCATCCATTATCTCCCCCCATCCGTTTCCTACCTCCCTGGTGGTCCAGCGGCAGGAGAGATCTGTGTTTCTGCACAGACCTGCAGCTGCTGGAGCTCCTGCGCGGACTTCTCTTTAGTAATACAGAGCACTGGGTGATGATGTCATGATGATGTCATCTCCCAGCGCTCTGCATTACTAAAGAGCCGGGAGAGCTCAGCAACTAAAGGCACAGCTTACAATGCGGCGGCGGGCGGCTCGGTGCAGCATGGCAAGCTGCACCACATCAAAAAAAAAAAAAAAAACCAATTTCAGTGGCAGGCGCCCCTCTGTAGGGTGCGCCTGTAGGCAGATATCTACTCTGCCTTACGGGAAATATACATATAAATATAGTGACATAGTAATAGTTGATGGGGCTGATAATAAAACATGTGTCCATCAAGTCCAGTCCATGCCTAAATACCCCTGCTGAACCATTAAAAGGCAAAAAAATGAAGCCATTTCCAATAAAAAAAAAATTACTTCCTGACTCTAAATGGCAGTTTTGACTGCAGATAAGAACCATTCGGCCCATCTAGTCGCCCATTTTCCTACTGTAAAAACCTCAAACTTTTTTTGGTCCTTGGTCTTTTCTTATGTTAAGGACAGGCTTATGCCTATCCCATGCATGCTTACATCCCCTCACTGTAATAACCTCTACCACTTCTGCTGGTAGAGTGTTGTAACTTCTACCACTATTGCATTCAAAACGCTAAATGTCAACCTAAATACTATCCTTTACTAATAAACAGGACTTTACAAAACATCATTTGACAGCAGTGATAAACATTAATATTTGTAGACAAACATTATATCTCTCTAATTCTAGGATGGGCAGGTATTCTGTCTCAAGCACTGCATATCTTTAATTGTTTTCATTTTAGAAGGCTGGAGCTGAATTAAACCTCCTAACCGAATCAAGCAGATTGTACATGTTAAAAAACATTGTGTACACGCGCAAGCCCATGCCTAATACCCCTGCCCCATGAGTTATACCCTCCCTGACAGGGATTAGAGAGTGAGGTGTGCGTGAGAGAAAGCAGGACACGTGAGTTGTGAGTGAGTATAACTCATTTACATTTCACTGTCTGATTACAGACTGGGAACTGATACTGTTGCACAGATAAGGTATAATTCTCGATCCCTGCTAAGGAAGAGTGATACATTGTATCAGTGTTATGCTTTGTGTTACAGTGTTACATTGCACCAGTAGGTTGGGTGCAGCCCACGGACCATATTTAGTCCACATATACTCTGATGCTACTACCCATCTTGCAGATTTTACTGGAACGTAGGTACAACGCTGCGGAATTAGTTGGCGCTATATAAATAAATAATAATAGACAACCTGTGGTATTCCAGCTCTTGAGAGCTTCAATTCCATTCATTCATAGGATTTGTAGTTCCCAACAGATGGACTGATATATGATTTTTGTTTTACAGGAATTTTGTAAATAATAATTATCTTTCTACGGAGGATCATTATAAATACAGAAATGCTGAGAATTAAGATGGAGTGCGTCACGTTCGCCTTCAAGGGGTCACAAATTAAACACAAAGAAATCTTGGCGCAATCCAACTGCACCACAGGCGACAGAGATACATTCCCCTAATCTCCGCCAATTTAAATGGGGATTGTAACCCCCTGAATGCCAAGGAGGGCTCCAATGCATTGCACAGCAGTTGGATTGCCGCAGGCCTCCTTCGTACATCTTAACGTCACAAAAATGTGAACAGTGTATATCCCCAAGGTAAACCACGTGTACAGGCGTCAGGGATCTGATTACACACACACCTTATAAACCCCGCAGCATTGCATTCATTAATAGAGATACCTTTAATTCACTACAAACAACGTCTCTGTATATTTTAGGTATGTAACATATTACTGGATATAAAATGTAGAACATTAAATTTTATTTATCCCTTTGATACTGCACCTAAAATATTCAGTATGCTCTCTAATAACTTTTGAATAAAACATATTTCAGCAGTGGGAGCCACTTGTATGTCATCTATCTATCTATCTATCTATCTATCTATGTCATATCTATCTATCTATCTATCTATCTATCTATCTATCTATCTATCTACCTACCTATCTATGTCATATCTATCTATCTATCTATCTATCTATCTATCTATCTATCTACATATCTAATTATCTATCTTACATCTATCTAATCTATCTCATGTCTATCTATCTATCTATCTATCTATCTATCTATCTATCTATCTATCTATCCCATATCTATCCATCTATCTATCTATCTATCTATCTCATATCTATCTATCCATCTATCTACCTACTTATCTATGTCATATCTATCTATCTATCTATCTATCTATCTATCTATCTATCTATCTATCCCATATCTATATAATCTATCTCATATCTATCTATCTATCTATCTATCTATCTATCTATCTATCTCATATCTAATTATCATCTATCTATCTATCTATCTATCTCCTATCTATCTATCTATCTATCTATCTATCTATCTATCTTTATATATATATATATATATATATATATATATATATACATATGTGGGAACTCTAATGGTTTGACCCTAAGACTCACGGTTTTGATCCAAATCTCGGGATCTCGAGGTAAAGAGCCCAGTTCTCAGGGTGAGAGCCCAGTGTTAAATGCTACCTCTTCTGTAAAAAAATACCTGCTTATTTAGTTCCTAAATTGTTGTCATTTGTACTAGAAAGTCAGAGGGAGACTTCCTGCTTCTCTTCTGTCTATTTAGATAGTGAGAACGGGGAGTTACAGCATGTTAAGGGTTCACTTAGGACTGATAAGAAAACCTCCAGGTTACAGCAATCAGGGATTTATCACCTGGAATCTACATTCTGAGGAACTTCAAGGGTTAATATTTCAAAGATCTCAGGATCAGATCATTTTGAAAGCTCCCAGGTGTGTATAGATAGATAGATAGATAGATAGATAGATAGATAGATAGGAGATAGATTGGTAGACAGATAGATAGATAGACAGATAAATATGAGATAGATAGATAGATAGATAGATAGATAGATAGATATGAGATAGATAGATAGATAGATAGACAGATAGATAGGTAAATATGAGATAGATAGATAGATAGATAGATAGATAGATAGATAGATAGATATGAGATAGATAGATAGATTAGATAGATAAATATGGGACAAATAGATAGATAGATAGATAGATAGATAGATAGATAGATAGATATGAGATAGATAGATTAGATAGATAAATATGAGACAAATAGATAGATAGATAGATAGATAGATAGATAGATAGATATGAGATAGATTAGATAGATGTAAGATAGATAATTAGATAGATATGTAGATAGATAGATATGAGAGAGATAGATAGATAGATAGATAGATAGATAGATAGATAGATAGATAGATAGATAGATATGGGATAGATAGATAGATAGATAGATAGATAGATAGATAGATATGGGATAGATAGATAGATAGATAGATAGATAGATAGATAGATAGAGAGATAGATATGAGATAGATTAGATAGATGTAAGATAGATAATTAGATAGATATGTAGATAGATAGATAGATATGAGATAGATAGATAGATAGATAGATAGATAGATGATAGATAGATAGATAGATAGATAGATAGATAGATAAATATGAGATAGATAGATAGATAGATAGATAGATAGATAGATAAAATACAAAAGTGTTACTGTCCCTTTAATTCTGTACTTAAAGGCAAATAAGATCATAAAAATGTATGACTTCTTTTTACTGATGTAACAAAGCTAAGGAAAGAAAGTCCAGCCCTAGCAAGATATTCTTTGGAACAGATTAGCTTCTGTGACATCCCCATAAATTTTATTTTATACACAATCCATTATCCTTTTTCTCAATCAGATAAAAAGTGCAGATTGTTCCTCTTCAGCCAGTGTTCCCGTTTATAGTTTTATACATCTGTTCCAGCGATAGACAAATGAGGTTTTTTTACTCTCCCCTCGGTGCTGACACACTGTTATTCTCCAGATCACTTGCACATGAGGTTAGTATTATCGTTTGTGAAAGCACAACAGGTGGGTCAAATGGAAGGTCACGTTAGTTTTGTTCGCTGGGCCAAACACACGGTTTTCATTATCCTTAATAAAAACAGAAGCAAGTAATAAAAATATATCATTGCAATAACATTTCTCTCTGTTAGTGCAGACCTCGCGCTTGTAAGGCAGCCTTGTTGGACCCGCAGTCAACACAACATTGTCAAGTCAAATAACACTCATTTAAATGTAGTATTATAGGGTCTGCTAGATTAAACATGGAGGACTCTAGGTGCCGATCGCCAAGGCTGTATTTCTCCAATAGTTTGAAGATCTTTCTAAAATTCAAGGGGATTAGCAAATATTTACTCTTTTTAGACATATCTATAAACATTTTTATAGTAAATTTGAAATATTTACTACCCTTATTGTTAAGAGACAAAACAATATTACTCAATTCAATTTATAAACGCATTTCGCTGTCATTATGAATAGACATGACGATGCATTTTACTAAACAAAATGAGATATCCACAAACACGTTAATGCAATGCATTAGAGTCTAATAACACGTATGTAAATTTAGTATTGCGGGGTCTGCTAGGTTAACATTTAGTTAAACATGGAGGACTCTAGGTCCCGATCGCCAAGGCTGTCTTTCTCCAATGCATTGCAGATCTTTCTAGAATTCAAGGTGTTTAGCAAATATTTACTCTTTTTAGACATATCTAATAACATTTTTATAGTAAATTTGATATATTTACTACCCTTATTGCTTGGAGACAAAACATTATTGTGTAATTCAATGTATAAACGCATTTCGCTGTCATTATGAATATACGTATGACGATGCATTTTACTAAACAAAATGAGATGTCCACAAACACGTTAATGCAACGCATTAGAGTCTAATAACACGTATGTAAATTTAGTATTGCGGGGTCTGTTAGGTTAACGTTTAGTTAAATGGAGGACTCTAGGTCCTGATCGCCAAGGCTGTCTTTCTCCAATATGTTGTAGATCTTTCTAGAATTCAAGGGGTTTAGCAAATATTTACTCTTTTTTAGACATAATCTAGTGTACCTGCAATTGCATGTTTATAGTAAATTTGATATCCTTACTACCCTTATTGTCAAGAGACAAAACATTATTACACAATTCAATGTATAAACGCATTTCGCTGTCAGACTGTTAGACTTATGACTATGCATTTTATGAAACAAAATGAGATGTCCATTAACCACGTTAATGCAATGCATTAGAGTCTAATAACGTGAGTAAGTTTAGTATTGCGGGGTTAGGTTAACATATAGTTACACATGGAGGACTCTAGGTGCCGATCACCAAAGCTGTCTTTCTCCAATGCTTTGCAGATCTTTCTAGAATTCTAGGGGTTTAGCAAATATTTACTCTTTTTAGACATATCTCTAAACATTTTTATAGTAAATTTGCCCTTATTGTTAAGAGACAAAACATTATTGCACAATTCAATGTATAAATGCATTTCGTTGTCATTATGAATATACGTATGACGAGGCATTTTACTAAGCAAAATGAGATGTCCACAAACATGTTAATGCAGCTCTATAGAGCCTAATAACACATATGTAAATATTGTATTATAGGGTCTGCTAGGTTAACAGTTAGTTAAACATGGAGGACTCTAGGTGCCAATCGCCAAAGCTGTCTTTCTCCTTGCAGATCTTTCTAGAATTCAAGGGGATTAGCAAATATTTACTCTTTTTAGACATAGCTGATAAAATTTTTATAGTAAATTTGATATACTTACTACCCTTATTACTTAGAGACAAAACATTATTATACAATTCAATGTATAAATGCATTTTGCTGTCATTATGAATATACGTATGACGATGCATTTTACTAAACAAAACGAGGTGTCCACAAACTCGTTAATGCAACGCAGAAAAGTCTAATAACGTGTGTAAATTTAGTATTGCGGGGTCTGTTAGGTTAACATTTAGTTAAACATGGAGGACTCTAGGTCCTAGCAATGCATTGCGTATCTCTCTGGCACTCAAGGGATTAAATGCATTAAAAAGCAATGTGTTGGAGAGATTTCTAATATTCAAGGAATATAGCAAATATTTAACATGTTTAAATGTAATATTGTGGGGTCTGTTAGGTTAATTAATGAATGCTTAGTTAAACATAAAGGATTCAATGTGTGGAGCTCCGAGGTTGTATTTCTTTATATTTTAACCCCTTTTGAGGTCTCCAAAGCATTACAAAGCAAGGGGTATAGTAAATATTTAATACTTTTTAGAAATATCTACTATACCCACCATTCCATGTTTATAGTAAAATATCCTTACTATAAAAATACATGCCATTATTATACACTTCAATGTATATAGACCTTTTGCACTGATGACATGACGCGTTTTACCAAGCAAGGGACACACAGTCAGTGCATTCACATTTCGTACTGTAGAGTCCGACAGGTTGATGTTTAGATAAACATAAGGGGTTCTATATGTGAAGCTCTAAGGCTGTCATTCCTTATATATTAACCCCTTGGAAGCACTGCATTGGAAATCTCTTTATAATTCAATAGGATAATTGTCCCAATTAAATTAAAGGGATAGTAATGTTTCATAATAAAAGCAACTCTAATTAATCATCATAGTATTTGGACTTTGGAGAGTGTTATTTCAATTCTGTCAGAGTTGTAGTACAAGAGTAATTGAATGATAAAGTATCCCCCTCCCGCCCCTTTTACTGATGTAACACTGCTCAGCCAGATCAGAAGGGAGGTGCCCAGGTAGACTGCAGAGAGGGACAATCTTCAATTAAGATAAGGGAAAAACCTGAAAAACTTGTCAAGGGGGCAGGGCTTTCATTGTTCTCATAGGAAGAAGATTGTCCCCTGCTATTATCTGTCTGGTCTATGGACTGCATTCCACATCTGAGAAGAGATGGCTTACACTAGGTAAAAGGGGCGGGAGGGGAAACTTTGCTTGTGAATATCTCTCAAACCATAAAGGTCTGAGAGATAAGACTTATATCGTTCTTCATGTTTTTTTTTAATGCCTACAAAATAAAATAAAGATAAAACGAAGTATTACTATCCCTTTGATGGGAATTTTTATTGTAGTTTAGGTTAGTTGGAGTACTCCAAAATTTCTCCACTTTTCCTGAGTAAATCAGACCCATGTATAAATCTGTCAGCTTAGCCCATTATCGGTACCGGGACGCTGGCATCCTAATCATGTGACAGGACTCCTAGGTATCCAATAGAACATATAAGCGTTTTAGCGCATACCAACATACAGTAAAAGTTTAATGTTTTTGTCCCTGGTTTTAAAATTGAATCTCAAGCTGTGTCCTTGTCATTAAAAGTTTAATAGGTTATAAGCTTCCACACATGTTAATAGAAACATAGAATTTTACAGCAGATAAGAAACATTTTTCCTACTGTAAAAACCTTGACCCAAATCAGGTCCTTGGTCTTGTCTTATGTTCAGGATAGTGTTATGCCTGTCCCATGCATGCTTACATCCCCTCATTGTATTAACCTCTACCACTTCTACTGGTAGGCTGTTCCACTCTCTCAGTGAAGTAAAACTTTCTTACACTACATGTAAACCTCTGTTCCTCTAATTTTAGACTATGACCTCTTATCCTAGCATTTCTACTGATTTGAAATGTATTTCTCTACTGTAAAATCATCTGCTGACATCCAAAGGACAGCTAACGTACCTCGCAACGCACCTCTGGACGTTACACTGATTACTGAGGCCGTGCCATACGTTTTTTGGTGAAGCCTATCCTGCCCTCTGTCTGTGCATGCCTGCAGGCTGAGATTTAAGGGGTGACCATGTTACGTTACTGCCGTTCTGCCTTTGCCTAAACATGAACCGGTGACCTTGTGGCTATTTATAGTTTTACCGGCAGGCCGGTAAAAAATTGGCTTCTGTCCAATGTTAAGTCTATGGAGGGAATGCCATGGCCGGTATTTTTTTGAAGAAAATGTGGCAACCCTACTCTCCTGCGAAGTCGGTGGGTATTGGTAATGTTTATTTTGCTGTACAAGTTCAATTTTAAAGGGCTATTATAACCCCAAAAAATGAAAAGGGGTCAAATTCATTAACCTTTTGAGTGCCAGAGGGATACACAACGCATTACCTACACGTGAATAGGAAAAGCAGGTTTATGATGTATTTTGGGGTTTATTCATTGAAGAAATTATTTCTACCTCTACAATGCATTGCATACCCTTCTGTCACCCCGAAATTCCCATCCTCTTCTCCACTGTCCTTTCCTGGGATCAAGTAGCGAACCATTTTGAGTGTAAGTAGCTTAGTAAATTGGAGGTAAGAAGACAAAGAAATCACTCCAGCACCTCAATCAGCATGTGATTATATTAGTACCTCCCCCTACTGAATTCCATTGGGTGTCAGTTACGTAACCAGGCATTGGAGGGCTTAGGTGCAAATATTTTTTGGCCCCCTTAAACAAATATATTTTCACAGAAGCATAATTAGAGCAAATCGGACATTGGGAAACATGGGGTCCACTTGAATGCTGGACCTCGGCACACGTTTACCATCTGCCGCCCTGTAGTTACGCCCTGGCGAGTCCGATTTATACCTGGGACCTGCATTACTGTGCTCTTCCGTGTTTGTACATTTAACCAGATGAAAGGATAATTTATTAGTAAAGATAACTAAACAGGATAGCATTAAATGAAAAATCTGTTGCACAAGCAAAGACTGAACAAACAAAAATGTTTCTTATCTCCTCTGTGTTTAGACTGAAAGATCCTATGAATGCTGCTTGAAAATTTCAGATATCCATAATGAAAGTTTAGCGAACATGTTCTCCTTACAATTTAATAAATTGTTGCTTGTTCTTAGGCGAATGGCAGAGAGCGAGAAGTCTGATGGCGAGTGTGCAATAACAGCCCACTCTGTCCTCTCTCTGGACTCAAATAAATTAGTAGCTTATAAAGGTAACAAGGGGGACTTTAGTGGTAAAATGCATTTTATTTTATCCCTAGGAAGCATAATGTAGGTTGTCTAAATGAAAATAGAAAAATAAGTGGTTTGTAGCTGACATTTGGAGCACAAAGTGCAGTGTGAGAAGTAAAATGTTTGAAGGCAATTTCCCGAGCCAGAGGTATGTTTGATATACTTTACAAAGGTCGCGTTCATCTGTGCAGAATGGTTCGATCTAACACGTTCAAATGTGTAGCTCTCTTCCAAATTTTAATTAAAGGCGAACTAGAACCTCTTAAAGGGAAAGTAATGTTTTAAAGGGACACTAATGACATTTTAATTTTTTTAGTTGCAGTATCACAGTGGCCTGAAATTGGACGGTGGCGCTGATGCTACACCTTCCTATGAGCAGCTCTGGTCAGCTGACCGTAAATCTCCATTGGATGATGTAGCAACAGCGCCACTGTCCAATTTCAGGCCTCAGTGATACTGCAACTAAAAAATAAAATTAAAGTTTGAGCTGTAATAAATTTTGAATAAAACACCTCTCAGCAGTGGGAGTTCCCTTGTTTTACTCAGGGGGATAAACCCTACATCATATTTTTTTTTTAACAGTTTAAGTATTACTATCCCTTTAAAAAACCTTTTGAATTCCAGAGGAAAATGTAACACATTGCAAAGCAATGCATCGCCACCCCTCTGGCACTCAATCGGTTAAACCCGTGGATGCTGAGACGTCTCCAACACATTGTCTGCAATGCTTTGGAGACATCTCTGTTAGCATCCAAGGAGTTAATGCCTAAGAAAAGCACATTAGATGCCAACAAATTGACCCCAATGATACATAAAACCACTGCTATCCAAAAAGATTATAAAAACAACTACTGCAGTTATTAAAGGGTTATCATCGCCTAGAGACAAGCGTTTTAATTAGTTGAGGAAACCACTCTGGTGCTTCAGGGGTTAAATACATTTTGTCCTCAACATGCTCAAGAAAGTTTAGTGCAGTGTGCCACTGTAGATACCTTCCCCAGGCAGCCAGGACACTAACTGAGCACACTGCACTAGGATCAAGGTAGAAGGAAGGAAGGTTCCATGTGTCTCCTCCCCTTTCATCACTGATGCCGTGTAAGTGAGCACCGAGCATGCTCCTGGATATTATCTAAATCTTCTTCTCACTTCCTGGTTTGATTTCTCTCCTCATTCCCAATATCACAGTCAGAGCACTGCTGGTGGGAGGAGGAGCTTTGAGATAAAACACAAAAGTATGCTTAGTGCTGACTCATACCTCTAAACATTTCAAATTGCCAAAGAGGGATACTTTTTAGGGTGTGTTGCTGGGGGCATGGCTGGTGGGCAGGCCATTACCGAGACTTTTTAGGCTGTTTCATGACCTATTGACACCTCCTTGTGTAACCTAATAAATTACTTATAACAAGACAAAAGTATTTTATTTTACACAGACTAATTTATAAACACATATACTGACATTTAAACAAACAATAATGTGAGTTTTATTGCTGTAGAGCAGTATGATATACTTATATACACACCATGCAATCTGATTTCCTAAAAAGAGGGACATCAGGGTGGAAAAGAGGGACAGAGGGATTTGGGTCTAAAAGAGGGACTATCCCTCCTAAAGAGGGACACTTGGGAGGTATGCTGACTCACAATGCTTCAAGCGGAACTATCACGCCAATTAAAGTGCCACCAAAATAATTATTCATATAGCGATATCCATTGCAATAGTTGAAAGATCCTGTATAAGTCCAGCATTATTGAGAAACCCATCGTGTTCAGAGACTTACCGGCAGGCATCAGAGCAGACATCTTGCCTCTTCAGCATCTGTGCGCCTGCGCTGTCCATCCTGGTCTCCTCTAGGATTGGTGAGGAGGCGTATCAGTGTACCTTAAGGTACAGGAAGTGACTGACGGCGCAGGACCACAGATGTCGCTACAGCAAGAAGCCTGCCTGTGAGTCTCCGAACAAGATGGATTTTTCAGTAATGCTGGACTTATTCATTATAATACAAATATTGGTATGCGGATCGCTATATGATTAATTATTTGGGGTGAACTTTAGTTGGAGTGATAGTAACGCTTTCAGTGAGGGGAGTAGAAGCACTGACCCTTCCTCCTACCTTGCTAATAATGTAGCATGCACAGTTAGTGACGTGGATGTCTGCCGAAGGTAATCAATGCACAGTGCTCTAGGAGAAAAGTAGGAGGAGTATATAATTGTGTCTCCTCCCCCTTGTATCACTGATGCAGAGTGAGTACTGAGTATGTTCTGAGAATGATGGGGCTTACAGTCCAACAACAGCTAGAGGGCAACAGGTTGCCTAACCCTATTCTGGAATATGTGTCTGACAATAAGTACAGTGGACCTGTAGTCCAACAACACTCCTTTTCTAGATTACGCAATAATTAACAGTGAGGATGATGGGAGTTGTACTTTTGCCGTACAATAAATAACTGACAAAAGTCCACAGAGGGCATATTTTATAAAATAGGCAGGTTAAAAGCCCCATTTCAATCAATAAGAATTTTCATTTGTTGCCTATGATGGAGCTATTGTGCTTCAGAATTACCCCCAGTTCTGAGTAAATCAGCTTCTACACATACAATTAAATAGATATAAAAAAGAAATACAGGTCCAGACATCACACGGATCGCATTTTTCTTCTCCGAATCCTATTTATCTGAGACCTTCCTTGACTCTGACATATTTAAATTCCACGGATTAATAGGTCCCTTAATTTCTCCGACCAAAAGTCTAATTTAACATTGTTTCAACAAGGTTAAAAAGATTGACTTTTAAAACAGGATAGCATTCTAATTGTCGTCGCCTGAACAATGCCGTATCTGTTTGAAATGAGATTCACAAACAACCTCTTTTAAAAAGTAACAACAAGATATTTTTTTGAACATTAAAGAAGCGCTCATTATACCAAGACAACTGTAGTGTAAAAGCCAGACTGACTTCAATCGCTGCGTATCTGCATGTTAATGAACTTTCGCTGTGCAGACCGAAAAAAAATCAGCTGCCTTAAAACGTATACTTTTCAAGAAAAAAACATGTTGCCTTTAATCAAAGAAACACCTTTTTTTCAGTGGTATCCTAATAGCAACGCAAATTATTTCAAATAAAACACAAAAAGAAGATGATACCCGGTAAAGGTTTCTTTAAGACATAACATTTTTTTTCTTTTCCTTTTTTTTCTTGCAGATCCATAAGTGTTCACTTGCTGTCGGCATCACGGTGGAAAATACTTTCAAGTCTTAGCAGACAGATGCAGCTCAGTACAAAGGCAATGTCATAATAATTTCATTGTGGCTCCCCTGATCAAACACCTAGACGAATGGGCGGCTGGACAGGGAGCGAAGCGTTGACCTTTTGGTTTAAAGGAGCAGTAAACTTTTGCTTTTATGAAAAAAAGATATATTCTAAGGCTGTTCGTGCAGAGTAATACAACAAGGGTGTTTTTACTGTTGGAAGATATTTCAATGCTTCATTCAAAAGTTATTATAGCCCCCACCAAAAAAAAAAAAGTTAACACCTTGAATGCCAGAGGTATGCAACGCAGAGATAGATAAACAGATAGATAGATAGATAGATAGATAGATAGATAGATAGATATTAGGGGTCCATACCTCCCAAGTGTCCCTCTTTACGAGATAATAGTGGTCTGTACCTCCTAAGTGTCCCTCTTTAGGAGATATTAGGGGTCCATACATCCCAAATGTCCCTCTTTAGGAGATATTAGGGATCCATACCTCGCAAGTGTCCCTCTTTAGGAGGTATTAGGGGTCAAAACCTCCCAAGTGTCCCTCTTTAGGAGATATTAGTGGTCCGTAACTCCCAAGTGTCCCTCTTTAGGAGATATTAGGGGTTCAAACCACTCAAGTGTTCCTCTTTAGGAGATATTAGGGTGTTTACCTCCCATGTGTCCCTCTTTAGGAGATATTAGGGGTCCATACTTCCCAAGTGTCCCTCTTTAGGAGATATTAGGGTGTTTACCTCCCAAGTGTCCCTCTTTAGGAGATATTAGGGGTCAATACCTCCCAAGTGTCCCTCTTTAGGAGATATTAGGGGTTCAAACCACTCAAGTGTTCCTCTTTAGGAGATATTAGGGTGTTTACCTCCCATGTGTCCCTCTTTAGGAGATATTAGGGGTCCATACTTCCCAAGTGTCCCTCTTTAGGAGATATTAGGGTGTTTACCTCCCAAGTGTCCCTCTTTAGGAGATATTAGGGGTCAATACCTCCCAAGTGTCCCTCTTTAGGAGATATTAGGGGTGCAAACCACTCAAGTGTTCCTCTTTAGGAGATATTAGGGTGTGTACCTCCCAAGTGCCCCTCTTTAGGAGATATTAGTGGTACGTACCTCCCAAGTGTCCCTCTTTAGGAGATATTAGGGGTACATACCTCCCAAGTGTCCCTCTTTAGGAGATATTAGGGTTCTGTACCTCCCAAGTGCCCCTCTTTAGGAGATATTAGTGGTCCGTACCTCCCAAGTGTTCCTCTTTAGGAGATATTAGGGGTGCAAACCACACAAGTGTTCCTCTTTAGGAGATATTAGGGGTCCATACCTTCCAAGTGTCCCTCTTTAGGAGATATTAGGGGTCCATACCTTCCAAGTGTCCCTCTTTAGGAGATATTAGGGGTGCAAACCACTCAAGTGTTCCTCTTTAGGAGATATTAGGGTGTGTACCTCCAAGTGTCCCTCTTTAGGAGATATTAGGGTGTGTACCTCCCAAGTGTCCCTCTTTAGGAGATATTAGGGGTCCGTAACTCCCAAGTGTTCCTCTTTAGGAGATATTAGGGTGTGTACCTCCCAAGTGTCCCTCTTTAGGATATATTAGGGATCTGTACCTCCCAAGTGTCCCTCTTTAGGAGATATTAGGGATCTGTACCTCCCAAGTATCCCACTTTAGGAGATATTAGTCCTGTAGGACTGTAATGTTTTACCCACCACGCCCATTTAACCCTGTGATTGCCAGAGAGATATTCAACATATTGCAATATATGCATTGCTAGATACCTCTGGCACAAAATGGTTAAAGTGTGAATCTAAGATTTCTTCCAATAATAATTATTCACTACTATGTACAGAAATACAAATATATTTATAATTGTTTTGTCTTTTGATACATTCTGCGTTATAATAATGTGTTAAAACCCCCATTTAAATCAGTGGAATTCTCATCTCAAGCTGCACTATTTTCTATTGTTGAATATGACCCACTTTTGGCATGAAGTGAAGTTTACTGCTCATTTAAAGTATTAGTCCCGGTTGTAATAAATGCCCCATTCATCTGATCTAAGCTACTAGAGAGGCAGGTGTGTCTCCGCTGAAAGGGGTTCTCACTACAACATTTAAACCATCATAATGATTCCTATTCTTCTGCCCTGGAACTGGCGATTGTGGTGAGAGAAAACACAGGCATACTAAAGCAGCTCATTGAAAATAAGGCACAAACAGGGCTTTCTACCTTTAATATAAATATAGGAAGTCGCGCCCAGTACTCTCCGCTGCTCAAAGCCGACTTTTATTCTGGGCCGAGGCAAAGCCTCCTTGTGTAATGATCATTGTGCCGTTGGGAAGGGTGGCCCCTCCAAATTATCAACGACAAGCTCAATTACCAGGCAGGCCCTGTCTCAGGCCTTGAACACATCGACTTTGGTGATCACTATTGCATTCAAGGGGTTAATAGAAACTCGGTGGGGATTTTAAACAAGGGAAGAAAAAAAAAAAAAAAAAAAAAATATATATATATATATATATATATATATATATATATATATATATACTGCAATCTCTGACCTGCTAAGAGATGTTTTATTCAAAAGTTATTGCAAATCAAACTCCTGCGCTCGAAGGGTTAATATTACAAGGTGTTCTTTCTCCTTTAAAGGGATAGTAATGTTTCATAATAAAAGCAGCTCCAATTAATCTTTACAGTATTTGGGCCATGGAGAATGTTATTTCAATACTGTCAGAGTTTTAGTTCGAGAGTAATTGAATGATAAAGTATCCCCTCCCGCCCCTTTTACTGATGTAACACTGCTTACCTCAGAGCAGCAAGACTGTCCGGATGGATCACAGAGAGGGACAATCTTCAGTGATCATAAGGAAAAACCTGTCAAGGGGGGCAGGGTTTTCCTTATGATCACAGTAAGAAGATTGTCCCTTGCTGAGATCTGTCCGGTCAACTGACCAGATTCCACATCTGAGGGGAGGCGACTTACACTAGGTAAAAGGGGCGGGAGGGGGATACTTTATCATTCAATTACTCTTGTACTACAACTCTGACAGTACTGAAATAATACTCTCCATGACCCAAATACTATGAAGATTAATTGGAGCAGATGTTTATTTTGTGAAACATTACTATCCCTTTAATATAAAAATAATAACGAAATTCAAGTTCATTGTAACTTTTGCAGACGTTCCGTGTACCCTGTTCAGTATTCCTTCCTATAAATGGAATAAGCTGATAAGTTCGTCCAATTCTGCACCCCCCTCCCTGGAAAGTGCAATGTGCATTAGAAATAGGTTCGGATTTATTACCTTTCAAAAGGAACAGGATGTAAGTGTATGGGGAATAAGTAATATTAGCCATTGTTAGCACCTGTCCTAATAATTCACTTTATAAAATTAGCAATGGACACTTTTATATCTTGCAATACTGTTTTCCTTCCTCTCATTTGCTTACAATGTCTTTTTTGAAAATGATCAACTGCAAAATTTCTAGACTGTACAAAAAAATATATATATTAAGGAAATTAAAAGTCATAAAAAAATTGCTTTGAGCAAGATGATGCTTTTAGGGCATTCAGGGAAATTGGCTCATATATATAAAACTTGAAATTCTGGAGCAGTTCACTTTCATAATGTCGCACACCAAGCGGCACGTTAATCATGTCACCGGGATGAAAGGGTGACATGAGAATCTCGTCCACATCTAAAGGGCAAGATTCTCATGTCACGGGTTTAAGATGCTCATTTGAGCCCCCACATGAACATAAACATACCTTGGTGATATCTGAGCTGGGCGCCGCCATCAAGCCAGAACAGTTCTGTGTGTACTCCCGCTCTCCTTCCCCTTAGTGTCCGCAGTTCATAATAATAATACAAAAAATCATATCATCATCTGAATTGCGCACCTGTGTCTTTGATTTTTTTTTTTTATTATTATGAGCTGCGGACACTGATGGGATGGAGAGTGGTAGTACCCACAGAACTGTTCTGGCTTGCGCTCAGCTCAGATATTACCAATATGTTTATGTTGATGCGGGCGCTCAAATGACCGACGCTTAACCCCTTAAGGACCGGAGGTTATGGGATATTTCCGTCCCATAATGACCGCATAGGGGCACTTCGACGCGCCGGTACACGTGACCTGTCACGTGTATCGGCGCATCACTATGGGGCTTGAAAGAGATCGCTCCGATCTTGGAGCGGTCTATTTCATGCCCTATTTTTACTTACAGCGCTCCCGGTAGAGCGCTGTAAGTAAAAAGTACGTGACGTACCATGACCGTCATCGGTCCTTGAATAGTTCAAGGACCGTGACGGTCCTGGTACGTCAAGGGTCCCTAAGGGGTTAAAGGAGCAGTAAACTTTTATTGATGAAAACACATATTTTATAGATCATGTTCTGCTGAATAAAACAAGGTCACTCCCATCGCTGTCAGATGTTTTATTCAAAATTTATAGCAGTTTAAATAATCAGGAAATGAATTTACTGTGTTTACTTCCTGATAGTTCTAACTGACAGGAAGTGAATTTACTGTGTTTACTTCCTGATAGTTCTAACTGACAGGAAGTGACTCAGCAGTTTCTATCACATTCTATGGAGAACTGTATGTCTCTGACTTTTCTGACTTTCCTCTCCATTAGAATCTAACAGGAAATCTAATTAGAATTTGACCACTAGAGGGCACTGCTAATGTAAAAAAAACATGGGTTTAAACTGTAATAACTCTGGAAATATAAATCTCTCGGCAGTGGGAGTACCCTTATTTAACTCAATAGGAAAATCCCTACAATATATATTTTTTCATAAAAAAAAGTTTACTGCTCCTTTAAGCCTGCGACATGAGAATCTCGCCCTATTCATGTGGGCGAGATTCTCATGTCGCTCTTTTCATCCCGACGACATGATCAATGCACCGTTTAGTTGGTCGCAAAATAGTGTTTGCCACATTATAAAAGGATACCTTTTGGAGCAAACCGATTAAACTATAGGGGACAAATATAATTTCTACTGAAGTAAACGGATCCTTTTAACCAGTCGAATGCTAGAGAGTTCACCAATGAATTGCTTCACAATGCATTGGAGACCTCGCTAGCATTTGAGGGGTTAAAAAAAGATCCATTTAAATCAATGATAATTTAAGAAATATTCATTGGTTCCCTCAAGAACGGTTGGTTTGTTGCAGAATATCAGCGTTTCTGTCTTATATATGGGTCATTATTCTGCCTGTTTTCTTCCTTAGCTTCAATCCGCATTTCATATTCACTTCCCTACGTCTTCCATTAAGTCTAATCATTTATATTTAATCCTATTCTTAAAAATTTCAGTAGACAACTATGCCGCTAACCTACAACAGGCCTGTCAAGAAATCTTTGATATCACAGTGTAATATTGTAGATGGTGAAAGAGCGGTGGTAATACTTAATGGGAGATGAAAGCGGGGCCCTGAAGTATTACTGGATGCTGTCGGTAGTGCGCAGTGTCATAGTCATCTCACTAATGTGACAAAATTGACATGTACCGGGGCACAGCCTTGTCTGTAGTGTTTAAAGCCCAGTGTAATGAAGACTCTCATAAAACCTGCATGAATTCCCATTGTACTGTGTCATGGCGCTGCCTTAGATTTATAGGAATCCTTGTTATGGCTTTACCACGAGGACGCATCTCAAACACTAGATGTAGGGTGGTGCATCGCTGCCTCTTAATGGTGCCAGCCTTTGGATTGGCAATGTTGCAGCTCTGAGCTCTTAAAGGGATAGTAATGTTTCACAAAAACAGCAGCTTCAATGAATCTTCATAATATTTGGGCCATGGAGAGTGTTATTTCAATACTGTCAGAGTTGTAGTACAAGAATAATTGAATGATAAATATCCCCCTCCCGCCCCTTTTACTGATGTAACACTGCTCACCTCAGAGCAGCAAGACTGTCCGGATGGATCACAGAGAGGGACAATCTTCAGTGATCATAAGGAAAAACCTGTCAATGGGGGTAGGGGTTTCCTTATGATCACAGTAAGAAGATTGTCCCTTGCTGTGACCTGTCCAGTCAAGAGACCAGATTACACATCTGAGGGGAGGTGGCTTACACTAGGTAAAAGGGGTGGGAGGGGGATACTTTATCATTCAATTACTCTTGTACTACAACTCTGACAGTATTGAAATAACACTCTCCATGGCCCAAATACTATGAAGATTAATTGGAGCTGCTTTTATTGTGAAACATTACTATCCCTTTAACAAGGATCTCACTGAGGTTGATATTTTATAAAAAACTGGAGCAATTCTGAAAGTAAAGAAAACAGGCCAAATCATAGGATATTTACACCCTTTAAGAACCAGAGAAGTGTCCAACACATTACTTAGCAATGAGTTTCATACCTCCCTTGTCCTTAAAGGATGAATGGATTGGCAAATCCAGTGCTCGGCAGGGACCTTTCATTCACAGAGGCCTCACCTTAGGTTGTCAGTTGTTCCAGTCACCTAGATTCAAGTTTGAAAACTTCACTAAAAACTGCCTATATGTCGTTAGCCAAAATACCAGCAAATGTACAGTTAAGAGATATTCATACTTGGTACCAAATGCTAAGGTATGCTAATTGTGGTACCCTGAGGAACCAGTGACATTTCATATGCAAATTAAGATTTTCAGTGACATGTCATATGCTAATGAAGCTCTGTGCTGTACCAGGAGATTTTCACTTTCAGTTTCACAGAAATAATAGTGTGAATATCTCTTAAACTAGACATCTGCTGGCCTTTTGGCTAAAATGACATATAGGCAGTTTTGTATGAAGTTTTCAAATATGCAAAACTGAATCAAGGTGATAGGTCCACTTCAGTTGTGTGGACAGATAGCTGGGGAGCAGGTCGCCTCTCCTTGGGACACAACATATCATTATGTCTTCCAAAAATATTAACAATCTAAGGACCAGAGGTGTGTGCAACTGATTGCAAATCAAGAGTTAAAGGGCCTAAGGTAGTACTGAAGTTACGTGTGCGTGTGTCTGTGTGTATGTTTATGTATATGTGTTTGTGTGTGCATACCTCCCAAGTGTCCCTCTTTAGGAGGGACAGTCCCTCTTTTGGACCCAAATCCCTCTGTCCCTCTTTTCCACCCTGATGTCCCTCTTTTTAGGAGATCGGATTGCATGGTGTGTATACAAGTGTATCACATTGCTCTACAGCAATAAAACTCACATTATTGTTTGTATAAATGTTAGTATATGTGTTTATACATTAGTCTGTGTAAATAAAATACTATGATCTTGTTATAAGTCCTTTATTTGGTTACACAAGGAGAGGTCAATAGGTCATGAAATAGCCTAAAAATTCTCAGTAACGTCCCACCCACCAGCCACACCCCCAGCAACACTCCCTAAAATACAAGTGTCCCTCTTTGGAAATTTGAAATGTTGGGAGGTATGTGTGTGTGTGTGTGTATGTGTGTGTGTTCGTCTATCTATATATGTATTTATGCATGTGTGCATAAGTATGTATGTATGTATGTATGTATGTGTGTGTGTGTGTATATGTGTTTGTGTGTGTATGTTTGTGTATATGTGTTTGTGTGTGTGTGTATGTGTGTGTGCTCGTCTATCTATATATGTATTTAAGTATGTGTACATAAGTATGTAGTATGTATGTATGTGTGTGCGTGTATATGTGTTTGTGTGTGTATATGTGTTTGTGTGTGTGTGGTCATGTGTGTATGTATTTATGTATGTGTGTGCGAGTATGTATGTATGTGTGTGTTTGCGTGTATGTGTTTTATATTGAAAACATGACTTATTAACATTCTAGCTGAAGTGAATTTGATTAGAACAAATGCATCACAATCATTCCGTTCACAAATCAGTTACATTATGTGACTTGTTTTGTACGGCCATTCTCAGCTCTGCCTGAGTTCATGTCACTAGTCAGGAGATCCGACTGTTGATGTACTTCCCAGTTCCCAAGATAACTCCCTGTAACCTTATATTTATATGAGGAAGAAAACTATTCTCTTCATGATGCTGGAAACTCAATACAAGTTATGTTGGTGGAAAGCTGTCTAGTATACGCTGTTGGTGCATCTGTGGAACCACGTGAGTGCCAAAGGGGTGTCCATTGCATTGTAAAGCAACGTCACTGGCAGACAAAGGTAAAATAAAGAGGATCAAGCAGAAAAAAAATGTTTTTAAAAGCATTTTACATGTCCTAAATTGCACTTAAACACTAGTGCAATAATTTACCTAGTGCTGTGCCTTCCTAATGCCCAGTGTCCGATTTACAAACAGATCCACAGGTTCAGGCCCAATGATAACAACAGGCTCATTGTCATCAGTAGTGAGTGAGATACAGTGGTGCTCTATTCACCCAACAAGGAGAACCACAACTTTATTGTTTAATATTAAGTGAAACTTTGATTATAACATTAATGAACATTTAAACAAGCCCTGTGAGTCCTGCCTTTTGACATCTTTTACACTATATCTACAGAGCATTGTATCTATAGACCACTGTGCCAACAGGGCACTGTATCTACACAACATTGTATCTATAAACCACTGTGCCTAGAGAACATTGTATATACAGAACATTGTATCTACACAACATTGTATCAACAGAAAATTGTACCAATAGAACACTGTATCAACAGAACATTGTACCAACAGAACACTGTATCAACAGAACATTGTACCAACAGAACACTGTATCAACAGAACATTGTACCAACAGAACACTGTATCAACAGAACATTGTACCTATAGAACATTGTATCAGCAAAACATTTTATTGACAGAACTTTGTACCTACAGAACATCATATCTACAGATCCTCATACCTAAAGAACACTGTATCTACAGACCCTTATTCCTACAGAACTTGGTATCTATAGGTCCTTATACCTACAGAACATTGTATCTACAGATCCTCATACATACAGAACATTGTATCTACAGATCCTCATACATACAGAACATTGTAACTACAGAACATTGTATCTACAGACCCTTATTCCTACAGAACATGGTATCTACAGATCCTCATACCTACAGAACATTGTATCTATGGAACATGGTATCTACAGATCCTCATACCTACAGAACATTGTATCTACAGAACATTGTATCTACAGACCCTTATACCTACAGAACATTGTAACTACAGAACATTGTATCTGTAGAACATGGTATCTTGCAGATCGTCATGCCTACAGAACATTGTATTTATAGAACATTGTATCTACAGACCCTTATACCTACAGAACATTGTATATATAGATCCTTATACCTACAGAACATTGTATATATAGAACATGGTATCTTACAGATCTTCATGCCTACAGAACATTGTATCTACAGACCCTTATACCTACAGAACATTGTATCTATAGAACATGGTATCTACAGAACATTGTATCTATAGAACATGGTATCTATAGAACATTGTATCTATAGAACATGGTATCTACAGAACATTGTATCTACAGACCCTTATACCTACTGAACATTGTAACTACAGAACATTGTATCTGTAGAACATGGTATCTTGCAGATCGTCATGCCTACAGAACATTGTATTTATAGAACATTGTATCTACAGACCCTTATACCTACAGAACATTGTATATATAGATCCTTATACCTACAGAACATTGTATATATAGAACATGGTATCTTACAGATCTTCATGCCTACAGAACATTGTATCTATAGAACATTGTATCTACAGACCCTTATACCTACAGAACATTGTATCTATAGAACATGGTATCTTACAGATCTTCATGCCTACAGAACATTGTATTTATAGAACGTTGTACACCCATCCAGTAGAACAGGCCCATCAATGAGGCGTACACCAAACGAGGGTAGTGTGGGTGCGCTTGGGCATTTTGGGGTGTTGCTTTCTTCTGTACCTTGTTTTAGGTTATGTACTATCAAGTCGCAGAGGATACTGTTATATCTTTAAGGCATTTTCCTGCACACGAACATGGGGGGTGCCAGGGCTCCCTCACATTAAAGTCTTATCCCTGGCAGCGTGTATGCACGGTATGGAGGAAAGAGATCAGATGCCCTAGTAGGGCTGATGTGAGAAGAAAATGGAGCAATTTTGGAACAAACCAGATATACCATGGGGAACAAAATAAAAATATCCATTGTATTTACAGGGCTGTTACCCATATGAATTTTAGAGAGGTCTCCCTGCTCTGCTGTGCAATGTGCCAGAGACCTCTTTAGCTCCCCATTTAAATCAGCAGAAATTTGGGGAATTTTTATTTGACCCACAAAGACACAAGTTTACTAACTAACTCATCATATCACATTTCCACAAGTGTACCCCCCCGGTAATTAGTCTTCCCCTTCTGGAACTGCCCCCACTCCAATCCATCCCGAATTCTGCAGCTGGGCTTGTCCACTCCTCTATAATCTATACTGAGTGCTGCAGCCGGGCTTGTCCACTCCTCTATAATCTATACTGAGTGCTGCAGCCGGGCTTGTCCACTCCTCTATAATCTATACTGAGTGCTGCAGCCGGGACCGTCCACTCCTCTATAATCTATACTGAGTGCTGCAGCCGGGCTTGTCCACTCCTCTATAGTCTATACTGAGTGCTGCAGCCGGGCTTGTCCACTCCTCTATAATCTATACTGAGTGCTGCAGCCGGGCTTGTCCACTCCTCTATAATCTATACTGAGTGCTGCAGCCGGGACCGTCCGCTCCTCTATAATCTATACTGAGTGCTGCAGCCGGGCTTGTCCACTCCTCTATAGTCTATACTGAGTGCTGCAGCCGGGCTTGTCCACTCCTCTATAATCTATACTGAGTGCTGCAGCCGGGCTTGTCCACTCCTCTATAATCTATACTGAGTGCTGCAGCCGGGCTTGTCCGCTCCTCTATAATCTATACTGAGTGCTGCAGCCGGGCTTGTCCACTCCTCTATAATCTATACTGAGTGCTGCAGCCGGGCTTGTCCGCTCCTCTATAATCTATACTGAGTGCTGCAGCCGGGCTTGTCCGCTCCTCTATAATCTATACTGAGTGCTGCAGCCGGGCTTGTCCACTCCTCTATAATCTATACTGAGTGCTGCAGCCGGGCTTGTCCGCTCCTCTATAGTCTATACTGAGTGCTGCAGCCGGGCTTGTCCGCTCCTCTATAATCTATACTGAGTGCTGCAGCCGGGCTTGTTCGCTCCTCTATAATCTATACTGAGTGCTGCAGCCGGGCTTGTCCGCTCCTCTATAATCTATACTGAGTGCTGCAGCCGGGCTTGTTCGCTCCTCTATAATCTATACTGAGTGCTGCAGCCGGGCTTGTCCGCTCCTCTATAATCTATACTGAGTGCTGCAGCCGGGCTTGTCCGCTCCTCTATAATCTATACTGAGTGCTGCAGCCGGGCTTGTCCGCTCCTCTATAATCTATACTGAGTGCTGCAGCTGGGCTTGTCCACTCCTCTATAGTCTATACTGAGTGCTGCAGCCGGGCTTGTCCGCTCCTCTATAATCTATACTGAGTGCTGCAGCCGGGCTTGTCCACTCCTCTATAATCTATACTGAGTGCTGCAGCCGGGCTTGTCCGCTCCTCTATAGTCTATACTGAGTGCTGCAGCCGGGCTTGTCCGCTCCTCTATAATCTATACTGAGTGCTGCAGCTGGGCTTGTCCGCTCCTCTATAATCTATACTGAGTGCTGCAGCCGGGCTTGTCCGCTCCTCTATAATCTATACTGAGTGCTGCAGCCGGGCTTGTCCACTCCTCTATAATCTATACTGAGTGCTGCAGCTGGGCTTGTCCACTCCTCTATAATCTATACTGAGTGCTTCAGCCGGGCTTGTCCACTCCTCTATAATCTATACTGAGTGCTGCAGCCGGGCTTGTCCACTCCTCTATAATCTATACTGAGTGCTGCAGCCGGGACCGTCCACTCCTCTATAATCTATACTGAGTGCTGCAGCCGGGCTTGTCCACTCCTCTATAGTCTATACTGAGTGCTGCAGCCGGGCTTGTCCACTCCTCTATAATCTATACTGAGTGCTGCAGCCGGGACCGTCCACTCCTCTATAATCTATACTGAGTGCTGCAGCCGGGCTTGTCCGCTCCTCTATAATCTATACTGAGTGCTGCAGCCGGGCTTGTCCGCTCCTCTATAATCTATACTGAGTGCTGCAGCCGGGCTTGTCCGCTCCTCTATAATCTATACTGAGTGCTGCAGCCGGGCTTGTCCACTCCTCTATAATCTATACTGAGTGCTGCAGCCGGGCTTGTCCACTCCTCTATAATCTATACTGAGTGCTGCAGCCGGGCTTGTCCACTCCTCTATAATCTATACTGAGTACTGCAGCCGGGCTTGTCCGCTCCTCTATAATCTATACTGAGTGCTGCAGCCGGGACCGTCCGCTCCTCTATAATCTATACTGAGTGCTGCAGCCGGGCTTGTCCACTCCTCTATAATCTATACTGAGTGCTGCAGCCGGGCTTGTCCACTCCTCTATAATCTATACTGAGTGCTGCAGCCGGGCTTGTCCACTCCTCTATAATCTATACTGAGTACTGCAGCCGGGCTTGTCCGCTCCTCTATAATCTATACTGAGTGCTGCAGCTGGGACCGTCCGCTCCTCTATAATCTATACTGAGTGCTGCAGCCGGGCTTGTCCACTCCTTTATAATCTATACTGAGTGCTGCAGCCGGGCTTGTCCGCTCCTCTATAATCTATACTGAGTGCTGCAGCCGGGACCGTCCGCTCCTCTATAATCTATACTGAGTGCTGCAGCTGGGCTTGTCCACTCCTCTATAATCTATACTGAGTGCTGCAGCCGGGCTTGTCCACTCCTCTATAATCTATACTGAGTGCTGCAGCCGGGCTTGTCCGCTCCTCTATAATCTATACTGAGTGCTGCAGCCGGGCTTGTCCGCTCCTCTATAATCTATACTGAGTGCTGCAGCCGGGCTTGTCCGCTCCTCTATAATCTATACTGAGTGCTGCAGCCGGGACCGTCCGCTCCTCTATAATCTATACTGAGTGCTGCAGCCGGGCTTGTCCACTCCTTTATAATCTATACTGAGTGCTGCAGCCGGGGTTGTCCGCTCCTCTATAATCTATACTGAGTGCTGCAGCCGGGCTTGTCCACTCCTCTATAATCTATACTGAGTGCTGCAGCCGGGACCGTCCACTCCTCTATAATCTATACTGAGTGCTGCAGCCGGGCTTGTCCACTCCTCTATAATCTATACTGAGTGCTGCAGCCGGGCTTGTCCACTCCTCTATAGTCTATACTGAGTGCTGCAGCCGGGCTTGTCCACTCCTCTATAGTCTATACTGAGTGCTGCAGCCGGGCTTGTCCGCTCCTCTATAATCTATACTGAGTGCTGCAGCCGGGCTTGTCCACTCCTCTATAATCTATACTGAGTGCTGCAGCCGGGCTTGTCCACTCCTCTATAGTCTATACTGAGTGCTGCAGCCGGGCTTGTCCGCTCCTCTATAATCTATACTGAGTGCTGCAGCCGGGCTTGTCCACTCCTCTATAATCTATACTGAGTGCTGCAGCCGGGCTTGTCCACTCCTTTATAATCTATACTGAGTGCTGCAGCCGGGGTTGTCCGCTCCTCTATAATCTATACTGAGTGCTGCAGCCGGGCTTGTCCACTCCTCTATAATCTATACTGAGTGCTGCAGCCGGGACCGTCCACTCCTCTATAATCTATACTGAGTGCTGCAGCCGGGCTTGTCCACTCCTCTATAATCTATACTGAGTGCTGCAGCCGGGCTTGTCCACTCCTCTATAGTCTATACTGAGTGCTGCAGCCGGGCTTGTCCACTCCTCTATAGTCTATACTGAGTGCTGCAGCCGGGCTTGTCCGCTCCTCTATAATCTATACTGAGTGCTGCAGCCGGGCTTGTCCACTCCTCTATAATCTATACTGAGTGCTGCAGCCGGGCTTGTCCACTCCTCTATAGTCTATACTGAGTGCTGCAGCCGGGCTTGTCCGCTCCTCTATAATCTATACTGAGTGCTGCAGCCGGGCTTGTCCACTCCTCTATAATCTATACTGAGTGCTGCAGCCGGGCTTGTCCACTCCTCTATAATCTATACTGAGTGCTGCAGCCGGGACCGTCCACTCCTCTATAATCTATACTGAGTGCTGCAGCCGGGCTTGTCCACTCCTCTATAGTCTATACTGAGTGCTGCAGCCGGGCTTGTCCACTCCTCTATAATCTATACTGAGTGCTGCAGCCGGGCTTGTCCACTCCTCTATAATCTATACTGAGTGCTGCAGCCGGGACCGTCCGCTCCTCTATAATCTATACTGAGTGCTGCAGCCGGGCTTGTCCACTCCTCTATAGTCTATACTGAGTGCTGCAGCCGGGCTTGTCCACTCCTCTATAATCTATACTGAGTGCTGCAGCCGGGCTTGTCCACTCCTCTATAATCTATACTGAGTGCTGCAGCCGGGCTTGTCCGCTCCTCTATAATCTATACTGAGTGCTGCAGCCGGGCTTGTCCACTCCTCTATAATCTATACTGAGTGCTGCAGCCGGGCTTGTCCGCTCCTCTATAATCTATACTGAGTGCTGCAGCCGGGCTTGTCCACTCCTCTATAATCTATACTGAGTGCTGCAGCCGGGCTTGTCCACTCCTCTATAATCTATACTGAGTGCTGCAGCCGGGCTTGTCCGCTCCTCTATAATCTATACTGAGTGCTGCAGCCGGGCTTGTCCACTCCTCTATAGTCTATACTGAGTGCTGCAGCCGGGCTTGTTCGCTCCTCTATAATCTATACTGAGTGCTGCAGCCGGGCTTGTCCGCTCCTCTATAATCTATACTGAGTGCTGCAGCCGGGCTTGTCCGCTCCTCTATAATCTATACTGAGTGCTGCAGCCGGGCTTGTCCGCTCCTCTATAATCTATACTGAGTGCTGCAGCCGGGCTTGTCCGCTCCTCTATAATCTATACTGAGTGCTGCAGCCGGGCTTGTCCGCTCCTCTATAATCTATACTGAGTGCTGCAGCCGGGACCGTCCGCTCCTCTATAATCTATACTGAGTGCTGCAGCCGGGCTTGTCCACTCCTCTATAGTCTATACTGAGTGCTGCAGCCGGGCTTGTCCACTCCTCTATAATCTATACTGAGTGCTGCAGCCGGGCTTGTCCGCTCCTCTATAATCTATACTGAGTGCTGCAGCCGGGCTTGTCCGCTCCTCTATAATCTATACTGAGTGCTGCAGCCGGGCTTGTCCGCTCCTCTATAATCTATACTGAGTGCTGCAGCCGGGCTTGTCCGCTCCTCTATAATCTATACTGAGTGCTGCAGCCGGGCTTGTCCGCTCCTCTATAATCTATACTGAGTGCTGCAGCCGGGCTTGTCCACTCCTCTATAGTCTATACTGAGTGCTGCAGCCGGGCTTGTCCGCTCCTCTATAATCTATACTGAGTGCTGCAGCTGGGCTTGTCCACTCCTCTATAATCTATACTGAGTGCTGCAGCTGGGCTTGTCCACTCCTCTATAGTCTATACTGAGTGCTGCAGCCGGGCTTGTCCGCTCCTCTATAATCTATACTGAGTGCTGCAGCCGGGCTTGTCCGCTCCTCTATAATCTATACTGAGTGCTGCAGCCGGGCTTGTCCACTCCTCTATAGTCTATACTGAGTGCTGCAGCTGGGCTTGTCCGCTCCTCTATAGTCTATACTGAGTGCTGCAGCCGGGCTTGTCCACTCCTCTATAGTCTATACTGAGTGCTGCAGCCGGGCTTGTCCACTCCTCTATAGTCTATACTGAGTGCTGCAGCTGGGCTTGTCCGCTCCTCTATAATCTATACTGAGTGCTGCAGCTGGGCTTGTCCACTCCTCTATAGTCTATACTGAGTGCTGCAGCTGGGCTTGTCCGCTCCTCTATAATCTATACTGAGTGCTGCAGCCGGGCTTGTCCGCTCCTCTATAGTCTATACTGAGTGCTGCAGCTGGGCTTGTCCGCTCCTCTATAATCTATACTGAGTGCTGCAGCTGGGCTTGTCCGCTCCTCTATAGTCTATACTGAGTGCTGCAGCCGGGCTTGTCCACTCCTCTATAATCTATACTGAGTGCTGCAGCCGGGCTTGTCCGCTCCTCTATAATCTATACTGAGTGCTGCAGCTGGGCTTGTCCGCTCCTCTATAATCTATACTGAGTGCTGCAGCCGGGCTTGTCCGCTCCTCTATAATCTATACTGAGTGCTGCAGCCGGGCTTGTCCGCTCCTCTATAATCTATACTGAGTGCTGCAGCCGGGCTTGTTCGCTCCTCTATAGTCTATACTGAGTGCTGCAGCCGGGCTTGTCCACTCCTCTATAGTCTATACTGAGTGCTGCAGCCGGGCTTGTCCGCTCCTCTATAATCTATACTGAGTGCTGCAGCCGGGCTTGTCCACTCCTCTATAATCTATACTGAGTGCTGCAGCCGGGACCGTCCACTCCTCTATAATCTATACTGAGTGCTGCAGCCGGGCTTGTCCACTCCTCTATAATCTATACTGAGTGCTGCAGCCGGGACCGTCCACTCCTCTATAATCTATACTGAGTGCTGCAGCCGGGCTTGTCCACTCCTCTATAATCTATACTGAGTGCTGCAGCCGGGACCGTCCACTCCTCTATAATCTATACTGAGTGCTGCAGCCGGGCTTGTCCACTCCTCTATAATCTATACTGAGTGCTGCAGCCGGGCTTGTCCACTCCTCTATAGTCTATACTGAGTGCTGCAGCCGGGCTTGTCCACTCCTCTATAATCTATACTGAGTGCTGCAGCCGGGACCGTCCGCTCCTCTATAATCTATACTGAGTGCTGCAGCCGGGCTTGTCCACTCCTCTATAGTCTATACTGAGTGCTGCAGCCGGGCTTGTCCACTCCTCTATAATCTATACTGAGTGCTGCAGCCGGGCTTGTCCACTCCTCTATAATCTATACTGAGTGCTGCAGCTGGGCTTGTCCACTCCTCTATAATCTATACTGAGTGCTGCAGCCCGGCTTGTCCGCTCCTCTATAATCTATACTGAGTGCTGCAGCCGGGCTTGTCCACTCCTCTATAGTCTATACTGAGTGCTGCAGCCGGGCTTGTCCGCTCCTCTATAATCTATACTGAGTGCTGCAGCCGGGCTTGTCCACTCCTCTATAATCTATACTGAGTGCTGCAGCCGGGCTTGTCCGCTCCTCTATAGTCTATACTGAGTGCTGCAGCCGGGCTTGTCCGCTCCTCTATAATCTATACTGAGTGCTGCAGCCGGGACCGTCCACTCCTCTATAATCTATACTGAGTGCTGCAGCCGGGCTTGTCCGCTCCTCTATAATCTATACTGAGTGCTGCAGCCGGGCTTGTCCACTCCTCTATAGTCTATACTGAGTGCTGCAGCCGGGCTTGTCCACTCCTCTATAATCTATACTGAGTGCTGCAGCCGGGACCGTCCACTCCTCTATAATCTATACTGAGTGCTGCAGCCGGGCTTGTCCACTCCTCTATAGTCTATACTGAGTGCTGCAGCCGGGCTTGTCCGCTCCTCTATAATCTATACTGAGTGCTGCAGCCGGGCTTGTCCACTCCTCTATAATCTATACTGAGTGCTGCAGCCGGGCTTGTCCACTCCTCTATAATCTATACTGAGTGCTGCAGCCGGGCTTGTCCGCTCCTCTATAATCTATACTGAGTGCTGCAGCCGGGCTTGTCCACTCCTCTATAATCTATACTGAGTGCTGCAGCCGGGCTTGTCCACTCCTCTATAATCTATACTGAGTACTGCAGCCGGGCTTGTCCGCTCCTCTATAATCTATACTGAGTGCTGCAGCCGGGACCGTCCGCTCCTCTATAATCTATACTGAGTGCTGCAGCCGGGCTTGTCCACTCCTTTATAATCTATACTGAGTGCTGCAGCCGGGCTTGTCCGCTCCTCTATAATCTATACTGAGTGCTGCAGCCGGGACCGTCCGCTCCTCAATAATCTATACTGAGTGCTGCAGCTGGGCTTGTCCACTCCTCTATAATCTATACTGAGTGCTGCAGCCGGGCTTGTCCACTCCTCTATAATCTATACTGAGTGCTGCAGCCGGGCTTGTCCGCTCCTCTATAATCTATACTGAGTGCTGCAGCCGGGCTTGTCCGCTCCTCTATAATCTATACTGAGTGCTGCAGCCGGGCTTGTCCGCTCCTCTATAATCTATACTGAGTGCTGCAGCTGGGACCGTCCGCTCCTCTATAATCTATACTGAGTGCTGCAGCCGGGCTTGTCCACTCCTTTATAATCTATACTGAGTGCTGCAGCCGGGGTTGTCCGCTCCTCTATAATCTATACTGAGTGCTGCAGCCGGGCTTGTCCACTCCTCTATAATCTATACTGAGTGCTGCAGCCGGGACCGTCCACTCCTCTATAATCTATACTGAGTGCTGCAGCCGGGCTTGTCCACTCCTCTATAATCTATACTGAGTGCTGCAGCCGGGCTTGTCCACTCCTCTATAGTCTATACTGAGTGCTGCAGCCGGGCTTGTCCACTCCTCTATAGTCTATACTGAGTGCTGCAGCCGGGCTTGTCCGCTCCTCTATAATCTATACTGAGTGCTGCAGCCGGGCTTGTCCACTCCTCTATAATCTATACTGAGTGCTGCAGCCGGGCTTGTCCACTCCTCTATAGTCTATACTGAGTGCTGCAGCCGGGCTTGTCCGCTCCTCTATAATCTATACTGAGTGCTGCAGCCGGGCTTGTCCACTCCTCTATAATCTATACTGAGTGCTGCAGCCGGGCTTGTCCGCTCCTCTATAATCTATACTGAGTGCTGCAGCCGGGCTTGTCCGCTCCTCTATAATCTATACTGAGTGCTGCAGCCGGGCTTGTCCGCTCCTCTATAATCTATACTGAGTGCTGCAGCCGGGCTTGTCCGCTCCTCTATAATCTATACTGAGTGCTGCAGCCGGGCTTGTCCGCTCCTCTATAATCTATACTGAGTGCTGCAGCCGGGCTTGTCCACTCCTCTATAATCTATACTGAGTGCTGCAGCCGGGCTTGTCCGCTCCTCTATAATCTATACTGAGTGCTGCAGCCGGGCTTGTCCACTCCTCTATAATCTATACTGAGTGCTGCAGCCGGGCTTGTCCACTCCTCTATAATCTATACTGAGTGCTGCAGCCGGGGTTGTCTACTCCTCTATAATCTATACTGAGTGCTGCAGCCCGGCTTGTCCGCTCCTCTATAATCTATACTGAGTGCTGCAGCCGGGGTTGTCCACTCCTCTATAATCTATACTGAGTGCTGCAGCCGGGCTTGTCCACTCCTCTATAATCTATACTGAGTGCTGCAGCCAGGACCGTCCACTCCTCTATAATCTATACTGAGTGCTGCAGCCAGGACCGTCCACTCCTCTATAATCTATACTGAGTGCTGCAGCCCGGCTTGTCCGCTCCTCTATAATCTATACTGAGTGCTGCAGCCGGGCTTGTCCGCTCCTCTATAATCTATACTGAGTGCTGCAGCCGGGCTTGTCCACTCCTCTATAATCTATACTGAGTGCTGCAGCCCGGCTTGTCCGCTCCTCTATAATCTATACTGAGTGCTGCAGCCGGGCTTGTCCACTCCTCTATAATCTATACTGAGTGCTGCAGCCGGGCTTGTCCACTCCTCTATAATCTATACTGAGTGCTGCAGCCGGGCTTGTCCACTCCTCTATAATCTATACTGAGTGCTGCAGCCGGGACCGTCCACTCCAATCCATCCCGAATGCTACATCCAGACTCATCCATTGAATCCTCTGGGTCATGTTTTTTTTCAAAAGTTATTACAGCCCCAACTCTCTATCTGGTATCTCTGTTAATACCTCAGTATATGGACAGCTATTCCCAGCTTCAATAATCTTCCATACAATGATACAGCCAAAGTGCCACTATACTGTTTCAGGCCATAGTGGTACTGCACCCAGAAAATGAAAACTAAATTGTAATACACCCCTCAGCAGCGGAAATACGTATGTTTTACTCAACAGTATATATATATTTTTTTTCTTCTATATCTCACAATAATTACATTTAAGGAATATTTGTGGAGTCCCTGCAATACACTAACAACAAATGTTTGGCAATGGAAGAGTTAATTGTGCTAGTTATTCTGCAAATCAAATAAAATGCAGGAAATCCTGTGGGTAATATCTTCCGTATCACCTCTGATGTTTGTTTCATAAAGGAGCAAGCAGTCTACAGACTGGATATCAATGTGATATTGTCTGGTGATCAATAACCAATACATATTTATATCTCCGTCTCCTGAGCATTTAAATGTCAGATTGATCTGAAGCCTCACAGAGCATACGCTACAGCGTGCAGGGACACAGGCAGCAAGTAAAGTGGAGTAATTCTGGGCAAGCTATCCGCATCATAGGAGATAAAAAAAATCACACTGACTTAAGTGGGGATTATATCCTCCTGAATGCCGTGCAATGCCTTGGAGATCCCTGTAGCATTCAAGAGTTAAAAGGACCACTTCAATCAGTTGGAATTCCCATCTGTTAATTTTCTCCAGAATTCAAAAGAATGAACAATGACAAACACAAACATATATCTTATGGCCCTTTGTGGACAATGGCTTGGATTCATTGTAGATGATAAATGTATCACTTATTTAATTTCCAAATTCCCCTCCCATTGTGATAAATCAAGGGATACAATTTATGTCCTGCAGTGGAACCCAGTCCACAGCTGAGTCTCAGACTATTTTACACACTGCAGGCAGAGGGCCCTCAAATCACTGGAAGTCCAGAAAGAGATAAGCTGAAATAGCTGAGTCAAAATAAGTAAACTGAATTAAATATAAATAAAACCAGAGGGTAAATTTACTATATGTGCTATACAGATATTAAAAGTTAAACATAAAACATTACTATTACTTTAAAGGGACACTAACACTTCCATACACTTACAGGCTGACCCAATGTCCTCTGCATGGTCAAGAGGTGTTAAAGGGATAGTAACGTTTAAAAATAAATGTAGCTCTAATTATTATTTATAATTTTCGGGTCACATCGAGCAGTATTATCATTCTCTACCATGTATAGTTCCAGAGTAACTGAATTCAAAGTGTCCCCCTCCTGCACCTTTTACCTGCTGTAAGCCCTCAGATATAGAATCTGGTCTCTTGACCGGACAGGTCACAGCAAGGGACAATCTTCTTACTGTGATCATAAGAAAAACCCTGCTCTCCTTGACAGATTTTTCAGGTTTTTCCTTATGCTCATTGAAGATTGTCCCTCTATGCGACCCATCCGGACAGCCTTGCTGCTCTGTGGTGAGCAGTGTTACGTCAGTAAAAGAGGTGGGTGGGAGATACTTTATCATTCAATTACTCTTGAACTACAACTCTGACAGTATTGATATAACACTCTCCATGGCCAAAATACTATAAAGAATAATCGGAGCTGAATTTATTTTGAAACATTACTTTCCCTTTAAGGGGAGGAATTTGGGAGAAAAAAATCCCCAACAGAGCCTTGTTTCGCTCAGAATCGTCACTGTACATTTACGAAAATGGTTTAGTAAATCCATGGAATTATCTGTAGGTATCGTCACAAAACACTTATCCTAATTATCATCGCTAACAAAACCACATAAGACTGTTCTAACTCAAATGAAAATTAAGACCCTTAAAAATTCTAGAAATCTTTTCTTTATATTTTTCCATGGGGAAATGGACATTTTAACTAAAAAAAAAAAATCTGCTGTGTGAATAACAGCAAAATACTATTGTTCTTCTACAAAAAATGATTACAGAAAATGTACATCGAATTAAAACCACCCTCCATGCAACTGCAGCCTTTTTATTTAAAATCTCATTATCTTTTTGTTTTTCTCGTTATGCATCATTAACGAGTCTATGTGAAGAACATCAAAGGAGATTTTCTACACCCAAAACATATAGCATCCTTAATAAATCACAATAATTGGAATGTGTTTAACCCCTTGTACTGTAGCGAGGACCCCAATGCACTGATACGCAATGCGTTGGAGAGCTCTGTATCATCCAATGTGTTAAAATGAAATAATGTGATTTTTCTTGCCATTGTGATTTGAAATAATAAATGCAAATATTCCTCTTAAAAAGAATCGTGATTTGGTCTTCATGGAAATTGCAACAGAAAAATAACCCTAAAATAATTTTTAAAAATTCTCCGGAGATATCAGAGGATGGCGGCTGTTTCGCCAATTATCACAATATAACAATATTCAAAAAGGGCGAATTTAGAAAGAAAGTGGAGGAATTTTGGAGCCAATCAAGTGCCCCATAGTGAACACATTTTTAAAAAAATCTCTTTCATGTAAATGGGAATTTTAACTCCGTCAATGCTTGAGAACTCTCTAGTGCGCTGGTTTGCAAAGGGTTGAAGAGCTTTCTAGCACTGAAGGGGTTAATGTGATGCTAAAACTTCCTAATAATAAACACCCCACTTATATTAATTTGTGCAGAAATCCCAAATGGCAACTATGAGTCCATTCTGGACTGCTTCTACTAAATTCATTTTTAATTATCATCAGATAGCAGGTCAATGGAGGCAGCCATGATTCTTTGCTACAGGATTAAAGACACCTCCTACTGAAGGCTTTAGAAGCCATTAACCCTTTGAATGCCAGAGAGGTATCCAACGCATCCGATCATGTCGGCCTTCACAGAAGATGACAGAGCTAACTGAGGATGAGTTTTGTAGAGTTCACACACTGAGATCTTCCGGACAAATTAAGATAAGTGAGGGATTATTAAATGGCTGGTAACGGTGTGATTTTTCATTTTTTATTTGTCCCCTATGGTGCAGTTGGTGTATCCCAGTACTGCTACTGGGGGGGGGGTTATGCACTTAGATGATATAAAGGTCTGAAAAAGAGGCGATAACTTCTCCAGTGAGATAAACTCTCCAGTTCCTATGTTATTCTATAGGAGATCTTTAGTTATAGACTACAGGGGAGATGTACTAAGGTGTGATAAAGAGGAGATAACTTCTCCAGTGAGATAAACTCTCCAGTTCCTATTTTATTCTATGGGAGATCTTTAGTTATAGACTACAGGGGAGATGTACTAAGGTGTGATAAAGAGGAGATAACTTCTCCAGTGAGATAAACTCTCCAGTTCCTATTTTATTCTATGGTAGATCTTTAGTTATAGACTACAGGGGGAGATGTACTAAGGTGTGATAAAGAGGGGATAACTTCTCCAGTGAGATAAACACTCCAGTCCCTATGTTATTTTATGGGAGATCTTTAGTTATAGACTACAGGGGAGATGTACTAAGGTGTGATAAAGAGGAGATAACTTCTCCAGTGAGATAAACTCTCCAGTCCCTATGTTATTCTATGGGAGATCTTTAGTTATAGACTACAGGGGAGATGTACTAAGGGGTGATAAAGAGGAGATAACTTCTCCAGTGAGATAAACTCTCCAGTTCCTATGTTATTCTATGGGAGAGATTTAGTTATAGACTACAGGGGAGATGTACTAAGGTGTGATAAAGAGGAGATAACTTCTCCGGTGTAATAACATTTCCAATTAGTTATTTTACAGAATCTAATCACTAATATGTCTCCAGATTAATGATCTTAGCGCACAGACCCCACAGAATAACTACAGAGTTTATCAGAGAAGTTATCTCCTCTTTATCACACCTTAGTACATCTCCCCCTGTAGTCTATAACTAAATCTCTCCCATAGAATAACATAGGAACTGTAGAGTTTATCTCACTGGAGAAGTTATCTCCTCTTTATCACACCTTAGTACATCACCCCTGTAGTCTATAACTAAATCTCTCCCATAGAATAACATAGGAACAGGAGAGTTTATGTCACTGGAGAAGTTATCTCCTCTTTATCACACCTTAGTACATCTCCCCTGTAGTCTATAACTAAAGATCTCCCATAGAATAACATAGGGACTGGAGGGTTTATCTCACTGGAGAAGTTATCTCCTCTTTATCACACCTTAGTACATCTCCCCCTGAAGTGTATAACTAAAGGGGCCATATGGATTTTCTGACCATTGCAAGGTAAGTTGGGGGCTATTATTAGGAAGCGTTACTTCTCCTTTAACAATGCACTAAGCTATCCCACAGTGCTGTATTTCAGAGGATTGCTTTTCAGGATAAAATATAAAACCATTTTCAGTGATGGGATTCCTTTTGCTAAGATCTGGTTTTGCAGTTGAGGTGGTAAACAGGACTCGTGTGGTGAACGCCTGCCTTCTGTGAACACATCCCCTACAATTTTGGAACAGTACCCTCCTGATATGCATAACTAAACAGAGTCTAAGTATTGACTCAAATAATTCAGGCATGTTGAATCACAAATCGTAACTGTACGGTGCACAATCAAGATTCTTTCTGTAGTTTCTCCATGTAAAGTGAAAGAAAACATTGAGATGGAAATGAAGCAGACCCATTTGTATGAATGGCGCGCTTGATAATATATACTTCCAAGAGAAAACGTGGACAAGCAGCCTGAAATGTGCTCTTTATCCTCCGTTTTAATAATATAACATAAAGTATCTCCAAACAAAATGATATGTAAAACATTACTTGCAATTTTGGAACAAGGATGAAGATTTTGTTTAGCAATTGAATGCATCAATCAAATATAAAACGTTTTACATGTGTTCATGGCTAGAAATGAGATATTTCCATGTAAGAAACAAGGGACGAGGTATAATATTTAGGCGCTGAATAAAAATCAGTAAAAAATTGAGAAATTGGAAAAAAAAGTATAGAAAAAGTTTTAAAGAACTTTATATAATAACATTTCTTGTTTTTTTGTACTACAGATTCATTTTACCAGATTTTCTTTAATTCTTTTGATTTACCTTACATTAGCTATTTCAGTCTCTCTCTTTCTTCCACTGGCGCCTCCTACCTGTGATCTAGAAAAACAGTCTCTGTCTTAAAGGGCTAGTAATGTTCCTATTAAAGGGCAGTTCAGAGACTTCTTTATATATTTTTTAATATGTAGAGCTATATTTAATTACTTACAGGTTTGTAGTTCTTACACTCTTCAAGCTGAAAGGACCCTCTCCCACCCCTTTCCCTGCGTTGCGCTGCCTCTCAGTCTGGTCTGGACGGAGTGCGGCGAGGGACAATCTTCAGTAAGCTAAAGGAAAATCATCAAGGGAGGCAGGGTTTTCCTTTTACTTCCTGAGTGAAGATTGTCCCTCTCTGCATCCATCCGGTCCCACAACCGTATTCCAGATGTAAGGGGAGGCGGCCAGAAGGGGCGGGAGGTGGATTCTTTCAGCTTGAATATCATTTAAACTGCAATACTGTAAGTAATTAAAGGGATAGTAATACTTAAGATATATTTTTTTACATGCTGTAGGGTTTATGTCCCCGAATAAAACAAGGGTACTCCCACTGCTGAGAGATATTTTATTAAAAAATTATAACAGCTCAAACTTGCATTTTTTAGGTGCAATATCACAGTGGCCTGAAAATTTACAGTGGCGCTGTTGCTACACCATCCTATGGAGATTTATGGTCTACAGACCAGAGCTGTCCATAGGATGGTGTAGCAACAGCGCCACTGTAAATTTTCAGGCCACTGTGATATTGCACCTAAAAAATTCAACTTTGAGCGGTTATAATTTTTTTATTAAAATATCTTTCAGCAGTGGGAGTACTCTTGTTTCACTCAGGGGGATAAACCCTACAACATATATTTTTAAACATTTTAAGTATTACTATCTCTTTAAATATGGCGCTAAATGGTAAAAAATATAAAGACTTGGAGCTGCACTTTAATAGAAACATTACTATCCCTTTAACTATGTCTGCAAAGAATCTTCATGACAACAAAAGCGTAATTCTTTTCCTGCAGAGTTATTTAACCCTTTAGAGTCCGGTGACGTACCCGGACCGTCTCGCTGGTCCGGCACTTAAGGACCAGTGACGGTCCTGGTACGTCACGTACTATTACTCACCGCGCTCCTGCAGGAGCGCGGTGACTAATAACGGGGACTGAATTTGATCGCTCCAAGACCGGAGCGATCTCTTTCAGTCCCTCAGTTCGGCGTGCCGCACCACGTGATCAGTCACGTGGGGCGGCACGCCGAAATTCTCTATCTGGTCCTTAAAGGACCACTCACCCCACGACCGCTGGTCGTTAAGGGGTTAAGCAAGAATTAAAATGGAACTACCATCCCGCCTAAAGTTGCCCCCACAGAATTACCCATCTGGCGACTAGCTGCTCAATAGTACTAGCCGCAAGAATTATTACCTCGTTATAGAGAATTCCTACTGCTCCCGGGACTGACAGCCAGGAAACAGCGCAGACATCTTTGCATAGTGACGTCTGTGCGCCTGCACTGTCAGTCCCTTCCGGTACCATATGGCTCCTAGCAACGCCTCCTAGAGCAGACGGGACTGACAGTGTAGGTGTGCAGACATCACTGCGCAAAGATGTCTGCGCTGTTTCCTGGCTGTCAGTCCTGGGAGCAGTAGGAATTCTCTATAATGAGGTAATAATTCTGGAGACTAGTACTATTGAGCAGCTAATCGCCAGATGGGCAATTATTTGGGGGCAACTTTAGGCGGGGTGGTAGTTCCACTTTAACCTTTGAGTACTGGAAAGGTATCCAGTGCATTGCAATGCGTTGAATACCCCCTGGCGCTCAAAGGGTTTTAAATAAGAGTGTGCCTACTGTTCAGTTCTCTGCTACGCTACCCACAGACTATACTTAAAGGGATAGCAATACTTGCAAATTACTAATCCCCATATTGTAGTTTTGTTAAAAAGAAACTTATTGCCCCCAGTGTCATATCTCAAACCCGTATGGTTTGAGAGATAATAGCGCTCAAAGTTCCTCCCTCCCTCCCCCTTCCCTGACTGAACGCTGACTGCAGGGATATCCGTTATTACTTGCATCAGGCGGCTCTGCAGCATTGCCGAGATCACGTTTATAAAAAAAGAAATCTTTCGCTAAAATGGTCTTCTACGTGAGCTTGGTTTGCTCTTGGTTTGCAAGCACACATAGAAGACCGTTTTAGCGAAAGATTTCTTTTCTATAAACGCGATCTCGGCAATGCTGCAGAGCCGCCCCGGTTAAAGGCGAGATCTGGTCAGCCTTTTCTAGTTACGCCTCTGGCTGACCGTCAGTCTCCTACAATAAAGGATTTCTTTATAATCTGATACATTTCAGAGGTAACATATATATTATAAAGCTAGTTGCTACCTGCTTAATTATTGCAGGGCAACTTTATAGCGGGTGAAAGTTCCCCTTTAATGATTTTGGGACAGACAACTGTTACCCATCTGTTACCACTGGCACTCAAAGGGTTAAATGTAAATCACTTGATTTCTTCTAAAATTGTGCACTATTTCCTGATTCTCTGCACCAAACCGTGACACTTTATCGAACGCTGAACGCAGGAAAATAGGCCGCCATTAAACAAGAGAGCAACTTTCCTCCAACAATTAATTAAAGGGAATATGTTGTCGAAACTTCTCATGAACAAAACATATACTGAAAATGAATATTAGGACGCTGAATTTTACGTTGTGTTTACTCAGTGCTGATGGGTTTTGTACAGTGACTAACCTTCAACTGATCTTTAACTCCCTGTGACAAAACGAAGACCTAATTAATTAATAAGCTTTTCCACAGTTATGGTTTAATTCCATTCATCTGTGGACGCTTTGACAACATAACAGTTTCCTGATCCTATAAGTAGCAGTTTTCCCTATTGCTATGTTTTAACTCTTAGCAATGCATTTTGCACCCCTCTTCTCTTAAAAGGTTAAACTAATAGTATAAGACTTATGACTTCATGCATTTAGCAAATGCATTGCAATTAACCCCTTTAATGCTAGAGAGGTCTACAACGCAAGTGGCTGGCTGAGGATGATGGGATTTGTAGTTCAGAATATTTGCATAACACTGTTGATGTGCAAATATTCTGTTTGGAAACAAGGATGATATAGAAATGATATTCAGATCAACACAAGTTCTATTTAATCCAAGGTATGATTTTCTTACTGGGATTAACCCTTTGAGTGCCAGAGGGGTACGCGACGCATTGCCTTGCAATGTGTCGTGTACCCCTCTGGCGCTCAAAGGGTTAAACCGAGTTTCCTGTCTCATAAACCGTAGGTACAAATAATGGCCTTAACCCTTTGAGTGCCAGAGTGGTACATAATGCATTGCTAAGCAATGCATTCCATACCACTCTGGCACTCAAAGGGTTAAAAAGTACTTTTCAGTATGATAGCAAACAAGCATTGTCTTGATTCTTGTTTATATAATCTATATTTATCCTTACAAATATGAGTATTTTACACTGTTGCTGTTTTTAAAATATAAATATATATGTGTAGCTATGATTTATATTAATATTTATTATTTTATATATTACACATCTACTGATAAGTCAATAAATCAACTATGTAAGTAAATTGTTGAGCCCTGGCGGTGAAATGAAAGGGTGCTCTTGTGTGAGTTAAACTAAACATAAATTGTATTCAAACCAGTTGGTTCACACTATGGATTTCGGTAGTGTAACTTCACTGGTATTATCCTGTGATGCCAGTGGCTATACCCTATGGAATGTACAAGCACTTATGATTCCTGGAGTGCACACCGATGGAGAGTGGCGAAGGTTGCCATTGGAGAGCCCTGATGCACAAACATTTTTAGATCACTAAAACAAAAATATTCTCTCAGGGGCTTAACTAGATCCTACTGGGCCAATGTACCCCCTTGGATTTTGGGCCCCGTTACACCTGCACCTCCTGCACACTCTGTAGTTATGCCCCCTCTGACAGACAATCTGAATCACAGTTCATTAAACTACAGGCTTCCATTCTGGTCACCAGGTGGAGCTATTGATATCACTTACTGTTGAGAGCCATAGTCTCAAGCACTCCCTTACAATGATTCTCTGGAGACAGCAATGCGGTAAGCTCACTGTCAGGAAAAGAGAAGTGTAAAAAGTAGCTGAAGATAAAAAAAAAAAGTAATTTGACTTTTACATATTGTGCACTTACAGAATATGTTAAGACAAAAAAAGGGGAAACTATCCCTTTAAAGAAACTCTCTTATGAACTGTAATAACTATGGAATATAAAATCTCCCAGCAGTTGGATTATCCTTTGTAAATGAAAAAAACTATTTCTGTATAACGTTTCTTTTTTTTCCATGAAAAACATTAAATTTCCATTTTAATAGTTTAAACAATATCCCCAAAGTTCTATGAGAGGCGATCAGAAAAATAAATATGTGTTTCATTCCTTGCTGTCAAGAGCCTCTGCTATGAGCAGTGGACCTCCGAGTGAATACAGCAAACTACAGTGGGGTACCAATAGGAGTTGCAGTGCTCCCTGTGACCCCACTGGCCGCCGCCCACAAGAAGCAAGCTGAGGTCTGTGCCTTCTTTGGCAAAGACCTCAAGCATCTGAGCTCTGCATTACTGAAGAGAGGACCACGCGGGAGCTCCAGCTTCTGAGGTCTGTGCAGAAGAAGGCACAGACCTCTCATTTCATGTCGCTGGACCACCAGGGAGGTAGGAGATGGACACTGGGTGGCAATGTGGAGATTGGCAGCAGTGTGGAGATTGGGGGCAATTGGGGCAATGTGAAGGTGGCCGGGGGGGAGCAATGTCGAGATGGCCATTGGAGGAGGCCAATGGGGGGGGCCCATGTGCACCAGGGCCCGGTGGCTTCTAGTTACACCTCTGGTGAACTGTTTGTAGCTTGCACACAAATGGAGTCATAGATATCAGATGAGAAATGTGTTTCTACAAATATTGGTTCAAAACAATTCAGATACAACTTGCAATGTGCTAAATTCAGCTGTCTGTTTGCTGCGTATAGCTTTCAAAAATGCACGGGGTTTGCAAAGGCTTGCATTAACCCCTAAGATGCTAAACACATTCCCAACCCATTGCAAAGCAAAGCATCTCAGGGGTTAAAGTATTCATACACACTCCAAACCACTGAATTTTAATTACCAGTCAGGCTCCAAGTTAGCACCTTTGATATGGAAATGTCTCTCATCTTCACACACAGCCTCATGCGCAGTAATCTTTATCTGATTCATAAAAAATAAACTAGAACCCAATCTCCACACCTGACCGCCACACTTAGAAGTTGTCTTACCCCTTACTACACATGGTATCACAATAAAAAGAATGGTTAATATTAAATGAAAGGTAGATTTCTTTTTCTTTCTTTTTTATTTTTTGGGGAGCTTTGTGAAAATTTCGTGATTCTCTGTGAGATTAATAAGGCATTTCAGAATAGAGAGATGGGCGCCCAACGCGTTTCCTCTGAATTGGTTAAATGGCAAAAAATAGGATATGACTTTGTTTTTAAATGGGACTGTACTCCTGAAATAAGTGGCTTTTACCTTATTTAAAGGGATAGTAATGTTTCATAATAAAAGCAGCTCTAATTAATCATCATAGTATTTGGACTTTGGAGAGTGTTATTTCAATTCTGTCAGAGTTGCAGTTCAAGAGTAATTCAATGACAAAGTATCCTCCTCCCACCCCTTTTACTGATGTAACACTGCTCAGCCAGATCAGAAGGGAGGTGCCCAGGTAGATTACAGAGAGGGACAATCTTCAATTAAGATAAGGGAAAAACCTGAAAAGCTTGTCAAGGGGGGCAGGGCTTTCATTGTTCTCATAGGAAGAAGATTGTCCCCTGCTGTTATCTGTCTGGTCTATGGACTGGATTCCACATCTGAGAAGAGATGGCTTACACTAGGTAAAAGGGGCGGGAGGGGAAACTTTGCTTGTGAATATCTCTTAAACCATAAAGATTTGAGAGATAAGACTTATATTATTCTTCATATTTTTTTAATGCCTACAAAATAAAATAAAGTTAAAACGAAGTATTACTATCCCTTTAAGTTAAGGATTTATTTTTTTTATTTTATTTTTTTATTAATGCGATCTCGGCTCTGCTGCAGAGCCTCCACCAGTCCTGGGACCGGATTCCTTTGCTGTCAGTTAGAATGCTGATGTTAGGGGAGAAGGAACTTTGAAAGCGGAGATGCCGCTGGTCTCATTTAACTCAACATGGGGGATAGGAATTTTTAAGTATTGCTATCCCTTTAAAGTACAAGAAGGGAACGGTGCAGGAGCACAGATTCCTCTACATCAAGATGCCTGTCTGTGGGTCTCAGAACAAGTTAGATTTCTCAATAATGCTGGACTTATTCAGGATAATAAAAATATTGATATGCATATCGCTATGTGAATAATGATTGGGGGGCAATTTAAATTGAATGAAAGTTACACTTTAACAGGAATTAGAAAGAACAAAACATTTATTTTAATTATTTGTAAAACAAACTATGGATGACAGGTCCACTTTAAAGGGATTAGTAATACTTAAAGGGATAGTAACACTTCGTTTTAACTTTATTTTATTTTGTAGGCATTAAAAAAACATGAAGAATTATATAAGTCTTATCTCTCAAACCTTTATGGTTTAAGAGATATTCACAAGCAAAGTATCCCCCCCTGTTCAACCAGATCAGAAGGGAGGTGCCCAGGTAGACTGCAGAGAGGGACAATCTTCAATTAAGATAAGGGAAAAAGCTGAAAACCTTGTCAAGGGGGGAAGGGCTTTCATTAGTTTCATATAAAGAAAATTGTCCCCTTCTGTTATCTGTCTGGTCTTACAACCAGATTCACATCTGAGAAGAGATGGCTTACACTAGGAAAAAGGGGCGGGAGGGGGAACTTTGCTTGTGAATATCTCATAAACCATAAAGGTTTGAGAGATAAGACATATCATTCTTCATGTTTTTTTAATGCCTACAAAATAAAATAAAGTTAAAACGAAGTGTTACTATCCCTTTAAGTATTACTAATGCCTATTTTAAAGTCCTATTAAAAATAAATGTATTGCCCCCAGTGTCATCTCTCAAACCTTTATGGTTTGAGAGATAATCACTCCTAAAGTTGCCCTCTCCCTCCCCCTTCCCTGAAGTCAGCGTTCTAGCTGACTGCAGGGAAGCCTGTCGTACGACTTTTAGGCGGCTCTCCAGCACAGCCAAGATCACGTTAATAAAAAAAAATCTTTCACTGAAATGGTCTTCTACGTGTGCTTGGTTTGCAAGCACACGTAGAAGTCCGTTTTAGTGAAATATTTCTTTTTTATTAACGCAATCGCGGCTCTGCTGCAGAGCCGCCTGATGATCTAAGGTCGGATTTCTCTTCAGTCAGCTACAACGCTGACTTCGGGGGAGGGAGAGGGCAACTTTAAGTTGAAAGATGATACTGGGGGCAATACATTTCTTTTTAATAGGACTTTAATATAGGGATTAGTAATACTTAAGTATTACTATCCCTTTAAATTAGGGTCACCAGACCTCACCTTTAACCAGGGACACATTTGAAAAATACATACTGCAGGGCTGTTTTGTTTCAGTGCACTCCTGAAATATGCCTATTTCCTATCAGTTCCCGCTTAAAGGGAAGGTCTGTTTACCATTCTTATAATAATAATATAGGGATATGGGTTTGCTTTTAACAAAGAGGAAAAAGGAAGAGAAAAAAAGCAGAAAAAAAAATTAAATAAATAACAGCTTAATATTTAGACTCTACGAAATGTGTGCTCCTCCCAATCTGTGTAGTGTGTTGCCTAAACAAGCTGAAATATGAAGGAGAAATAAAAGACCACAGATAAAGAGGAGTACCGCTGCCAACTTCCACAAACTCCAATCATCCTGCTGTTTGGTGAAATCAAAGCGAGATCTGGGAATGCGGGATCACAAGACATTGATCAGTGATCCGAGGGAAGGATGGGTGATCACAGGTGCTTAACAGCACTGCTTACTAATCTTCAGATTTACTGAGAAAAGGTGGGCAATTTGGTTGCAACCCAACTAAAACACAAGCGTCCCTCTTTAGCCGTTTGAAATGTTGTGAAGTATGGACGCATGTTTCTGTCCAATACCACTTGTGGCTTGCCTGCCAACATCACAGCACCTCGGACTGGGTAACACTCTGCCTCGAATCTGGAGTGAACATGTTTTTAGTATCTGATCAGTAAGGTCTGATCCTCACACTCTCCTTTCATTACTTTCTGCATACGTGACAAAAATGTGGTCTTGGCTACACTCTTTACCCTTTGATTGCCAGAGGGTACGCAACGCATTGCAGAGCAATGCTTTGCGTACCCCTATGGCTCTCAAAGGGTTAGCTATACATATCTATTAACTATTTGAATAATATTCTAATAACATAGGCAGGGGTTCCGGAACCACTGCTGAAATATATGCATATTGGATGAGAATTTAAAGGAACAGTAAACTTTTTTTTATGAAAACACACATTTTTATAGAGCTTTTCCTGCTGAATAAAACAAGGTCACTCCCACTGCTGTCAGATGTTTTATTCAAAAATTATAGCAGTTTAAATAATCAGGAAGTGAATTTACTGTGTTTACTTCCTGATAGTTCTGACAGGAAGTGAATGTACTGTGTTTCCTTCCTGATAGTTCTAACTGACAGGAAGTGAATTTACTGTGTTTACTTCCTGATAGTTCTAACTGACAGAAAGTGAATGTACTGTGTTTCCTTCCTGATAGTTCTAATGGACAAGAAGTGAATTTACTGTGATTACTTCCTGATAGTTCTAACTGACAGGAAGTGAATTTACTGTGTTTACTTCCTGGAAGTTCTAACTGACAGGAAGTGACAGTCAGTTTCTATCACCTTCTATGGAGAACTGTATGTCTCTGACTTTTCTGACTTTCTTCTCCATTAGACTCTAACAGGAAATCTAATTAGAATTTGACCACTAGAGGGCACTGCTAATGTAAAAAAAACATGGGTTTAAACTGTAATAACTCTGGAAATATAAATCTCTCGGCAGTGGGAGTACCCTTATTTTACTCAATAGGAAAACCCCTACAATATATATTTTTTCATAAAAAAAGTTTACTGCTCCTTTAAAAATGTGCTTTCCGTTAACCCAGTGTTTCTCAACTCCTGCCCTCAGGACCCACTACCAGGCCAGGACTTAGGGATTTCTCTGCTAGAGCACAGGTGTAGTGATCAGAGGCTCATTCACACTGATTAACTCACCTGTGTTCTAACAAGGAAATCATGTGATCAGAGGCTCATTCACATTGATTAACTCACCTGTGCGCTAACAAGGAAATCATCTAATCCTGTCCTGTTAGTGGGTCCTGAGGACAGGAGTTGAGAAACACTGCATTAACCCCTTGCATGCTAAAGTTCTCCAAGAGACCTTTCTACCATCCAAAGGGTTACTAGTGCCTGATTTTGGGAGCCATATGTCGACATGGTGTTCTTGAATAATAGGATACTTAAAGAATGCAAAGCCTCTCATTCTCTCGCTCTCTGAGCCATCTGTAAATACTTTGGCTGCAAGTTATCTGTTCTTTATCACTGCCGGTACCTGTCTCTGCCTGATATGAACCTCACAAAGACATTCACTTGACAGAATGTTTCACTTCAAAAAACAGCAGCTGATATATCGGGATTTTATTATACAGAAGCAATCGACTCCTTGTCTAATCAAGGTGCCCTGCCTGAGAACATCTGAAATGGATTTTCTGTGTTTGTAATGAGACGCTCCGAGTGAAACATTACACAGGATCTCCTTCCCCTTTATAATACCCCCAAGAGAAAATACCAGCGCAAAACCAGGAGCGGTTTCACTGCTAGGCCAGCGATGGAGCAGGGTGGTACGGAGAAACACAGCGTTTTACTTCTACCGTACAAATCTCCATTTACAACATTTCTAACATAGAAAACTAATCTATTTTGAAAGAGCGAGCCATAACTGAAATGAAAATAGGATTTAAGTTTAACCTCTACACCAGGGCTAATCAAGCGCAATTGGGTGGTGGAGAATGATGGGAGTTTGTAGTCCTCAACAGCCTGATCTTCATCTTGTTTACACGGTTAACCCTTTGAGTGCCAGAGGGGTGCACAATGCATTGCTTTGCAATCATACCTGGGAATTTTCTGTTCTGGTGTCCCCGGCGGGGGCTCATGTGGGGCCAGTGGAAGGATATAAATGACGCGAGTTGCATCAGGCAGGGATGGGGCTTAATTGTGGGTGGGCAGGCTTAACAGGCTGTCTACTAAAGTGGAATGGAAGTAGGCAGAACAGGGTAGGGAAGGAGGAGAAGTGTGTGAGAAGTGGGAGGTATAAGGTGGGAAGGAGAAGAAGCGGGAGGAACAGGGTGAGAAGGAGAAGTGGGTGGGAAGTGGAAGATATCAGGTGAGACGTAGGGGAAGTGGGCAGGAAGTGGGAGGAACAGGGTGGGAAGGAGGAGAAGTGGGTGGGAAGTGGGAGGAACAGGGTGGGAAGGAGAAATAGTTTACAAGTGGGAGTAACACGGCTGGAAGGAGGGGAAGCGGGAGGAACAGGGTGGGAAGGAGAAGAAGTGGGTGGGAAGTGGGAGGGACAGGGTGGAAAGGAGAAAAAATAGGTGGGAAGTGGGAAGAACAGGGTGGGAAGGAGGAGAAGTGGGCGGGAAGTGGGAAGAACAGGGTGGGAAAGAGGAAAAAGTAGGTGGGAGGAACAGGGTGGGAAGGAGGAGACGTGGGCGGGAAGTGGGAGGAACAGGGTGGGAAGGAGGAGAAGTGGGCGGGAGGTGGGAAGAACAGGGTCGGAAGGAGGAGAAGTGGGCGGGAAGTGGGAAGAACAGGGTGGGTAGGAAAAGAAAAGGGTGAGAAATGGGAAGAACAGGGTGGGAAGGAGAAGTGGACGGGAGGTGGGAGGAACAGGGTGGGATCGAGGAGAAGTGGGAGGAAGAGGGTGTGATCGAGGAGAAGTGGGAGGAGCAGGGTGGGAAGGAAAATTAGTGGGCAGAGTTTCATAAGAAAATCCCCACTACCAGAGAATCGGCCTCTGTCCCCAGGGATCCAGTGATTCACAAAAAAAACTGAGACTGGGGGGCAAATCCGGAGAGTTCACAGCTATGTTTGCAGTGCATCGCTTACCTCTCCGGCCGTCAATTAAAGTGAAACGGATGCAGTATAACGACTAGGACAACAAATACACAGTTTTTAATTTTCTTTAACACGAATTAAACTCATCTATGATAACAGGCCAACTTTAATGATGATTACTATCATTTATATAAATAAATCTCCAACATGATCTGTAGCGCTGTACAGTCGTTGGCTGAAAATAAGAGCTGAAAACTGAGGGAGACTTTTATTGTGGAAGAAATAGTTCTAGATTGTTCTCCTGTTTTATCAGTTACAGACAAACGCTGTCCGTCTTGGCAGACATTTCTGGATACATGTGTGTCATAAAGTATTACATATTCGTATTCACAGGATGGGCCATATGCACAAAGTAAAATAGGAATTTTGTGGCAAACTAACAGCAAATTCAGGAATAAATCAAAATTACTAATGATTTAAATTGAGGTTTTAACCATTTGACTGCCGGGGAGTACGAAATGCATTGCAAAGCGATGTGCTGTGTGTGTTGCTCAAATGGTTGATGAATTTTTTTGGAGCCCTGCCTAGTGTTCAATGTGTTAACCCTATGAGTGCCAGAGGTCTACGCAACGCATTGCTTAAGCTGAAGAAGTACGCACTATTTAGGAAAAACAACTTCTTTGTCAAGAGAAGCTCTGTGCGCCTGCGCCGTCAGTAGCTTCTGTTACATTAAGGTAACCAACGAACGTCACTCACCAATCCAGACAGTGAACGGGACAGACAGCACAGACTCAGAGGTATATTTCCTCCAAGATGGCTGCGCTGTTGTCTTCTGGTTCCTCCTGAAGTAGCTGATTTTCTACAATAACGCAGACTTATTCCGCCTAATGAAAGTATGGCTTTGTGTATCGCTAGGTTAGTAATGTATCGGGGGGCAATATTATTATTGTGACAGGTCCGCTTTAATTTCTCAAAAACAATTTATTTTACAGAAAAAAATGACTAGTGCAACGTATAGCCAGATTTTAATTATCTGTAAAACAAATTAAACTTGACATTGGGGGACAGGTCCCTTTAGATATACATAACCCCCAACCTATTTTAGGCATTCGTATAACTTTCATACTTCATTTGTCATCAACAAAGTATTAAAGCAGAACTTTCACCCGCTATAAAGTTGCCCTGCAATAATTAAGCAGGTATGGACTAGTTTTATAATAGATATGTTACCTCTGAAATGTATCCGATTATAAAGAAATCCTTTATTGTAGGAGACCGGAAACCAGTCATCAGTGCAGACATCTTGCATGGCGACTAGCTTGGAAATCCACGTCTTACCTTTAAAAAATCTCAGATTCTAAAGAAATCCTTGCCGTTTGGAGACCAGAACCCAGGCTACAGTGTAGACATCTTGTCTGCGCGCCTGCGCCATCAGTCCCTGTCTCCTTTGAGTGGCACTGCAGTGTACCATATGTTAACCGGAAGGGACTGACGGTGCAGGAGCTCAGACCGGAGTAACCTATGCGTCAGTCTCCAAACGGCAAGGATTTCCTTAGAATCTGCAATTTTTTAAAGGTAAGATGTGGATTTCCAAGCTAGTCGCCATGCGCTTAATGATTCCATGGCCACTTAGTAATAGCTGAAAGTTCCACTTTAAAGCTCAGTTTAAACGAACGGTATTTTCTTTTTGTCTTCTACGCAGCAGTTGTTTTTTTCCCTGGATAATACCACTTTTCTTTGTGCCTATGGCATTTCTATTTAGAAAGAGAAAATGAAAGACGCATTTGACAGATCAAGCGAGGTTGAACCTTTACAAAAGAGTAAATTTCCACCTGTCTCTGGGTCAGACGTGTGAGCGGGAGACTTCACACAGGCCTCCGCTTGACTGATGGGCCCTGCGCTTGTATTAGTCCTCAACGCCAAACGGCAAAACTGTGTGTGCGCACCATAGCAGAGACAAAACACTTCGCTCGCTGTGAATAAATCATATGCTTTGTTGTTGGGGGAGACACTGTTGAACCATTCTGACAGATCTATAAATTCATGTTGAGCAGGAGAAGAGAAGAATACATTTTTATCTCCTTTTTTAACCCTTTGAGTGCCAGAGGGGTACGCAACGCATTGCAAAGCAATGCGTTGCGTACCCCTGTGGCACTCAAATAGTTAACCCATAGAGGACCAGAGAGGTGAACATTTCAGTGCACTTCACAGCTCTCTGGTTACCAAGAGGTTAAATGGAAACCTAGAGCAACAGAGGGGGTGTCCTACAATGATTCTATGCCGTAACAGGCTCTGGGACCGATTTCTTCGTGCCTAATGCAAATTTATGACGCTATTAACCCTTTGAGTTCCAGAGGGGTACGCAACGCATTGCAATGCCTTTTTCCTCGCAATGTACTAATCAAGACAAACAGAAAATTTGTGTTACAATAATCCATTGCCCTGTACATGCTGCGGTGGATGTTTAGGGTTTACTGGCATTAAAGTCTCATTGACAGAAGAGTGTGTGCACTGGTATCTACTAAAGTGATCGCACTCTGTAGTACATACCCCAGTGTGCAGACACACGAGTATGAGGCCAACACCAGCAGAGGGGAACTGATATATTCCCACGTTCCTCTCATTGTGTGTAACAGAAGCACTTACCTAAGTCAGAGTCCATCATACAGCAGTCAGGTGTATCTATATAATTACTGTGTGTAACAGAAGCACTTACCTAAGTCAGAGTCCATCATACAGCAGTCAGGTGTATCTATATAATTACTGTGTGTAACAGAAGCACTTACCTAAGTCAGAGTCCATCACACAGCAGTCAGGTGTATCTATATAATTACTGTGTGTAACAGAAGCACTTACCTAGGTAGGAGTCCATCATACAGCAGTCAGGCGTATCTATATAATTACTGTGTGTAACAGAAGCACTTACCTAGGTAGGAGTCCATCACACAGCAGTCAGGTGTATCTATATAATTACTGTGTGTAACAGAAGCACTTACCTAAGTCAGAGTCCATCACACAGCAGTCAGGTGTGTCTATATAATTACTGTGTGTAACAGAAGCACTTACCTAGGAAGGAGTCCATCGTACAGCAGTCAGGTGTATCTATATAATTACTGTGTGTAACAGAAGCACTTACCTAGGAAGGAGTCCATCGTACAGCAGTCAGGTGTATCTATATGATTACTGTGTGTAACAGAAGCACTTACCTAGGTAGGAGTCCATCATACAGCAGTCAGGTGTATCTATATAATTACTGTGTGTAACAGAAGCACTTACCTAGGTAGGAGTCCATCATACAGCAGTCAGGCGTATCTATATAATTACTGTGTGCAACAGAAGCACTTACCTAGGTAGGAGTCCATCATACAGCAGTCAGGTGTATGTATATAATTACTGTGTGTAACAGAAGCACTTACCTAGGTAGGAGTCCATCATACAGCAGTCAGGTGTATCTATATAATTACTGCGTGTAACAGAAGCACTTACCTAGGTAGGAGTCCATCATACAGCAGTCAGGTGTATCTATATAATTACTGTGTGTAACAGAAGCACTTACCTAGGTAGGAGTCCATCATACAGCAGTCAGGTGTATCTATATAATTACTGTGTGTAACAGAAGCACTTACCTAGGTAGGAGTCCATCATACAGCAGTCAGGTATCTATATAATTACTGTGTGTAACAGAAGCACTTACCTAGGTAGGAGTCCATCATACAGCGGTCAGGTGTATCTATATAATTACTGTGTGTAACAGAAGCACTTACCTAGGTAGGAGTCCATCATACAGCAGTCAGGCGTATCTATATAATTACTGTGTATAACAGAAGCACTTACCTAGGTAGGAGTCCATCATACAGCAGTCAGGTGTATCTATATAATTACTGTGTGTAACAGAAGCACTTACCTAGGTAGGAGTCCATCATACAGCGGTCAGGTATCTATATAATTACTGTGTGTAACAGAAGCACTTACCTAGGTAGGAGTCCATCATACAGCGGTCAGGTGTATCTATATAATTACTGTGTGTAACAGAAGCACTTACCTAGGTAGGAGCCCATCATACAGCAGTCAGGTGTATCTATATAATTACTGTGTGTAACAGAAGCACTTACCTAGGTAGGAGTCCATCATACAGCAGTCAGGCGTATCTATATAATTACTGTGTGTAACAGAAGCACTTACCTAGGTAGGAGTCCATCATACAGCAGTCAGGTGTATGTATATAATTACTGTGTGTAACAGAAGCACTTACCTAGGTAGGAGTCCATCACACAGCAGTCAGGTGTATCTATATAATTACTGTGTGTAACAGAAGCACTTACCTAGGTAGGAGTCCATCATACAGCAGTCAGGTGTATCTATATAATTACTGTGTGTAACAGAAGCACTTACCTAGGTAGGAGTCCATCATACAGCAGTCAGGTATCTATATAATTACTGTGTGTAACAGAAGCACTTACCTAGGTAGGAGTCCATCATACAGCAGTCAGTTGTATCTATATAATTACTGTGTGTAACAGAAGCACTTACCTAGGTAGGAGTCCATCATACAGCAGTCAGGTGTATCTATATAATTACTGTGTGTAACAGAAGCACTTACCTAGGTAGGAGTCCATCATACAGCAGTCAGGCGTATATATATAATTATTGTGTGTAACAGAAGGACTTACCTAGGTAGGAGTCCATCATACAGCAGTCAGGCGTATATATATAATTATTGTGTGTAACAAGCACTTACCTAGATATTAAGTTTTAATCTAAAAAGAATAATCAATAGACATTATCAGTCTGAATTAGCCGTACAATGAGGCTCAGTGATGATCCTGAAAGACCAGGAAATCATTTACAAGGGAGTAATGCATGAACAACAACTTCCTCAGCAAGTCCTTATATTAACCTCTTAAGAGCCCCAGAGGTGTGCAATGCATTATTTTGCAATGTGGTGCGCACTGCTGTCCCTTACAGGGTTAAATACATTAAGAGAGAGCTATTCCAAATGTATAGGTTCCATTTCAATTGTTTTGCAATCACACTGAACATATTACTGCTGTTTACTTTAAAAATACATTCCCACCTAGCACGTACAAACGCCTAACACACACGCAACACAAACTAATAAATTACTGCTAGAAGTTTCCAGTCTGTGCACCTACAGTGTAACTCTAAACTATGTGTGGTTAACTCTTCGATGCCAGAGAGGGTATGCAACGCATTGCAAAGAAATACATTGCATACCGCCCTGGCACTCAAAGAGTTAACCCTTTTGTATGTTAGAGAGGCTTGAAGTGTAATATATACAGTGGAGGATCTAAAAGGAGATCAATACACTGCCAGGTTTCAGCCTTATATTAACCCTTTGAGTGCCAGCAATGTGTTGCCTACCCCTCTGGCACTCAAAGGGTTAACCCAGTGGTTCTCAATATTTCTTCATTCAAGACACCCCTAACGTGCAATCTGGAAATTTTTGGGCACCCCTCACAATTTACAAGTAATTTTGCAAGGACTTACTGAAGGGAAGAATATATAAACGTATTGTTACTAGCGAACGCTGCACAACGTTGCCAGTGGGTTTCGGCCCCTGTGAATCTCAGCAGACACCGCAAGTAGATGGCGGTGAAATCGCTGAATCGATTTTGACAGAAGTGGCCTGGGGGTCATCTCCCTCCTGGCAAAATCATTATCCAATGGTGATTTGCTGGACTGCGGGTGAACTCCGCCCACTGACTCCCCAGGTAGGGTCAGGCAGTGAACTAAACTCAGTAAGATATATATATATATACTAGTTGAAGAGCCAGTTACACGGACCACAATGCCACTGCCAGCCGGTCGCGGGGCATTCATGCGCAGTAGAGACTGCCCGCGCCACGGCTGATAGAGAGCTGGGCAGTCTCTACTGCGCATGACTGTGTTGTTACACACGTTTTAGCGAATTATTATATAGGATAAATATAATAATAAATAAATATATATATATATACATACCTCCCAACATTTCAAGTTGCCAAAGAGGGACACTTTTGTTTTGGGGGGTGTTGCTGGGGGCGTGGCCAGTGGGTAGGGCATTACTGATAATTTTTTAGGCTATTTCATGACCTATTGACACCTCTTCGTGTAATGTAATAAATGACTTATAACAAGACCATAGTATTTTATTTACACAGACTAATTTATAAACACATATAGTGACATTTAAAAAACAATTAATGTGAGTTTTATTGCTGTAGAGCAATGTGATACACTTATATACACACACCACACAGTGTGATTTCCTAAAAAGAGGGACATCAGGGTGGGGAAGAGGGACAGAGGGATTTGTCCCTAAAAGAGGGACTGTCCCTCCTAAAGAGGGACACTTGGGAGGTATGTATATATATATATATGAGATTATTAGGCCCCACAATATACGTTTAGGAACTGTCCCTAAAGTTCACAACGTTGGGTCATATGTATAAAGATATAACGTCACGTTTATAAATATGTCTATAGGAGAATATTCTGAGAACATCTGCTGAAAATTCCCAAGAATATTTTTTTTTGCATACATATCTGTCATAAATATTCTTCCATTAACCTCTTAATGACCAGCGGTCCAGGGAAGTTACCACCCCTTAAAGACCACTTTGATCATTGCTGGTGACCTGCTACGTGTACCGGTGCTCCAAACAGGGGGATGAGAGAGACTGCTCCAGTTTTGGATCTGTCAATTTCTCACCCCGTTTTTTACTTAACCCTTTGAGTGCCAGAGGGGTACGCAACGCGGTGCAAAGCAATGCATTGCGTACCCCTCTGGCACTCAAAGGGTTAAAGCGCTCCTGCAGGAGCACTGTAAGTCAAAAGTACGTGATGTGCCAGGACCATCACCGGTCTTTAAGTGGAAAAAAACGGTGATGGTTCTGGCACTTCCCAGGGTCGTTAAGGGGCTAGGAATGGTTTATTTCTGCCATTAAGATTTATTCACTAAAACTGTCTTTATTTCTGGCGCAATTGCAGAATTTTTTTTCAAATTCGTTATAGCACAATTTTTATTTGGACAAGTCCATTTCTACTCCACCATTCAAAAAATGTCGACTCACTGAAGTTTATCGCTTAGTGACATTGTCGGTAAATGTGTATACAGATACTTACTTCACTTTCAAATACATGAAGGGATTTAACAAAGTCCAGGAGGGAAGTATATTTCAAAGGAGTAAAAAATGTTAGGACAAGAGGCCATAGTCTAAAACTAGAGGGACACAGGTTTAGATGTAATGTAAGAAAATGTTTCTTCACTCAGAGGGTAGTAGATAAGTGGAATAGCCTACCAGCAGAAGTGGTAGAAGTTAATACAGTGACAGAATTTAAGCATGCATGGGATAGGCATAAGGCGGTCATGAACGTAAGAAAAGACTAAGGACCAAAAAAGGTTTGAGGTTTTTTGCGTTTTTTTTTTTGTAGGAAAATGGGCGACTAGATGGGCCGAATGGTTCTTATCTGCCGTCAAATTTTATGTTTCTGTGTTTACTTTGAGACAATTTTTAGGCACTCCATAGTGTGTTTGTGCAACTCTGCACGGAAAAGAGGGGCATCTGGTGGTTTTAAACTCAAGTCACAGAGCAGATCTAGCTGACAATGGAGTTTGAGTTTAAACCTTTGAGTGCCAGAGAGGTAGTGAACGCAATGCTGCTTTGCCCCCGCCCACACCTGTGAAAATCGTTGTCCTTGATTTGCTGCATGCAACCGATCTCTGTCCTGTCTCTGCCACTCCAGTGCTTACATAAATCCAGAAACCACTTGGATATCTACACATATATATACATATATATATAGAGAGAGAGAGAGAAAGAGAGAGAGACAACGACACTCATATATGATTGATACACAGTATATTAATATAGCAAATCACTGGATCTATTGTACAAACTAAATGCGGGGTAAGTCAGCTGCACAGTGAACTGTTCAATGTAAATAGGCCTCAGTGCCCCACGGCTGTACCAATATATATCATAACTGACTGGCGTACTGTATGTAAGTTATGTCATTACACTGCATGACACACTAAATTAGAATTTCTGCAATGTTTTGGAGACTGTCCAAGCATTCAAAAGGTTAATACCCCCATTTAAATCAAGAGAATTCATTGAATTCAAAGGAAGACCAATTTAACACTTTGAAACTCAAAGGGTTAAATGCAGTTGAAACTCAAAGGGTTAAATGCAGTTGATTTCCTCCAACTTTTAGTTTACCTCAAGTTCTTAGGATATCAGTGACCTGCTATACCGATTTATATCATTCATAGATAGATAGATAGATAGATAGATAGATAGATAGACATTATAGATATAGATTGTATATAGATAGATAGATAGATAGATAGATAGATAGATAGATAGATATGAGATAGACATGAGATAGATAGATAGATAGATAGATAGATAGATAGATAGATAGATATGAGACAGACATGAGATAGATAGATAGATAGATAGATAGATAGATAGATAGATAGATAGATATGAGACAGATAGATAGATATGAGATAGATAGATAGATAGATAGATAGATAGATAGATAGATAGACAGACAGATAGATAGATAGATAGATATGATATAGATAGATAAATAGATAGATAGATAGATAGATATGATATAGATAGATAGACAAATAGATATGATAGATAGATAGATAGATAGATAGATAGATAGATAGATAGATAGATAGATAGACAGACAGACAGACAGACAGACAGATAGATAGACAAATAGATAGATAGATAGATAGATAGATAGATAGATAGATAGATAGATATGATATAGATAGATAGATAAATAGATAGATAGATAGATAGATAGATAGATAGATAGATATGATATAGATAGATAGACAAATAGATATGAGATAGATATATAGATAGATAGATAGATAGATAGATAGATAGATAGATAGATATGAGATAGATGATAGATAGATAGATAGATAGATAGATAGATAGATAGACAAATAGATAGATAGATAGATAGATAGATAGATAGATAGATAGATAGATAGATATGAGAACCCACTGTACTGACTGATCAATGAAATGAGGATTCCATGGAAAGTGTGATGACTGACCTGTGGCTCCCCAGCTGCTGTGGACCATGGATCCCATGAAAACATTTGGTTGTTTGAGCATCATGGGAGCTGTAGTCCAGAGCAACTGTAGTGACAAAGTGTATCACTGATATTTATATTTGAAACAATGTCTAAAAGTTGAATCAATTGATTTAATAGTTAATAAAATAGCAAGAGAGATGTTGAATATTTGAATTATATTACTATTATTTTTTTATATTTTTTTTTTATTTAAAAAAAAAAAAAAAATAGCTCTGCAAATTATTTTGCACCCTGGCCCCACAAACCCTAGACCCAACCCTGGAGATCAACAGACTTCAAGTGTAATTCAGTAAAAGGCAGATGTGCGACTCTGGAACGTACCAAGGGTACCGTGGGGGGTGAGAAATACTCATTTTCCACAGTTCCATTGATTTAAATGGGGTTTTAACCCATCAAATACTAGACAGGTCACCAACGCATTGCTTTGCAATGACTCTCCAGCATTCAAGAGGTTAAAATTCTAATATAAATCTCAGGGGATTGTCAGTCACTCCCCGTGGTGAAGTTGGTTTAGCCCAGATTTAGACATCATTGATGAATAAGGTCCAACATCATTAGGAAGTAACAATGAATGCAATTCCGTTGGAATGTGTTGCAGACCTCAGCAGTCTACAAGACGTTAACCCTTTGTGAGCCAGAGGGGTACGCAACGCATTGCAGAGCATTACGTTGCGTACCTTTCTGGCACGCAAAGGGTTAAGGTACAATGTATCTCAACAAGATTCTGCTGAAGTAATTTAAGGAGAATTATTTAAAGCTTTTCTGAATCCTTTTGACTATGGTACATCATTTTGATGTGTATGAAAGAGGCATCAATCCCAAATAATCCGGGACTATGGAACGGCTGATAAAAGGCATCGAGATAATATGGAATATTGTAGCACCGGATCTGAATACGCAGGTCTCTCTGTCTATGGGAAAACACCAGTTTTGGAGTCTTTTGAAAACGGTTTGGATTGAGCCTGACGACAGGGCTGGTTTGGGGTTAGGAGCACTGGAATTAGCACACATGCGAACAAAGCTATTTTACATTATACAGCAGAAAAAATGTAACCCACGGTTCTCCAGCTACTTCAAGCAAAATATACCATCATTCCCAACCAGCCATTTGGATGTACTATATTCCGGGAGATAGATAGATAGATAGATAGATAGATAGATAGATAGATAGATAGATAGATAGATAGACAGACAAATAGCTATAGATGATAGATAGACAGTCAGACCGATAGATAGATAGATAGATAGATAGATAGATAGATAGATAGATAGATAGATAGATAGATATATGAGTTGGATGGACAGATTGACAGATATACAATAGATAAATATTGGATAGATATTCAGATAGATACATAGATGATATATGAGTTAGTTGGACAGATTGATAGATAGATATACAATAGATAAATATTGGATAGATAGTCAGATAGATAGAGTGATAGATAGATAGATAGATAGATAGATAGATAGATAGATAGACGATACACAGATAGATATTAGATAGACAGATATGAGCTTGATAGATAGAGATATTATCGATAGATATATAATAGATAGATAGATAGATAGATAGATAGATAGATAGATAGATATGATATAGATAGATATGATATGAGATAGATAGATAGATAGATAGATAGATAGATATGAGATAGATAGATAGATAGATAGATAGATATAGATAGATAGATAGATATGAGATAGATAGATATGATATAGATAGATATGATATGAGATAGATAGATAGATAGATAGATAGATAGATATGAGATAGATAGATAGATAGATAGATAGATATAGATAGATAGATAGATATGAGATAGATAGATATGATATAGATAGATATGATATGAGATAGATAGATAGATAGATAGATAGATAGATAGATAGATATAGATAGATAGATATGAGATAGATAGATAGATAGATATGAGATAGATAGATATGATATAGATAGATATGATATGAGATAGATAGATAGATAGATAGATAGATAGATAGATAGATAGATAGATATAGATAGATAGATAGATAGATAGATAGATATGAGATAGATAGATAGATATGAGATAGATAGATATGATATAGATAGATATGATATGAGATAGATAGATAGATAGATAGATAGATAGATAGATAGATAGATAGATATAGATAGATATAGCTATGACACACACATAGGTACATAAGGCCCAATACTTTGTATTTTAGCAGGACAATATCAATAACCAGCAGTCATTATCAATAATGGCCGTGTCTTAGCATTGGCCACAGCAAGTTTTGACAACGTTACCCTTTAACCCATTGAATTGCAGTGTAATAAATTGCACATGCCTCTGGAACTGAAAGGGTTACACTTTTTCCCTTCTCAGAGCCCCTACAAAATCTGGCGTTCATTGGGGTTCCCAGGCAGGAGGACACGTGTGGATGTCAGAAGTGGGTGACAAGACTGACAGTGGGAAAGAGACAGGCTTTTTATTAACAAGACTAATGGTTTTACCAGGCAGCCACTCGTTGCCCTGAGGGTACAAACATTGCTGGCGATCTCTCTCTGTCTCTTTTTTCTATTATAGCTGGCTTCCAGGAACGCGTAATAAACTTCTACATGAGTTATAAAACCTTCTAACCACTAGCGCAGCAGACTGCTACTAACAGAGATCCCGAAAATAAAACAATTTGTGATGGGAATAAAAGAGATTTGGAACACCATGGGCCAACTCAGGATTTCCAGAAAGGGGTTTCCAAAAATTAAACCATCATTTAGAAAAAAAAATACATAGAGGGCTGCATGCTGCATTCGGCAAAGGCCAACGTTACAGGGGTGGAGCCTTAGCTTCCTGACCACTCCCACATTCTGACTTGTGGGTGTGGCCTAAGCAATACTACTTCAGCGGTGGGAAACTTGAGGCCTTCCAGCTGTGCAGGACTACAGTTCACATCATCGGGATGATGGGAATTGTAATCCTGCACAGATGAAGGGACTCAGATCACCCAACCTTGCCCTGGTTGATGGCAGTCATATTGTTACCAGTTTACTTATCCATTCACTGGCCATTATTAACCCTTTGCGTGATCTGCATTGCATTGGACACCCCAACTGTCATTGAAAGGGTTAACACTGAAGCAATAAGCTGGATACCACTTTAGCAGCCAGTGCAATAAGGATGCAATATTGGTGCATTAAGTACGCAATATGGGTGCAATAATGATGCAATATGGGTGCAATATTGATATATTATGGGTGCAATAGGGGTGCATTAAGGATGCAATATGGGTGCAATATGGATGCAATATGGGTGCAATATGGGTGCAATAATGACGCAAATTGGGTGAAATATTGGTGCAAATTGGGTGCAATATTGGTGCAATATGGGTGCAATAATGACGCAAATTGCATGCAATATTGACACATTATGGGTGCAATAAGGATGCAATATGGGTGCAATATTGGTGCATTAAGTATGCAATATGGGTGCAATAATGACTAAATATGGGTACAATATTGATGCATTATGAGTGCAATAGGGGTGCATTAAGGATGCAATATGGGTGCAATATGGATGCAATATGGGTGCAATAATGACGCAAATTGGGTGAAATATTGGTGCAAATTGGGTGCAATAATGACGCAAATTGGGTACAATATTGGTGCAATATGGGTGCAAAACTTTAAATGCGACACTTCAAATGACGCGGCAAAACACACGTTTCATTTTATGATGCAAAACTTTACACGCAACACTTCAATAGTAAACCAAAGAGGTCAAGGGGTTTGGGGTGACTGGGCCTCTGGACCCCCCAGTTCAGATAAATCCATCTAAGCCTCTGTATCATGCACCGTGAGGCTGTACCAAGAAAACACAGAGTTAATCTGGAGCAAACCAACTGAACCACAGGTAATAAATACAAAAACTACAAATCTACAGTGATGTAAATGGTTCCTTTAACCCCGTCTTCGCAATGCATTGGAGACAGGTCTAGCATTCAAAGTGTTAACCCTTTGAGGGCCAGAGAGGTATTGAATGCATTGCAACGCAATGCATTTTATACCTCTCTGGTACTCTAAGGGTCAAAAGACTGTTTAAATCAACAGGACATTATAAATGTTCCATATAGCGTGGTTGGTTTCCTATAGAATTGCTCCACGATTCTTAGTAAATTATCCTCAGAGTACTGTATATAAGGTCTGTGTGGGGGATTAGTAAAAAGAGATCTCAGGTCTGACAGGCTGAAATGACCACTAACTACTGAGTGCCCTCGAGGCAAACAGACAGCACAGCCCTCGTACTGCGCTAACCTTCCATGTATCTGTCACTTGTCTCACAGTATTATCAGTCTGTCACTCCTGGATAATCCGAAAGTAACTTATCAATGATCTGTAGTCCAGACCGGCTGGCAGCAAGTTATATCATGTCACATGCCCGCTGGGGTCATATTGATATCTTTTTCTATCTTTTTCTTACATTTCTCCTCAGTTCGTGACATTTGAATCTACAAATCAACAAACAGATCATGTATTTGTGTGTCTGTGTATGTCTATCTATTTATCTATCTATCTCACATCTATCTATCTATCTATCCCATATCTATCTATCTATTTATCTATCTATCTCACATCTATCTATCTATCTATCTATCTATCTATCAATCTATCTATCTATCTATCTCATATCTACCCATCTGTCTATCTATCTATCTCATATCTATCTATCTATCTCATATCTATCTATCTGTCTGTCTATCTATCTATCTCTATCTATCCATCTCATCTGTACTCTATCTATCTATCTATGTATTTCTCTCATATCTATCTATCTCATATCTATCTATCTATCTATCTATCTATCTATCTATCTATGTTATATCTATTTATCTATCTATATCTATCTATCTATCTATCTATCTATCTATCTATCTATCTATCCATGTTATATCTATTTATCTATCTATATCTATCTATCTATCTATCTATCTATCTATCTATCTATCTATCTATCTATCTATCTATCTATCTATCCATGTTATATCTATTTATCTATCTATATCTATCTATCTATCTATCTATCTATCTATCCATGTTATATCTATTTATCTATCTATATCTATCTATCTATCTATCTCATATCTATCTATCTATCTATCTATCTATCTATCTATCTATCTACCTGTCTGTCTATCTATCTATCTATCTATCTATCTATCTATCTATCTATCTCATATCTATCTATCTATCTATCTATCTATCTATCTGTCTATCCTCTATCTCTCTATCAATCAATCTATCTATCTATCTATCTATCTATCATCTATCTATCTCATATCTATCTATCTATCTATCTATCTATCTATCTATCTATCTATCCATCTTATATCTATTTATCTATCTATATCTATCTATCTATCTATCCATCTCATATCTATCTATCTATCTATCTATCTATCTATCTATCTATCTATCTATCCATCTATCTATCTCATCTTTACTGTACATCTGTCTGTCTATCTATCTATCTCATATCTATCTTTCCATCCCATATATATATATTTGTACTGTATCTATAGCTATGTCTGTTTATCTATCAGTCTGTCTATCAGTCTATCTATCTATCTATCTATCTATCTGTCCATCTATCTATCTAATCTTTACTGCATCTATATCTATATATCTGTCTATCTATCTATCTATCTATCTATCTATCTATCTATCTCATATCTATCTGTAGCTATAAAAATATCTATCTTCTATCTATCTATTTATCTATTTATCTATCTATCTATCATATCTATCTATCTTTAGATAGAAATATATATATATATATATATATATATATATACATATCTAGATAGATAGATAGATACAGATATAATTTATGTGTTCATGTTCATGTAGCTTTGCTCCAGAATCGCACATCTTTATGCAGAGCTGTGGAACGCGTTGTTGCTATATAAATAAACAATAACAATAATTGGATGAATGAGGCCTTCACTGGCTGCGAGACAGGAAGCAAATGAAAGTTTCCCCAAACTACCGTTGGTGTAAGTGGAATTTTACCTCCTGAATATGAGCGAGACCTAGAACACTTTGCTTTCTCAGTGCGCTAGAGTCTTCTCGTATTCAAGGTGTTAAAAGTCCCATTAAAATCAAAGGTAACTTGGGGGGGGGGGGATTTTCATTCCTCTTCTACAGTGAAGTTGGTTTGCCCCAGAATTGCGTAACTCTTCCCTTGTACATAAACCCTGCTTTGTACAGTACAACCGGCCACCCACGCCAGTTTTCCATCCACTGGTATGTGGTTCATTTCCCCGGCCCGCCGCTGCCAGTCTGGAGTATGTACACAAGACATGAACTGCCGCAGAGACCTGCAGACGGATCAGGCGCTTACAGATGCTGCAACGCACTGGTCTAACTGGGAACATGGGACAGCCGTCCTGTGCTTAACCCTTCTCAGTGCTTCTCGATGTGTCTGGCGTTCGAAGGGTTAAATTAATACCAAAACAGCACATGTCAAAATATATAGAGGGGCTGAGGTGGTATGAAGAACTGCAGTATTTTAGGAATTAACGATAGAGGACAAAAAAAAAGTTCTCATTGACGAAAGCTGATATTTTAACCCTTTGAGTGCCAGAGGGATAAGAAAACCACTGCAAAAATGGTTAACTGACTGAGGTCTGTAATGCATTGCTTGGAAAAACTCTAGAACTCAAGGGGTTAACCCTTTGAGTGTCAGAGGCAATGCGTTCCGTACCCCTCTGGCACGCAAAAGGTTAAACACACCAATTAAATGAATGAGAATTTTGAGAACATTTATTTTTTTTCCGTACTGTGCTGTTGCTTCGCTCCGGTTAATCATAGTACATGACCTTCATGTACCAATAGATGTTTAACCCTTCCAGTGCCAGCGAGTTATCCAAAGCATTGCAACGCAGTGCGCTGGATATCTCCCTGGCGCACAAAGGGTTAAGAGGTCCAGTCTGGATAGACCACGTCTGGATTCTTTATAAATGACTAACATTAAAATATGGAGGGGGATCCTTAACCCTTTCAATACTACACAGGTTCAAAACATTAGTATACTCTCAAAAGTCAGATCAATAATCCATGTCTAATTTTTTATAAATATCGCACAATTCTGGGGTGAAAAAAGCCTTTTATAATTATGTGATAGAGATCTCCAACACACTGTGACATCTCTCTAGCAATGTGTATGAAGCAAATACACTGAAAAGGCTATTCAGTTTATAGATATTTATTTTGTCAAACCTGTTATTTTTCACTATGAACTACAGCAGAACATATCGGTGCGATATTAAGCGTTTTCAGATTGGGCCTCGAGAAACAATCTCCAAAACATACAATATTAGGTTATAAAGATCATAAAATAACACAAACTAGAATGAGTTCATTAACATTTGTAAACACAGAAACAATTTATTAAATCAAACTTGCATTTGATTCAGTTGAGAGTTGAGATCAAACTGAGTTAATTTGGGTTTAATTTAACAGGAATTTGTGGTTGTCCACTACGGTGCAATTGGTTTAATTCAGAATAACTCCAGTTTGCTTTTAGTCGTATGAGAGATAGAAGATAATGTACTAAGAAGAATTCAAAAAATGTTGGACAAAAGCGGCTGCACCTTAGGGATAAAATAAAAATAGCAATCAGGGAAATAAAAGCCTCATGGGAATTGTGCAAATGTTTAAAGAGATAGGTATGTCAGCATATGAAGTTAAAGCAGAACTTTCAACGCAAATAAAGTCACCCCCCAAAAAAATATTAGTCATATAGCTATAAGCATAGAAATAGTAGTATTATCCAGAATAAGGACTGAGTTATTAAAGGGATAGTAAACTCGATAAAAAAAGTATAGGAGAATTAAAATATACTTACTGCCCTCATTCCCATCTCTCAAACTATTATGATTTGAGAGATGTAATAAAATAAAGGTCTCTGCTCCCTCCCACTGCTCATGTGTCCGCTGTATAGCGAACGCCATGAGATCCTGCTTCCGGGACCAGAAGGCGGCTCTTCAGGAGCGCTGTCATTGAGATATCTAAGTATAATTACTTCATCAGAATGGTCTACAACCTGTGTCTGGCTTGCAAGCACACATTGTAGACCATACTGATGAAGTAATTATAGTTAGATATCCCGATGTCAGCACTCCTGAAGAGCCGCCAAAAGTCAGGCGACCGGATTCTGCCTCTGACAGCTTTACAGCTCGTCAGGCAGAAAGGGGAGGGAGCGGAGGACTTTATTTTCTTATATCTCTCAATCCATAACGGTCTGAGAGATGGGAATGAAGGCAGTAAGTATGTTTTAATTGTACCTATAAATTCGCCTGTACTTTTTTTCGACTTTACTATCCCTTTAAGAAATCCTACTTGATTGAGAGGAACAAGTATCAGCGCAGACATCTTGCCTTAGAGACATCTGCGCACCCGCGCTGTCCATCCTGGTCTCCTCTAGGAGGTGCTGCATTGTATCTTAAAGGAGCAGTAAACTTTTTTTATGAAAAAAATATATATTGTGGGGATTTTTCTACTGAGTAAAATAAGGGTACTCCCACTGCTGAGAGATTTATATTTCCAGAGTTATTACAGTTTAAACCCATGTTTTTTTACATTAGCAGTGCCTAGGGTTGCCACCTTTTCTAAAAAAAAATACCGGCCATGGCATTCCCTCCATAGACTTAACATTGGACAGAAGCCAATTTTTTACCGGCCTGCCGGTAAAATACCGGCTGGGTGGCAACCCTAGCAGTGCCCTCTAGTGGTCAAATTCTAATTAGATTTACTGGTAGATTCTAATGAAAAGGAAAGTCAGGAAAGCCAGAGACATACAGTTCTCCATAGAATGTGATAGAAACTGCCTGTAACTTCCTGTCAGTTAGAACTATCAGGAAGTAATCACAGTAAATTCACTTCCTGTCAGATCTATCAGGAAGTAAACACAGTAAATTCACTTCCTGATTATTTAAACTGCTATAAATTTTGAATAAAATATCTGACAGCAGTGGGAGTGACCTTATTTTATTTAGCAGGAAATATTCTATAAAATATGTGTTTTCATAAAAAAAAGTTTACTGCTCCTTTAAGGTAACAGAAGGGACTGATGGCGCAGGAGCATAGATGCCTCTAAAGCAAGAAGCCTGCTGTCAGTCTCAGATCAAGTAGGATTTCTTAATAAGGCGGTACTTATGATGGATAATATTACTATTTCTAAGCTTATCGCTATATGAATAATTATTGGTGGGGGGACTTTATTTGGGGTGATAGTTCCGCTTTAAGATCGATTATGAATTTCACTTTTTTATCATGAACGGTACCTATGTCAATAGTCATAACATTTCGTCTTTGTGTAATTTTATTTAAAACTGTCCCCCTCCTGCCCCTTTTCTCTAAGTCACGCAGAGTCCCATCAGATCTGAAAGCCGGTCAGGATGGGTCTCAACGAGGGACAATATTATGTCAGCATAACAAAACTAGGGTTTCACTGATACCAATACTGGTATCGGTGCCGTACTCTCGCAAATGCGGCCGATGCCAGCACCGATACCCTGTGTCAGGGTCGGTGCTGCAGGGAGGGAGCCGGGGGAGCTGCTCACAATGCTCCCCGGTCGCCTCTCTCCCTCCTGCAGCATCGGAGCGTTGCCGCGGGTTACCATGGAAACGTTCTGACGCTGACCTCTGCCGGGGCTCACGAGAGAGCAGCGAGCATCCGGCAGAGGAGGGTAAGTCAGGCAAAGGGGGATCAAGATCTGGTGTTGAAAGAGGCAGAGAGGGGGGTCAAGAGGGAGAAAGAGAGGCAAAAGGGACTAAGGGAGAAAAAAAAAGAGGCAAAAGGAGGAAGGATCAGGAGACAAAAGGAGGGGGGCCAAGAAGAGGCAAAAGGAGGGAGATCAGGACAGAGTCAAGGAGGGAGAGAAAGGGGGATCAAAAGGGAGAGAAAAAGCCAAGGCAAAAAGGGGGCTCAAGAGGGGGAGAAATAGGCAAAAGGGGAGAATCAAGAGTCAAGACGTGGTGTGTGTATGTATATGTTTGTGTGTGTGTATATATATGTCAAGTAATCACCGATACCAATTACCGATACTTTTTTCAAGTACTCACCGATACCAATTACCGATACTTTTTTTTGCGGTCATTTGCCAGTTTTCCAAGTACCTAAAGCATATATGCTTTAGGTACTTGGAAAACTGGTGAATGACCGCAAAAAAAAGTATCGGTAATTGGTATCGGTGAGTACTTGAAAACAGTATCGGTACTCGTACTTGGTCTTAAAAAATTGGTATTGGAGCATCTCTAAACAAAACCCTGTCCCGCTTCATCATGGGGGCCAGGGATTTCCTTATAAAGACACAGACACAATATTGTCCCCTCATTGCGATCTCTCCGAATCGCATTTGGTTTGGTGTAGATTATTTTTTAGTATATCAACCTCATGGAATCAGAAGACAAATAATATCACTTAAAATTTGAGTCTGGCGCTAGTGGACTCCACACAGCCTTGAAATGAGACTCTTATGGCCTGCAGGAAGTGGCAACTGACCAAACTCAAATTTTAAAGTGATAATATCTACTTATTGGTTATGGGGTGGAAATATCTTAGCGGTTGCAACACCCTGGGAGTTGAAGGTGCCAGTGAATCTCCCTGAAAATATCTATACTTGGATTCTTCCTGAATTAAGCTCTTGTGAGAAGAGGCACTTGAGAGAATATATTACCATCAAGCGCCTTCTCCAACAAATATATTTATATAAAGATAAATAATGTTTAGGGGAGGCTGAGATCCTCAAGGACATCCCTAGGAACTTTTTCATTTGGCCTCCACAGACAAATGACGCAATTTGCATCAAAAGGGGGTGGGCCTTAATCGTGACTGGGGGGCAGGGCTTAAGAAATGTGTTAAAAATATAGGCAATAGGCTGGGTAAGGAGGACAAGTGGGCGGGGATTGGGTGGAACTGACAGGGAAGGAGGTCCAATGGGCAGAGTTTCTTAAGAAACTGCCTACACCCTGGAAAATCAGACTCTCCCCCGGACCCGGTAATGCACAGTCAAAACCGGAGTCTCTGGGAGAAATACGTAGAGATCCCAGCTATGCTAATGGAGTTGGGGGCTGCCTCCCCCTTTACATTTTATAAAAAAATAAAAATATATATAGTAATAGGTATGTGGCTAGGAAGGGTGGAAGGGTATGGAAATTCCTCTCATTCCCACCCTGAATTTTGATTGTTGAGGTGCTGAGCAGTGTCAGTGCGTGGGGAGGTAATGTAGGGATAAGACAGGAAGTCAGTACTAGGGGAGGTGGGTAATGCATTGCTGAGCAGTGCCAGTGAGTGGGGGAGGTAATGTAGGGATAAGACAGGAAGTCAGTGCTAGGGGAGGTGGGTAATGCATTGCTGAGCAGTGTCAGTGAGTGGGGAGGTAATGTAGGGATAAGACAGGAAGTCAGTGCTAGTGGAGGTGGGTAATGCATTGCTGAGCAGTGTCAGTGAGTGGGGGAGGTAATGTAGGGATAAGACAGGAAGTCAGTGCTAGGGGAGGTGGGTAATGCATTGCTGAGCAGTGTCAGTGAGTGGGGGAGGTAATGTAGGGATAAGACAGGAAGTCAGTGCTAGGGGAGGTGGGTAATGCATTGCTGAGCAGTGTCAGTGAGAGGGGAGGTAATGTAGGGATAAGACAGGAAGTCAGTGCTAGGGGAGGTGGGTAATGTATTGCTGAGCAGTGTCAGTGAGTGGGGAGGTAATGTAGGGATAAGACAGGAAGTCAGTGCTAGGGGAGGTGGGTAATGCATTGCTGAGCAGTGTCAGTGAGTGGGGAGGTAATGTAGGGATAAGACAGGAAGTCAGTGCTAGGGGAGGTGGGTAATACATTACTGTGCAGTGTCAGTGAGTGGGGAGGTAATGTAGGGATAAGACAGGAAGTCAGTGCTAGGGGAGGTGGGTAATACATTACTGAGCAGTGTCAGTGAGTGGGGAGATAATGTAGGGATAAGATAAGACGTCAGTGCTAGGAGAGGTGGGTAATACATTGCTGAGCAGTGTCAGTGAGTGGGGGGAGATAATGTAGGGATAAGACAGGAAGTCAATGCTAGTAGAGATGGGTAATGCATTGCTGAGCAGTGTCAGTGAGTGGGGAGATAATGTAGGGATAAGACAGGAAGTCAATGCTAGTGGAGATGGGTAATGCATTGTGGAGCAGTGTCGGTGAGTGGAGAAGTAATGTAGGGATAAGACAGTAAGTCAGTGCTAGGGGAGGTGGGTAATGCATTGCTGAGCAGTGTCAGTGAGTGGGGGAGGTAATGTAGGGATAAGACAGGAAGTCAGTGCTAGGGGAGGTGGGTAATGCATTGCTGAGCAGTGTCAGTGAGTGGGGGAGGTAATGTAGGGATAAGACAGGAAGTCAGTACTAGGGGAGGTGGGTAATGCATTGCTGAGCAGTGTCAGTGAGTGGGGGAGGTAATGTAGGGATAAGACAGGAAGTCAGTGCTAGGGGAGGTGTGTAATGCATTGCTGAGCAGTGTCAGTGAGTGGGGAGGTAATGTAGGGATAAGACAGGAAGTCAGTGCTAGGGGAGGTGGGTAATGTATTGCTGAGCAGTGTCAATGAGTTGGAAGGTAATGTAGGGATAAGACAAGAAGACATGCCTTAACTGCCATCATCTATACATCAAAATATTTCAGAAACGAGTTTCCTCAATAAATTAAGATAAAATATAGCTAATACAGCAGACTGATTCTGGAAATTGTTTCAAAGCCAGCAAAGTTGTTTGTAGGTGACAGTGTCCCATTAATAACAAGAACATACAATAGGCCAGTGGAATTTAAAATGTAAAACCAGGTACAAACGCAGGAACATCGGGACCCAGTTACAATAATCCCAGACCAGGGACTGTCCCTGGAAATCATTTAGCTGCTATGGTCATTATATCTATCCTGTGGCTTCATAACCTTTAGAGTGTTTAATCTGTTTATGGTTTTAGCCCCTACTGCTTCCGCTGGGAGGCTATTCCATGTATCTGTCACTCATGCTGGTAACCCTTTAAGGACCAGCAAGGTATACTTCTTATTGCGAAGAAATGAGTTGCATGTGTCTCTGGCCCTTAACCCCTTTCAGTGGCAGAGTGGTATCCAATGCAATGCACCGGATTCCTCTCTGGCATTCAAAGAGTTAAACAGACATTTACATAGGAAAAAAGCAGATACCACTTATAACAGACATTTAACCCTTTGAGTGCCAGAGGGGCACACCACACCTTGCAAAGAGTTAAATGCATTCTCTCTCTTTTTTGTAATCTTTTTTGTCTTGCATTGCAAAGCTTCTGGCAGGTAATGAGTTAATAGGTAGACCCTTATGTAAGTAATTTTTTTGCCAAATTAAAAAAAAAAAAAAGATGTAAACAAAATTGCTGTCAAACGCACAGGCTTTTTTTTTCAGATCACATCTGTGCTTTAAGTGAGATTCCAAAAGCACAAACAGCTGCCTCTCTTACTTCAGCTAATATAAATACCAATAGCACAGAGAAAGCATTAAAGAGGAATTATCAGAAAGGCAGGTGCCCATCATACAGAAATCGCTGTTTCAAGTTACTGTTTTTATTAGAACTTGATCTTTCTTATAATATACTGATAATATCACTATATACAGAAAACCAATAGATAGATAGATAGATAGATAGATAGATATACAGCATACGTATGTATGATGGACTCCTACCTAGGTAAGTCCTTCTGTTACACAGAGTAATTATAAAGATACACCTGACTGCTGTGTGATGGACTCCTACCTAGGTAAGTGCTTCTGTTACACACAGTAATTATATAGATATACCTGACTGATGTATGATGGACTCCTACCTAGGTAAGTGCTTCTGTTACACACAGTAATTATATACATACACCTGACTGCTGTATGATGGACTCCTACCTAGGTAAGTGCTTCTGTTACACACAGTAATTATAAAGATACACCTGACTGCTGTATGATGGACTCCTACCTAGGCAAGTGCTTCTGTTACACGCAGTAATAATATAGATACACCTGACTGCTGTATGATGGACTCCTACCTAGGTAAGTCCTTCTGTTACACACAGTAATTATACAGATATACCTGACTGCTGTGTGATGGACTCCTACCTAGGTAAGTCCTTCTGTTACACACAGTAATTCTATAGATACACCTGACTGCTGTGTGATGGACTCCTACCTAGGTAAGTGCTTCTGTTACACACAGTAATTCTATAGATACACCTGACTGCTGTGTGATGGACTCCTACCTAGGTAAGTGCTTCTGTTACACACAGTAATTCTATAGATACACCTGACTGCTGTGTGATGGACTCCTACCTAGGTAAGTGCTTCTGTTACACAGAGTAATTCTATAGATACACCTGACTGCTGTATGATGGACTCCTACCTAGGTAAGTGCTTCTGTTACACACAGTAATTCTATAGATACACCTGACTGCTGTATGATGGACTCCTACCTAGGTAAGTGCTTCTGTCACACACAGTAATTCTATAGATACACCTGACTGCTGTGTGCTGGACTCCTACCTAGGTAAGTGCTTCTGTCACACACAGTAATTATATAGATCCACCTGACTGCTGTATGATGGACTCCTACCTAGGTAAGTGCTTCTGTCACACACAGTAATTCTATAGATACACCTGACTGCTGTGTGCTGGACTCCTACCTAGGTAAGTGCTTCTGTTACACACAGTAATTATATAGATACACCTGACTGCTGTATGATGGATTCCTACCTAGGTAAGTGCTTCTGTTACACACAGTAATTATACAGATACACCTGACTGCTGTGTGATGGACTCCTACCTAGGTAAGTGCTTCTGTTACACACAGTAATTATACAGATACACCTGACTGCTGTGTGATGGACTCCTACCTAGGTAAGTGCTTCTGTTACACACAGTAATTATACAGATAGACCTGACTGCTGTGTGATGGACTCCTACCTAGGTAAGTGCTTCTGTTACACACAGTAATTATACAGATAGACCTGACTGCTGTGTGATGGACTCCTACCTAGGTAAGTGCTTCTGTTACACACAGTAATTATATAGATACACCTGACTGCTATATGATGGGCTCCTACCTAGGTAAGCGCTTCTGTTACACACAGTAATTATATAGATACACCTGACTGCTGTATGATGGACTCCTACCTAGGTAAGTCCTTCTGTTACACACAGTAATTATATAGATACGCCTGACTGCTGTATAATGGACTGCTACCTAGGTAAGTGCTTCTGTTACACACAGTAATTATATAGATACACCTGACTGCTGTGTGATGAACTCCTACCTAGGTAAGTGCTTCTGTCACACACAGTAATTATACAGATACACCTGACTGCTGTGTGATGGACTCCTACCTAGGTAAGTGCTTCTGTTACACACAGTAATTATATAGATACACCTGACTGCTGTATGATGGACTCCTACCTAGGTAAGTGCTTCTGTTACACACAGTAATTATATAGATACACCTGACTGCTGTGTGATGGACTCCTACCTAGGTAAGTGCTTCTGTTACACACAGTAATTATATAGATACACCTGACTGCTGTATGATGGACTCCTACCTAGGTAAGTACTTCTGTTACACACAGTAATGATATACATACACCTCACTGTTGTATGATGGACTCCTACCTCAGTAAATTAATATGTTAAAAAAGAAAGAGCCACTTATTCCTAGGAAAGAGTTCCCTTTAAATCAATATGAATCCACATTATCGATTACAGGAACCTCCTAAAACAATCACTCTCCCACCAACAATCCCATCACAACTTTATTGTTCACGTAGTCCAGACCACTGTATTGAAAAGACCTTCTCTTTCTCCCCCACCCACTGACCATGAGTTCACGTGGCAGGAGGCACTTACACCCCATAGCACTTACCCCTCCTGTTTCCCACCTACCGCCCTCTAGACTGTAAACTCTAACAGACAGCGACCTCTGATCGTATTGTTTTCTGTTACATTTGTACTGATTAATGCCTAGTATGTCTATTCGCTATTGTACAGCACTACAGATTAAAGGGATAGTAATACTTCATTGTAACTTTATTTTATTTTGTAGGCATTAAAAAAACATGAAGAACGATATAAGTCTTATCTCTGAAACCTTTATGGTTTGAGAGATATTCACAAACAAAGTATCCCCCCTCCCTGTTCAGCCAGATCAGAAGGGAGGTGCCCAGGTAGACTGCAGAGAGGGACAATCTTCAATTAAGATAAGGGAAAAACCTGAAAAGCTTATCAAGGGGGGCAGGGCTTTCATTGTTCTCATAGGAAGAAGATTGTCCCCTGCTGTTATCTGTCTGGTCTATGGACTGCATTCCACATCTGAGAAGAGATGGCTTACACTAGGTAAAAGGGGCAGGAGGGGAAACTTTGCTTGTGAATATCTCTCAAACCATAAAGGTTTGAGAGATAAGACTTATATCATTCTTCATGTTTTTTTAATGCCTACAAAATAAAATAAAGTTAAAACGAAGTGTTACTATCCCTTTAAGTTGGTGCTATATAAATGAAGCATAATTCTAATAATATTCCCAAATCATTTAAGATAGATTGCTGGTGTTATTTAATTTACTTATTCAGTAAATAAAACGCATTATGTCTGCGGTTGGGAAAGATTTGAGTTGTTAACGAATCATTCGCTCTCTTTCTCTTTCTCTTCTGCAGCTTACAAAAAAGAGCGCTTTGTGTTCCCTCGTCCGCTTGACTGTCTATTCTAAATTTGATTCCACGGTGGAAGTCGTTGAATTGGCTAATTCTGAATACAGGCTATTGAGAGAGCTAAGACACAAGTATATCCCAGTATAGCGAGAGATACAATGTGCTGACTTTGCTGTCTAATTATAAATGTGGCATTTTAGACCTCCTTTCACATCCAGTGCCACCTTACCTTATGAGGGAACTTCGAGTCCAGCAACTGTTCAAAACAAAATACCATTAGAAGATCAGCTTCGCCCAACACAAGAAACAGCCAGGGGATTGTTTTACAAACAGCCTTTCTCACTTAACACAAGAATGTATTATAACTTATAAAGTTTTGGATGGCAGAGAAGCTTTCAAAATGCTTAAGTATATTCTGGTTGTCTTGTGTTATTACAAATGGAACAACTGCCTGTCTTAAGGCAATTTAACTCTTTGAGGACCAGAGCGATCTTTAACACATTGCGAAGCGGTGCAGTTAGACACATACCCACCTGTGGGTCTTACAGGACTATCCTTGCCCGAAATTGATTAACCCTTTGAGTGCGTACCCCCTCTGGCACTCAAAGGGTTAAGAGGCCGGTCCTGCTCTGCGTCCTGCCGCCGACACGGTCATGCACTGTAGAGACTGCCCGAAAGCACAGAATGCTCCCAGCACAGAACTCCCAGCATTCCTACACCTCCCAGCATTCCCTGCATTCGGGCAGTCTCTACAGTGCATGTCGGCTTCTGACAAACATCCTAGCGAATTATTATATAGGATAATCTACCATTGTTCTTAATGATTATTTGGAAAACTGGAGCGATTTGGGGTCAAACCAACTGTACCATAGAGCGCAAAAACAAAAACATTGCCACGGTTCTTAAAGGTAAAATGGAGGTTTTAAAATCTTGAATGCTAGGGCAATACAGACCAATACATTGTGGAATGCTCTGGCATCCAAGGGGTTAAAGACCCAATTTAAATGAATAGCCATTTGTATTTCTCATCTACGCTGCAGCTGGTATGCTCCAGAATGGGAGAACTGGCAGGCGGGGAATTTACAGATAAAGGATGAAATAAAATCAATTTTAAAATGAATGCATCGGTATATATTAAAAAAAATAAAAATGGAAACGACTGCGAAGATTGCTGAGCAGCACGATTAACCCTTTGAACGCCGAAGGAGTACGCAATGCCTCAATTATTTTAGCGAACGGGCAGGAGGTGAATTTATGGATAAACGATTAAATAAAATTGATCTTAAAATTAGCAGATCAGTATATATTTAACCCTTTGAGTGCCAGAGGTACGTGACGCCTTGCAAAGAACTCAAAAGGGTTAAAAAATAAAAATGAAAACAATTGCGAAGGTAGCCTAGTGACAAGATTAACCCTTTGAGCTCTGGTGGAATACAAAATGCATGACTTCTGTTATTTTGCAGATCAATTATTTTAGTGAATGGTCAGAAAGTGAATTTAAGGAAAAATGATTAATCAAATCCATATTAAAATGAATATATCAATATACAGTTTATAAAAAAAAAACATATTTTAGCTAGTGTCCACAACACGGTTAACCTTTCGAGTCCTAGATGGTGTGCCGCACATTGCTTTTGCAATGCATTGCTCACTCGATCTGGCACTCAAAGAGTTAAATTCTCTACATCCTGATGGGACAATACTTTGTAAATGAAAACCACAAGTTTGAAATGTTGCACAAAAAATAAAATAACTTTATATCAGACAAAAATAAATAAAATGCTATTAATTGAAAAAAATATATAACGTTTAAGAAAAATAAATTTCAGGATGGAGCTGGATTATTTGAAGATTAGGCGGCGTGTTTGAAAATTCACAATAAAATGTCTTATCAGCAGAGGACAGGATACGTTTGCTTTTATCTTAAAAAAGTTACACTGTCTGCAATTTAGGAAACACCCCAAAGACAGAATTAATCGCGCACCCTCAGGCTGGAAGCCCACATTACCCGCACTGACACACTCACATACAATACAATGGTCCTTGTCTGATGTCCCTGACACTCAGACACAACAAGACACTATCTCCTACAAAGTTCTGCAAATTTTCATTGTCCTCAAAAAACCTGTAAAATCTACCAGTGCACACCCAGTAGTCATCAGATAATTGGGCTGCTAATTGTTCTCTGCGGCCTACAACCAGGGTAGATCTAACCGTCCTGAGCAGAAGCAGGGCTTTCTTGTGGAGGAATTCAAGGGTAATCAGTACCAGCACATTTATTCTCAAAATTAAAAAATGTATTATCAAATATACTACTTCCCCCAAAAAACATAAAAGTGCTTTACGTTGAGCCAGCATTTGTGTTTTTTAACAGAAATAGAGCCCTATTCAAAAGTACATCCAATCTATGCATGAAGGGTTCAATATAATGTATATAGCTCCTACAGTCTCTGTAGCGCAGTACAAGCTTAGTAAAATGGCTAGAACACAGACAGGGATGTCAGTGCAGGTATGAGGCAGGATCACAAAAAAATTAAAGTGCAAAGACAAAAAGGGGGATGAATAAGCATGAAACATTGAGCGATTATAGGTCAAACCAGATACAATAAAGATTCCCATTTAGTAAAATAAGATTTTAACACTTTGTATATTAGAGTTGTCTCCAAATCATTAGGAAGCTGCTTTGCCTCCAAATTGATCATCTTTTGTTTTTTTTTAATGTCACAACATTCATAAACATAAAGAAACAATGCATGTCTGACCTCAAGACATATTTATAATATATATATATATATATATATATATATATATATATATATATATATTAATAGCTTATTTTAATATTCTGACTAGTTACTCTTAGATTTTAAATAAACCAGTAAAAACGACAGCCTTATAATTCCCAGATATACTGTACATTGTACACTGCTCACCAGAGTGCATTCTGTCACCGTCCGTTGTGAGAGATTTCCATAAAGCATATGAACTGATATATATTTCCATATACTGAATATACGATAGATAATGTCTGTTCCACCCCAATTCCCAGAATATCTTTTTTTTTTGTGTTTTGCATCCTGCCCTATCACACAGTCATTTTATAGAATGAAACCGCACAGGAACATATTGCAATATATATATATATAGATAGATACATTTATATACATTTACACAGAAACTGTACATGTGCGACTTTGTTCTGAAATGATCATCTTGCTTTATTTTCAGTCTGTTCTGAATACGTGAAGGTGAATTGTATAAATACACATCTCACATATTACACACAGGATTCCTTGCAAATGACTAATTCCGTCACTTTATTTTGGGATTCATCCCATTCCCATTTGTGCCAATAATTTAACTCCTTGAATGCTAATAATAATACAAGAGAGCTGTTCCACATCATACCCCTTTTTGTCTCACAGAGTATTCAGTAAATGCTAGAGAATTAAAAAATTAACCAGTAAGCATAAGTAGATCAGATTAATATGCCTTAAATTCTAGTGCAATATCACACGTAAAACATAATACAATGTCATATTGTTTATTCAGCAAACCATCGTCTCTTAGCAGTGTGTACACATTCACAGGTGTGTGTGTGTGTGTGTGTGTGAGTGTGTGTGTGTGTGTGAGTGCATGTCTATGCTTGTTTTTATACTGAATCACAAATCTACTCATGACAACTTTGTGTGTAATATATATATAAATACACAGAGAGCGATTTCTACAGGATTATATATTCATGTATAGCAAATAAGCACATATATATTGTGTGTGTGTGTGTGTATGTGTGTGTGTGTGTTTATACAGAATTACATTACTACACATGACAACTTATAAGTATGTGTTAGCTGTTTATATTTGTGAGTTCATATCTACAGTATTACACATCCAATTATAGGAAATAAGTACATATTTATATATTTTGTGTGCGCTTGTGTTCATATGTATGTGTGTGTATGTCTGCGTATTTATACAGGATCACATATTTTTATGACAAATAATACATAAAAATGTTGTGTGTGTGTTTATATATATATATATATATATATATATATATATATATATATGGCGAGGTTTATGAGATATATTTATTTGTTACAAACATTACACAGACACAAACCTATTAGTGTATATATACTGAATATCACAATAAATGATACACATCGATGTGGATATGTATCAGGTCTGTTAGCAGACAGAGAAGTGAAATAAACTGTCTCTCTATGAGAAGTGAAATAAGAGGTCTCTCTGGGGTGGTAAGCCGAGCTCAGTGCTGAACACTGATTTAATATTCTGATATTTAGGAGTTACAGGGAAAAGACAAGACAATTGCATAGCACTTACTGTTCAGTTAGCTAAGCCACTAGTCTGGGTGAGTCCGCTTTGTCCAGTGGGGTATTGTCAGCTGGTAGAAAGCCCCCAGGCGCAGGGTTTATTAGGATTTATGGGTTAAGCATTCTTTTAAGGTCAATTTCCATGACCTGCGGTGGCAGTGAGAGGCAGTGAGCAGGGATCCAGATCAGGGCAGCACCTCCACCATCCTACAACCGCTCTCCTGGCTCCACACGCATAATAAAGAGAATGGCACTTTGCTTTTTATCATGTCAAGTTGGGCTGTGAGATGTGTCTGAAAGTTTCACTATAACTTTATCCAACAAGCTTCTGCCTGGGGAGATAAGAGCATCAGGCACAGAAAGGCACAGACTGCCCCCTGTCTGCTGAGAAAGGAAACTGCTGCTCTGCTGTACAGGGAGATGGGCACACTGGAGTGAACTGGAACTACCAGTAAGTAAAATGAAGCTAATGGAGAGCAAACTAGGCCTAATGATGAGTGGATTGGTGATCTGCTAGTGAATAAACTGCTTCCCTCCTGGTGAGTGAAATTCTACTCTGCTGGTGAGTAAACTGCTGCTGTCCTGGTGAGGAAACGTCTGCTCTGCTGGTGAGCAAACTGCTGCTCTTGTACTGCTGCTCTGCTGGAGAGTAAACTTCTGCTCTGCTGGAGAGTAAAACTGCTACTCACCTGGTGATTAAACGGCTGCTTTTATGGTGAGTAAATTGCAGCTCTGCTGCTTAATGAGCTGCTGCTCTGCTGGTAAATAAACTGATGTTCTGCTAGTGAGTAAACCTGAACTGGGGGTGAGAAAACTATTGTTCTGCTGTTAAGTAAACTGCTGCTCTGCAGCTGAGTAAACCACTGCTCTCATGGAGTAAACTGCTTATCTGCAGGTGAGTAAAGTGCTGCTAGAAGGTGAGAAAACTGCTGCTGTCCTGGTGAATAAGATGCTGATCTGCTGATGAGTAAACTACTGCTTTCCTGGTGAGAATACTGCTGCCCTTCTGGTGAATGAACTTCAGAATCCTGGTGAGTAAATTGCTGCTCCACAGGTGTGAAAACTGCTGATCTGTTGGGGAGTAATCTACTACTCTGCTGGTGAGTTAACAGCTGATCTGTTGGTGATTAAACTGTTAATCTGCTGGTGAGTAAATGGCTAATCTGTTGGTGAGTAAACTGCTGATCTCCTGATGAGTAAACTGCTGCTCTCCTGGTGAGTAAACATCTGATCTGCTGGTGAATAAACTGATGCTCTCCTTGCAGCATGCTGGTGTGCTGCTGAGTACACTTGCTGCTCTGCTGGTGAGGAAATGGCTAATCTGATGGTGAGTACACTGTTGTTCTGCTTTTGAGTAAACTGCTGCTCTCCTGGTGCGTAAACTGCTGATCTGCTGTGACTAAACTGATGCTCTCCTTGTAACATGCTGGTGTGCTGCTGAGTACACTTGCTGCTCTGCTGGTGAGTTAACTGCTGCTCTGCTGGTGAGTAAAGTGCTGATCTTCTGAAGAATACACTGCTGCTCTCCTTGTAGGATGCTGCTCTGCTGCTGATTAGTGCACTGTAGTTAATAGTAAATGTACTGGGGCTACTGGATCAAAAGTTTGGGAAAAACATTTATTTAGGGACAAAGGTGGGGGGCACAGTGTACAGAATGGGGGAGGAAGAGCGGGGGGGGGGTCTCTAACATCCCTGGCAGCTCAGGCATTTAATATGTAGCACTGGAGCCATTCTGGGACACACCAATCGATGTGAATGGGCTTTTAACCCCTTGATTGCTAGAGAGGTCTCCAACGCATTGCATTGGAGGTCTCTCTAGCATTCAAGGGGTTAAAGGCCCCATTTTATCTTAATAGGAATTTGTGGAATTATTATTTGCCCTTGAGATGCAGTTGGTTTGCTCCAATTCTATAAGCATCCTCCAAGGGTGTCAATAGAAGTCAGTGCCTGGGGGGGGGGGGGGGGGTCAGTACCTTGGGGGAGGCTGCTGAGGCTCACTGCTCACTTTCAGGCTTGTGCCAGTTGCCCACACACACCCTGGTACCTGAAAGTGTGAATCTGGCACCTGACATTATACACACAGGAGGGCTGCTGGGGTGATGTGCAGCACATTAACCCCTCCTGTGCTGGCAAAGTCAGTTCATTTGACAGCTTGGGAGAGGGGGAGGCAGACCCACGTGCCTGCAGTCACTTCCCTAAATATTAGACACTGTGCCAACTCAGTCCTAGGGATCTGGGGCAGTAGTCCCGGGAAACTGAACACTGGTGCTGAGGGTGGAAGCAGCAAACATCAAATTAACCCCTACTCTGCTGGCTGTCAACCCCAACACACACATTCACAACTACATGTAACTTCCCATAGTATCTCGGGGGGGGGGGGGAGAGGATTCAGGAAGGGATTAAGTTAACCCATTAGAACAGGGGCATGCACATGTGGCTCTCCAGCTGTTACACTGCAGTCCTACAGTAACTGGGAAGACAAGAGAGTTGTTCTTCCCTGACATAGAACTGGGCCAGGGTATGCAGCCTGTGGCTCCCCAACTACTGTTGCTGACTTGCAGTTCAGTGACAGCTGGAGTGTCACCTGCTGCTCATCCCAGATTTGGAAGAGGGGGGGGAACCTCTGGCTCTTCAGCTGCCATTCGACTACAACTCACCATCCCCAGCTGAGGATGATGGGAATTGCAGTCCACCAAAGAGATCGAGATACACATGTTGCTGATCCTTACCGGGTGCAGTCCAGTAACACATTTCCCGACTGCGCACCCTAAAGGGTTATCTCACTGTCACTGAAAGGGTTAAATCTGAACATGTTGTTCCTAGGTGCCCAGCTCTAGAGTCATCCAGAGGAGGTGATACCCCAATTGTACACCCCACCCCCCCAGGGCGGACAGGTAGCAGACAGACAACAGGTAGGTCCCCGCCCCCCTCAGTACCTCTGTGGCCCGGACTCCGCTGGGAGGCGACTTGGCCAATGTTCAGAGACAAGAAGGAGCCAGAGAGGATCAGCAGGTCCCGGGGACACCGCCACTGACACGGGCTGCTGCGGCTCCGGGGCGCCGGGAGAAGTTTGGAGGGGGGCTCGCTGCAGGCTGGCTGGGGAGCTCCTCTCTGTTTTGGGGGGTCAGTCCGGGAGGAGATGGGGGCTGTCACTCCTGGCACTGGATGTGAGCGGCCATGTCGTAAGTATTCAAAGCATTTCCCGTCGTGCAACATCAGAAAGTGAGTGGCCGGGGCATTGATCTGAGCATGGAGAGGGAGGAGGAGGCTGGGCTGCACTCCCTCCCCGACCGGGGGAGAGGGGGGACCGCGAGGCTGGGGGGAGAGAGGAGAGGGGGGCAGAGAGAGAGAGAATGGAGAGGGGGGAGAGGACCAGGGAGAAGGGGAAGAGACTGGGGGGTCCAGAGAGAGAGAGGGGGGCAGTGGGACACTAGAAAGGAGGAGGACACAGTAAGAGACTGGGAGGAAAATGCAGGAGACTCAAAAGTGCACTAGGAGTGAGGGGGATGAGTTAGAGATGGATGGATGAGAGGAGAGATGGATGGATGGATGAGAGGGGAGATGGATGGATGGATGAGAGGGGAGATGGATGGATGGATGAGGGGAGATGGATGGATGAGAGGGGAGATGGATGGATGGATGAGGGGAGATGGATGGATGAGAGGGGAGATGGATGGATGAGAGGGGAGATGGATGGATGGATGAGAGGGGAGATGGATGGATGGATGAGGGGAGATGGATGGATGAGAGGGGAGATGGATGGGGGGGAGGAGAGATGATAGATAGATAGATAGATAGATAGATAGATAGATAGATATGATATAGATAGATAGATAGATAGATAGATAGATAGATAGATAGATATGATATAGATAGATAGATAGATAGATAGATAGATAGATAGATATGATATAGATAGATAGATAGATAGATAGATAGATGTGCGATAGATAGACAGATAGATAGATAGATAGATAGATAGATAGATAGATAGATAGATATGAGATAGATAATAGATAGATACATATGAGATAGATAATAGATATATAGATAGATGGATAGATAGATGGATAGATAGATAGATAGATAGATAGATAGATAGATAGATAGAAGATAGATAGATAGATAGATAGATATGATATAGATAGATAGATATGACATGGATGGATAGATAGATAGATAGATAGATAGATAGATAGATAGATAGATAGATAGATATGAGATAGACATATAGAGATGAAATAGATAGATAGATAGATAGATAGATAGATAGATAGATAGATAGATAGACTGTAGATGGGAGATGGATGATGGATAAGATGGGGGGAGTATAATAATAGAGAGTAAGGAGATCAGTGAAAAGACAGAGGAGTGATAATGGGTAGAATGGGAAAAAGTGAGGGACAGAGGAGATAGTGGTGAGGAAAAGTAGGACGAAGACGGGGGAATCAAACAAGAGGAGTTTAAACAGATTTATAAAGGAGAGAGTGATAATGGGGAGAACACAGAAAATCGGGGAGCTAGATCATATTTAAGGTGACAGAGGGGTGTTTATTGGGTTGAACACCCCTCTGACACTCGAATGGTTAACTTGAGTAGAGAGACTTCTACTTCATATGTACATACAGAGCAAGGAGACACAGGACAGACAGACAGACATGGGGTCCAACATGGACATACATAGGATAGTGGGGCACCCTAATGTGTTTCACAATGTGGGGTGCAAGGTAGAGAGCTACATAACCCTATAACTGCTGGAGAGAAAGGGGGCTCAGCCTATTCCTTCTCTGTTACACTCCGACTCACCTGTGGTTTAAGGGTTAATTAAAATGAACAAGGAAAAGGCCACTTTATAAAAACCAATGTTATTAAATCTGGAGGAAACATCTGTGTAAAAACCATAATAAATCCCCCTGATCGCTTTTATATAGAAAGTCTAACGATTTGCTAAAAACGTACTGAACTTTTACCATTGGTGAATGCGCCCCTACCTTTTATTGGGTAGTAAATAAAAATCCCACTTGATTTATATGAGACACTGCGCTGGAGACCTCAATAGCATTTAATGGGTTAACAGTCCCATTTAATCAATGGGGATTTGGGACTATTCTTAGTACATCAGTCAGACTCATTACACGGTGAGGAGATAGGAAAGGGTGATAAAAGAGGTAAAACAGGGGCAAGACTGGACAACACCAATTGGTTTGCCCCAAATTCCCACTGATTTCACCCAGCGAGTTGCGTACCCCACTGGCACTCAAAGGGTTAAAGTGCCACAGAGAGAAAGGCACGGATTATGGGTAAAGTGGCACAGACAGCCCTGTAACATGCCAGAGGCATCTGATAATGGGGTGCAGGAGAGAATGTGGGGCACATGAGAGATGTGGGTGCATTAAATATTATGGGGAAAGTTGGATACAGGGACGGGACATTGTGGGGTGCATGAGAGAGCATGTTGGGTAACGGGACAGAGGAGATTATGGGGTGCAGAGCAGGGAATGTTGGATACAGGGACGGGACATTGTGGGGTGCAGGAGAGAGCATGTTGGGTAACGGGACAGAGGAGATTTTGGGGTGCAGATCAGGAAATGTGGGGTAAAGGGACAGGGGACATTGTGGGGTGCAGGAGATAACATGTTGGGTAACGGGACAGAGGAGATTATGGGGTGCAGAGCAGGGAATGTGGGATAAAAGGACAGGGGACATTGGGGGTGCAGGAGAGAGCATGTTGGGTAACAGGACAG